>CM077203.1:3235219-3250219 GCA_039654625.1 Rhinogobio ventralis
GTTCTGGCCATGGATCTCAGGGGTCACGGTGAGGTCAAACTTCTTGCTTTAGTTTAATGTTTAACCCGCAACAAATACCCGTGTGCAGTGATGTGAGTAATATAATCACAAACAGGTGCTACTCAAGTCAGGCACGCGGATGACCTCTCCACGCAAACCATGTCCAGGTAACACACACACACCAACAGGCTGTGGTATTACAATCCAGTGCAGATTCTGACCAAATCCCTCCTTTACTCACAGAGATGTAGCCAATGTGGTGCGAGCGACATACGGAGAGATCCCGCCCCCTATTATCCTGGTGGGTCACAATGTGGGCGGAGCCATCGCGGTGCATGCAGCCAGTGGATCTCTGCTGCCCTCTGTGGTCGGGCTGGTGACCATCGACGTGGTGGAGGGTGAATCTCTGCTCACAGACATCAGTGTGTGTGTGTGTGTGTGTGTGTGATCAGTGGATCTCTGCTGCCCTCTGTGGTCGGGCTGGTTACCATCGATGTGGTGGAGGGTGAATCTCAGTCAAAACTCCTGCACTTTTGGGACAGTTTGGTCTCTTTTATTACATTTGTACAGGCTTTAGCTTTTCCACATACAATATTTGGCTTTATTTACTATGTACTGACATAAAAAAATAAGTACAATGCATTTATTGTGTTCATATTGTATTGTAAAACACTTTTGCTGCTATTGAGGTGGATACGGCTATGGTTAGGACGGGTTTAAGGGTGAGTTAAAGGATTAGTTCACTTCAAAATGAAAATTTCCTGATCATTTACTCACCCCCATCTCATCCAAGATGTTCGTGTCTTTCTTTCTTCAGTCGAAAAGAAATTAAGTTTTTTGAGGAAAACATTCCAGGATTTTTCTCCCCATCACAGACTTCCATGGCAACCGAAATATTGAAGGTCCAAATCAATGCAGTTTAAAGGAAGGGCTTCAGAGGCTCTGCACGATCCCAGACGAGGAATAGGGTCTTATCTAGACAAACCATCGGTCATTTTCAAGACAAATTAAAATGAATATACTTTTTAACCTAAATTGCTCATCTTGCGCTGCTCTGCGACGTCCCATGGATTGCGCAATCATGGCGGAAAGGTCACACTAGACGTAGGCGGAAGTACCGCCCCAAGCGAACGTGCGAAGACTAATACAAACGCCCTTTACCAAAAAACACTCCACCTTCAACTTCAAAATCGTCTGACGTCGTTTTACTTCTACCTACGTCTAGCGTGACCGTTTCGATGTGATTACGCAATCACTGGCACGTCGCAGAGCAGCGCAAGATGAGCAATTTAGGTTAAAAAGTATATTTAATTTTTTTTTTTAAATGACTGATGGTTTGTCTAGATAAGACCCTATTCCTCGTCTGGGATCGTGCAGAGCCTCTGAAGCCCTTCCTTTAAACTGCATTGATTTGGACCTTCAACATTTTGGTTGCCATGGAAGTCTATGATGGGGAGAAAAATCCTGGAATGTTTTCCTCAAAAAACTTAATTTCTTTTTGATTGAAGAAAGAAAGACATGAACATCTTGGATGAGATGGGGGTGAGTAAATGATCAGGAAATTTTCATTTTGAAGTGAACTAATCCTTTAAGTGGTAAAGAATGAATCAACGGTGTAATTATGCATGTAATTACAGAAATTAGTCACAGATATAATTATTACATGCAGGTATTATTTTAACAAGTACAATGTAAAAGCATGTATGTACACAATAAATGCATTGTATCAAATTATTAATTTTAATGTTAGTACATAGTAGTTAAAGATACTTAACTTAAAAAATAAAGTAGGACATTACCATGGTAATAAGTTTCTGCCAAAATACTTATTATAAGGCCTATATACACACCATATTATATGATATATAGTTACTGTTATTACTGCAAAATAATAATAATGAATAATAAATCAACAGACAAATAAATATACAAATGAATAAAATTAACAAATGAAAGAAAATACATTATATATACACACACACAATAATACAAATATGATTTAGTATTAAAATTAAAATAAAAAACAACACTCAAAAATATATTAATAAATATATAAATAATACATATATACAAATATAAATAAATGTATAAATAAAAGTCTATTAAATATCTACTAAATCTACTACATACATAAAAATAAAAAGGATTTAATATATATATATATATATATATATATATATATATATATATATATATATATATATATATATACACACTATATAATAAACAAATAATTATATTTATTATATTAATTATAAATAAGAAATCTACTATTATAAAAAATAATTCATATTAAATAAATATATAAGAAATATACTATTATAAATTAAAATAATAAATATATAAATGTATAAGAAATATACTATATAAATACAAATAAACATTAATGAATATTAAAATTCAAATTTTTTTAAATTTAATTTAAAGTTTTTTATTTATTTATTTATTTTTTTTGGTGAACAACACCAAACTACTGTAGTTGTATTTTAATAACAAGACCCAAAAGCTATGCACACCAGAATAAATGTTCATTAGTATTGTCTCCATCCAAAATGTCTTATAAAGGTGTGGTCCCTCCGAATGTGTCAAATTTCAAAGCAAGTTTAACAGGATATAGGTCAGTTCTGCTCTGAAGTGGATTTAGCTCTGATCCGGGTCATTATTGATGCTGTGGTTTGCGTTCTCTTATGCAGGCAGTGCGATGGACGTCCTGCACAGCATGCAGAACTTCCTGAGAGGACGGCCCAAATCCTTCAAATCCATCGATCACGCCATCGAATGGAGGTCAATGTCCAGATATCACTTATTATTAGGAGGACTCTGTACTGAAAAGAATGCAAACACACACACACAGACACACAGACAAACACACAGACACACACACAGACACACACACCCTAAACCTACCCATCAAACACACACACACACACACACACACAAACCCATCAAACACACACACACATACACACACACAGACACAAGCACAGACACACACACACACACACACTAACCCTACCCCTAACCTACCCATCAAACACACACACACACAGACACAAGCACAGACACACACACACACACACACACACACACTAACCCTACCCCTAACCTACCCATCAAACACACACACACACATACACAAGCACAGACACACACACACACACACACTAACCCTACCCCTAACCTACCCATCAAACACACACACACACAAACCCTACCCCTAAACCTACACATCAAACACACACACACATACACACACACACAACACACACTAACCCTACCCCTAACCTACCCATCAAACACACACACACACAGACACAAGCACAGACACACACACACACACACACACACTAACCCTACCCCTAACCTACCCATCAAACACACACACACACATACACAAGCACAGACACACACACACACACACTAACCCTACCCCTAACCTACCCATCAAACACACACACACACAAACCCTACCCCTAAACCTACACATCAAACACACACACACATACACACACACACAACACACACTAACCGTACCCCTAACCTACCCATCAAACACACACACACACACACACAACACACACACACACTAACCCTACCCTACCCATCAAACACACACACACACACACAATAACCCTACCCCTAAACCTACCCATCAAACACACACACACACACACACACAGACACATACACACACACACAACACACAGACACACAACACACACACACACACAGACACACACACACAATAACCCTACCCCTAACCTACCCATCAAACACACACACACACACACACACACACAGATACATACACACACACACACACTAACCCTACCCCTAACCTACCCAACAAACACACACACACTAACCCTACCCCTAAACCTACCCATCTAACACACACACACACAGAGACACACACACAGACACATACACACTCACACACACACACACACAAACACACAGACACACACACACACAGGCACAGACACACACACACACACAGGCACAGACACACACAGACACACACAGACACACACAACACACAAGCATAGGCACAGACACACACACACACACACACACACACACACACACAGAGAAACACACACACACAGAAACACACAGACAGGCACAGACACACACACACACAGCTCAGAAACTGTTGGTGGAGAAATTTAGTCCTGGTTTTTAATCCAGATTCTTTAGCTTCCTGCCGAACAAACCGTCACAAAATGATCACTTTCTTTTAGGAGTGATGATTATCAGACGGTCATCAACATCTTTTGTTGGTCTGGAAAAAACACCTAAATCCTGACCATGCTAACTCTAAACCAAACCATTAACTAACCCTAAAAACTGAGAGAAATGACATGGTGTTCAAGCCCCAACAAGATCTGAACATGTCCTACTTAGCAAAGAAAAAGAATGCATGGTCTGTAAGATTTTTTTGAATGTTTCTGCTCACCAAACCTGCATTTATTTGATAAAAAAATACAGTAAAAATGGTGAAATATTATTATAATTTAAAACAGATGTTTTCTATGTGAATATATAGTGAAGTGTAATTTATTCATGTGATCAAAGCTGAATTTATCATCATTACTCCTTTGTTTTTGCAGTGTAAAAAGCGGACAGATCAGAAACCTGGAGTCTGCTAAAGTGTCAATGGTGGGACAAGTGAGACGGTAAGATCTGGCCACACGCGGTTCACATTCTCTACTCAGAGTAAGTGGTTTCATCTCTCTGAACCGGTCTGTGCGTGTGTGTCAGGTGTGAGGTGGAGGAAGGAGATGCGGCCGAGCCGGTGAGTCCGGTGACTGAGAGCGTGGCGGAGGGACACGAGGAGTTTTACGACCTCAACTACGTCACGGATAAAGCCGAGAGCAGCACATCAGCAGAGGTGAGCCCCTCTACAGATAAAAACACAACACACATGCCTTTTGGATAGGCACCATGGTATTTATGTGGTATTCTTTGAGATAGCATGGTATATGAATATGGTAATCATACTAACATGGTACTGCCATATGACAGCATCACTGTAGTATGCTGTATATATACACACTATTTAGTTCTCTTATATACTACCACAAATGATTGCATTATGCTAATTAATGTATGGAATGTCAATATGTTAATAGATTTATGGAAGCCCATTTCCGCCACATATGAAAAAAACTAATCAAGCAAGTTGGCATACTATGTAATAATTTTGTCAAAATATTTTTCTATTTTTTAATCTCATAATTTCAACTTCATATGTCAATTTCAATATTTACATCATAATTAACGTTTTATCCCATCATAATTATTTAGTATGTCATAATTTCTCATGACTTTTCCCCTCATAATCATGTCATCATTTTCCATTTTAAGTCATTATGAGATCATAAATCAGACAAAATGACCTTTTTGTAAAATGTAAAATGACTTTTTATTATGACTTAGCATGTCGTAGTTTCACTTTTTATCCTAATGACTTCATTTAAATTACTTTTTTTTAATTTTCAGATTTAAGTCATTATGAGATACATTTAGAAATTGACAAAAAAAATGTACGTCATTTTAATCTCATAATTATCATTTAGTAATATTTTCCATTTTTAAGTCATTATAAGTCAAAATTATTATATACAACGTCATAATTGACAAAGTCAGTTATGACACAAAAAGTTGCTTTTTTCATGTCATAGTTAAGAGATAAAAAGTCATAATTATGACTTAGTATGTCAACATTTTCCATTTTATGTTATAATTACAACTTTTGGATCTCATAATATTGATTTACCAAAGGATGCACTTTTTTCTTATGTGGCAGAAATGGGCTTTCATACAGATGGTCACATGCACCCATATTTAACCTGCTTTAACCTTTGACCCATCCATGTGCAACTGAATAAACAACTGAGGATAATCAACATGCATGAGTGTGTGTTTGTTTTTTTCAGCCTTGCAGTGTGTACAGCTGGAAAATTGATCTGTCTAAAGCCGAGAAATACTGGGACGGCTGGTTTAGAGGGATATCGAACCACTTCCTGTCCTGCAACGTTCCAAAACTCCTACTGCTGGCAGGCAAGAGACATAGACCAATCAATTCACTCATCTGAACGAGCACGGCCAATCAAATCACTAGTCTGAACGAGCACGCCCAATCAAATCGCTCGTCTGAACGAGCACGGCCAATCACATCGCTCGTCTGAACGAGCACGGCCAATCACATCACTCGTCTGAACGAGCACGGCCAATCACATCACTCGTCTGAACGAGCACGGCCAATCAAATCACTCGTCTGAACGAGCACGGCCAATCACATCACTAGTCTGAACGAGCACGGCCAATCACATCACTAGTCTGAACGAGCACGGCCAATCAAATCACTCGTCTGAACGAGCACGGCCAATCAAATCACTCGTCTGAACGAGCACGGCCAATCACATCACTCGTCTGAACGAGCACGGCCAATCAAATCACTCGTCTGAACGAGCACGGCCAATCAAATCACTCGTCTGAACGAGCACGGCCAATCAAATCACTCGTCTGAACGAGCACGGCCAATCAAATCACTCGTCTGATTGAGCACGGCCAATCAAATCACTCGTCTGAACGAGCACGGCCAATCACATCACTCGTCTGAACGAGCACGACCAATCAAATCACTAGTCTGAACGAGCACGGCCAATCACATCACTAGTCTGAACGAGCACGGCCAATCAAATCACTCGTCTGAACGAGCACGGCCAATCAAATCACTCGTCTGAACGAGCACGGCCAATCACATCACTCGTCTGAACGAGCACGGCCAATCAAATCACTCGTCTGAACGAGCACGGCCAATCAAATCACTCGTCTGAACGAGCACGGCCAATCAAATCACTCATCTGAAACACATTATATAGACATAATATAATAGTTATCCTCTTTCTAAGAAACAGTCTAAATAATACAAAATATTGAAAATATCGTTGTCAAAATCAAATTGAGTTGCTGGAGAAAATCATTTATGTTCATGTGTAAGTTCAAATGCTCAGTTGTGTCATTTTAATGTGCTCTGTGTTCAGGCATTGATCGACTGGACAGAGACCTGACCATTGGACAGATGCAGGGTGAGTGTGTTACTGATCAATAACTGTTTCCAACAGTGCAATCGTTTGAAACTCATTTAAATCATCCATTAATCACAAACGACTGTGCTCGACATGCATGATTTACACCTAAATAATGGAAACAAAACCATATGTTTATGCATCAGAAACAGTATTATGCTACTGTAAATTCAGAGATAATGTCTGCTATTCTATTTCTTTGGCTTCTGTAGGCAAATTCATGATGCAGGTGCTGCCCCCATGTGGACACGCAGTGCACGAGGACATCCCGGATAAAGTAAGTCTATAGATCATATGTGCACTATTCTATTCAAAAGTGTGTTTTTTTTAATATATTTTTCCCCTTAAATTAATACTTTTATTCAGCGAGGATGCATTAAATTGATGAAAAGTGACACTAAAGACATTTATAATGTTACACATGATTATTTCAAATAAATGCTGATCTTTTGAACTTTCTATTCATCAAAGAATCCTGAAAACTAATGTATCCACAAAAATATGATCAGCACAACTGTTTTCAACATTGAAAATAATCATAAATGTTTCTTGAGCATCAAATCCTCATATGAGAATGATTTGTGAAGGATCATGTGACACTGAAGACTGGAGTAATGATGCTTTGATCACAGGAATGAATTACACTTTACTATATATTCACATAGAAAACAGATTTCATTTTTACTGTATTTTAGTCAAATAAATGACTGCACTAATTCAAATCAAGTATTCTTCTTTATAAATTTGAATTACAGATGATTTTGTTATAATGTTTTAATGTAATATTTGATTTGGTGCCTTTTTCAGGTGGCAGATGCTCTGGCAAGTTTTATGATCAGACACAAATTTGCTGAAGCTCGCAGCGAAACTAAAAGGTGATTAAATACATAAATATATAATTTAAAAAATAACATTTAAGAGTGTTAAAACACTGAAACTGTGCATGTCATCCTCTCAGTTCCTCGTACCCGTTCATGCGGTGAGGACTCGAGGGTGAGTGACATTACTCGTCTGTAAATGATTTGTTACTGTTGCTTGTTTGTTGTGTAACATCTTTCTGTTTGGCCTGCGTTCACACATGCGAACTGAACTGGACGTTTACTGTCTGTGTCCCTCAGATGAAGCAGAAGACACCTCCAGCACATCAAAACATCCTTCACGCAGCAAAAACATCTCACTTTCGCCATAATCCAAAGATCTGTCACTATCCTGAGTTTAGAATAAAGCTTAGAATGTTCATGAGTCGCTTTGGAAACATTGTAACATTTAAATGTGGCGGAATCATGTGACATCATCAAAGGCAACAGATTGTGTGAATGAGAAGGACAAAGTTTAGCACCAAAAAAAACTGACATTAAAATTTATTAATATTCAAAGCACAGTCTGACTGAAACACGTGCAAAATACTGGGAACAAACCTCTACTGAGTGTGTGTGTGTGTGTGTGTGTGTGTGTGTAGTGTGTAATACAGAGTGTGTGTGTGTGTGTGAAGATACAAACTTGTGACTGAAATCCCAATCTCAAAATGAAATCAAACCTCTAAGTACATAAAGTGCATGATGGGAAAAAAAAAACTTGGCAATTAAGGAGAAAACAAACAGGACAAAATTATTTACAATATACAGTCAAAACCGAACGAGGAAGAACGAGTTACGGAAATCACCTTCACGTCGTCTGTCTGAAATATAGAGAATATAGTGTGTACATCTCAACTAGTTTTATGGTGAGTTTTGGAGGTTGACAGCAAAGAAAAATGAAAAATAAAGAGATCTGACAGGACATAAGAGTGAGTAAACAATAGCAGAAGGGTTTTTTGGGAGAACTGTCCAAGTGGACAGGGCATGTGGCATGCACAGCAAACATCACATGTCCTGCTCCACACAATCCAAAGAGCACTTCCTAGAAAGTCCCACAGTTTTTTCCCCGCACAATATCCATCCAGGTCTGGCATCTTTGGTGAGGGCCAAATCCCCCCAAAAAAACCTCCAAGAGGAAGGCGTCTAAACACTGATACACTCTTCTTCTTCTTTTTTTTTTTTAATACTGCAGAACTCGAGCACATCAAATGCTTCTCTATAGAAAAATAAACCACTTCTTATCAGATTCAAAATAGTCTTTAATGCGTTCCTTCAACTGCGCTGGGATCACAGCCGGGCAGCGAACCAACACTGCCACGGTAGAAAGAAAAAACAGAGGGACTGTCTGATTGTCGAGCAGAGCAGAGCCGATCGTCTGCCAAGTGCTTTAGCTCAAGTGCGTACTGTAGTGTACACTTAGGGGCGATGGTCTACGAGAAAGAACCCTGCTTTTCAGAGAAAAGGGAAGGAAGAGGACATGAACGTAACATGGGAGTATGTACTCGGCAGGCAGTGTGTTTACGGCGAGTCACTGGCCAAAATTCCACTGAGATTAAAGCCCATTCGACCCGTTTAAACCCGTGGTCGGCAATTCCAGCAGTCGCGGTGGGTGTGGCTAAATCAACACTTTGGGTCGTCGGAGGGCGTGTCAATGTCCAAGTGCCCCGCCCCCATAGCGAGAGACCCCTCTGAACTCCCGCTGGCTATTGGCTGTAACTCACCTGTGGAGGAAAAACACTATCATATTGATATTCATCAGCATGGCTAAGATAAGAATAAGTGCATGCCAAGCCGTAATACATTGCTTAATTGTATTGAATGTGCACTTGTACAGGGTTCGTACAGATTTTTAGGGGTGAAATTAAGCACTTTTCCAGCAGTGGCAGCTGTGTTTTTCAAGGGTGGAAAAAACAGCTGAAAAGTAAACTACAGTAGGATAAATTGCTATATAAATACGAGACTATTGCAGATAAAAGTTTGTGTTTCCATTTGCTCCAACAGCAATAGGAAAAAATCCATTTTGCATTTCCAATGACCTTCCATTTCTGAAAGAAAAAACAGATTATAAAAATAATTTTATATATAGATCAGGCATAACATTATGACCACTGACAGGTGAAGTGAATAACACTGATTATCTCTTCATCACGGCTCCTGTTAGTGGGTGGGATATATTAGGCAGCAAGTGAACATTTTGTCCTCAAAGTTGATGTGTTAGAAGCAGGAAAAATGGGCAAGCGTAAGGATTTGAGCGAGTTTGACAAGGGCCAAATTGTGATGGCTAGACGACTGGGTCAGAGCATCTCCAAAACTGCAGCTCTTGTGGGGTGTTCCCGGTCTGCAGTGGTCAGGATCTATCAAAAGTGCTCCAAGGAAGGAACAGTGGTGAACCGGCGGCAGGGTCATGGCCGGCCAAGGCTCATTGATGCACGTGGGGAGCGAAGGCTGGCCCGTGTGGTCCGATCAAACAGACGAGCTACTGGAGCTCAAATTGCTCAAGAAGTTAATGCTGGTTCTGATAGAAAGGTGTCAGAATACACAGAGCATCTCAGTTTGTTGCGTATGGGGCTGCATAGCCACAGACCAGTCAGGGTGCCCATGCTGACCTGTCCACCGTTGAAAGTGTCACGTGCATCAATGAGCCTTGGCCACCCATGATGAGCCTGTCGCTGGTTTGGCCCTTGTCAAACTCGCTCAAATCCTTACGCTTGCCCATTTTTCCTGCTTCTAACACATTAACTCATAATGTTATGCCTGATCGGTATATATACACTCACCTAAAGGATTATTAGGAAAACCATTTGCTTCAATGCTTCAATGCATTTAGGGGTGTGGTCCTGGTCAAGACAATCTCCTGAACTCCAAACTGAATGTCAGAATGGGAAAGAAAGGTGATTTAAGCAATTTTGAGCGTGGCATGGTTGTTGGTGCCAGACGGGCCGGTCTGAGTGTTTCACAATCTGCTCAGTTACTGGGATTTTCACGCACAACCATTTCTAGAGTTTACAAAGAATGGTGTGAAAAGGGAAAAACATCCAGTATGCGGCAGTCCTGTGGGCGAAAATGCCTTGTTGATGCTAGAGGTCAGAGGAGAATGGGCCGACTGATTCAAGCTGATAGAAGAGCAACTTTGACTGAAATAACCACTCGTTACAACCGAGGTATGCAGCAAAGCATTTGTGAAGCCACAACACGCACAACCTTGAGGCGGATGGGCTACAACAGCAGAAGACCCCACCGGGTACCACTCATCTCCACTACAAATAGGAAAAAGAGGCTACAATTTGCACGAGCTCACCAAAATTGGACAGTTGAAGACTGGAAAAATGTTGCCTGGTCTGATGAGTCTCGATTTCTGTTGAGACATTCAGATGGTAGAGTCAGAATTTGGCGTAAACAGAATGAGAACATGGATCCATCATGCCTTGTTACCACTGTGCAGGCTGGTGGTGGTGGTGGTGTAATGGTGTGGGGGATGTTTTCTTGGCACACTTTAGGCCCCTTAGTGCCAATTGGGCATCGTTTAAATGCCACGGCCTACCTGAGCATTGTTTCTGACCATGTCCATCCCTTTATGACCACCATGTACCCATCCTCTGATGGCTACTTCCAGCAGGATAATGCACCATGTCACAAAGCTCGAATCATTTCAAATTGGTTTCTTGAACATGACAATGAGTTCACTGTACTAAAATGGCCCCCACAGTCACCAGATCTCAACCCAATAGAGCATCTTTGGGATGTGGTGGAACGGGAGCTTCGTGCCCTGGATGTGCATCCCACAAATCTCCATCAACTGCAAGATGCTATCCTATCAATATGGGCCAACATTTCTAAAGAATGCTTTCAGCACCTTGTTGAATCAATGCCACGTAGAATTAAGGCAGTTCTGAAGGCGAAAGGGGGTCAAACACAGTATTAGTATGGTGTTCCTAATAATCCTTTAGGTGAGTGTATATATATATATATATATATATATTTATATATATATATAAAAATTCATCACGATTAATCACACCTAAGATTAAAGTTTTTAATATATATTTTTATATTGTAATAATTTCACATTTAATCTTCAAATTAAAGGTGCAGTGTGTAGTATTTATGAGGATGTCTTGGCAGAAATGCAATATAATATACATAACTATGTTTTCAGTGGTGTATAAAGACCTTACATAATGAACCGTTATGTTTTTATTACTGTTATGTTTTTATATAGACATTTCTATCTACATACACCGTGGGCCCCCTTACAGTGAAGTTTTTACGCCGCCATGTTTCTACAGTAGCCCTCTACATAGTGCTAGTCACTCTCTGTTGTCTCAGACGACGACATCTTTGTCCTGTGTCGGCCACCGTAGCTTCTCTATGTGCTTCGAAAGGGAGGGGTGAGCGGTTGCAATGCCGCTAAAATTTACACACTGCACCTTTAATATAGAAACAACATTAAGACAGTATATTTTCTAACAGGTAGGAAATATACAGAAATTAAATAAAGTTATCAAACACTTTTCTTTTGTTCTTTGATTTACATTAATGACAGATATCACAGCAGCGGGTTTTTTAGGCTGCTGTCACTTTAAGAGCTGACGCACACGACACGGATCCGGATCTGACACGCATCCGATATCCTCACAACTGTTTTTGCGTTCATGTAACACTTTTTAACTCATTTAAGAGTGTGCTTACGGGGATTTAATTGTAAAACATTTTTAAACAAGGAAAACAAATACATATCTTTAAAGTTTGTTTTTCTTTGTTTTTTTTTAATCGAGACGTTCAAAGAAAAAAAAAAATCAAGCTTTTTAAAGGATGATATTTAAAATTCAAGCACATTTCAAACCTTGAAAACATAATAGAGCATCAAAACTGTACGAACCTTCACTTCAAACATTAAGCGTATATATATAAAAAAAAAAACTGTACTTGTGGATAATATGATATAAATGAAATAAAAGGCGACTTGTCTTCATGATTTCTAATAAGTGCACTGTAATAAAGTCAAATTAATCTTTTGTCATGCTTTACAGAAGTGCACTTGTTTTGATGTGTTGACTAACAAACTAAAGCACATGTAAAGTACTTGATTATCATTTTAACAGTAGTGTGTTACATTTAAGCAGAAGACACATCAAAACATCTGTCACTATCCTGAGTTTAGAATAAAGCTTAGAATGTTCATGAGTCGCTTTGGAATTTCCAGTTTTAACTGACAAGAAACATTGTAACATTTAAATGTGGCGGAATCATGTGACATCATCAAAGGCAACAGATTGTGCAAATGAGAAGGACAAAATTTTGTCTGTCTGGATGGTTTGTTATTTCCATATATAGTGCATGCATTTTTGTAGCAATATTACCCACAATGCCCTGCATTAGAGAAGATGAGGACTTCTCTGACATTGTGGAAATCACACGTACTTTGTTCGGTTGGCAAGGTGTCCTGGGACAGGGGCTCAGAGTCCAGGAGGACCTGAGGGAGACCCACCATCCTCACACCAGGGTCGACATCCCCGGCCATGACATCATCACTCATCACCATGGCGTTGAGAGCCACACCCCCCACAGCGAGCTCGTAGTCCAGAGGAAGATCGTTCAGACACTCGGCACTCGACTGCACACCAATATAACTCAATTACACTACATTCATAAAGTACAGTAATTACCCTACATACACACTAAAGCAATTCAGTGCTTATTATAGTTAATTAAAACCATCAATTAAACTTGAAATAAATGAACTTTAACCGAAATAAAACACTTCAAAAATTAAACGTACTTAACTTGATTTACTAAAATAACAAAACATTTAAATAAATGAATAAAAAACTATAGAAACATAAAAAACAAAACAAATAAAAACGACAAAACAAAAAAAGGACAAACAAACTGAAATTAAAATATAAAAATAAAAACGAAATCAAAATGCTTAATAAAAACTATAATAGTAGCACTGATACTAAAATAACACTGGTCAAGCTGATGTTGTTAGTGAACACCAATGTTTAATAATATATCAAATCAAATCAAATAACCATCTGGAAATAAATTAATTTATTAATTTCATGTATTATTATTACTATCGGTACTATAATTAATAACGTGCATTTATTCATTTGTCTGCTTCTGTCTTAACTTCTTAGCATTTTTAAAGGGTTAGTTCACCCAAAAATGAAACACTGAACACTGATCAGTGAACATAAACAGAAGCTCAACCGTATGCTTGACGCGCGAGAACAAACCTCATTGCGTTTACCACAGCTGATGTGTTCGCTGATCAATGTTTATTTGTGAATAAAAGCCTAAATTCAATCCGTTCATCATAAAAAGCGATCGAGTCTCTTCAGAAAATTTGGACTAAACCGCTCAATTCATATGGATTAGTTTTATGATCTCTTTAGGGCTGCAACAACTCAATTTTTTACGACCAGTGATATCGGACCCACTCACTTTTATCATCTCTAATTCAGCACGTCTGTTTACCTACCCCTAACCGATAAACACTAATTATTAAACACGTGTTAGACGTGTTCTAAAATTTTCTTCATTTTTATTGAAAATAAATGTCTTTCTGATCTGATATGTGATGGAAAAAGGGAGTACAGCGAGTTCGGCAAAGGGCGGATTCAAACCTCGGGTCGATTTGCGTCAAAACTTCATGTCATGCGTCTTACCTCTACACTATTGCCGCTCTACATAATTCTGTGTTTTCCGTAATTTTGTCTGGCCCAACCAGACGGTTAGTAAACAAGGCGGTATATTTGTACTTAATGTAAATGGCATCTACTCCAGTAACATTTTTCTGAGAGAGGACCCACCCACATTTTTTTGGCTTCCGACGGCCATGATAAAATCGATAATGAAAATCATCGACAACGATTCTCATTATCGATTAGTCGGGTCTGCCACCAACTTCCACCAGTCGCGCCAAATTACAGCACCGAATAACGTATTTCTATGGACAAAATACATCTAGAAATAGTGGAGGAAACAGAGTGAGCTAATGCAGGAAAGGGACATGATCCAAGCACCCAAAACATGAGCAT
>CM077203.1:3252719-3260219 GCA_039654625.1 Rhinogobio ventralis
TCCTGATGGTCCGCACTTGTAATTGGCTGATGGCTTTTTTGGCAGCGTCGCCCAGCCTCCGCTGACCAATCAGAGAACAGAAGGGGATTAATGAATGCATCTCTCCTTTGACTCCAGTCTGTTATTTTCTACATTCATCTCATTTGCTTCTTGTTATTATCATACAGCAGTAATGAAGGGCTCAGTTGTTTTCCTGTGGCCTGTAATCATGTTTTAGGTGCTCAAACACACACACACACACACACACACACGATGCAGTAACAGCGGCGGATCAGAAGAATGTGGTTTGATCTCAGACCTGCACAAACTGGGAGGAAAAACTGTTTGTAGGGTTGCACAATTTAGACAAAATTTTGTAATTTTACAATCAATACGGCTATAAAATAATAATAATTATTACTACCTAATAAAAAAAAATTACTCAAAAATATTTAATATTACTAATGTAATATTTCACTGTAAAAATGAGTATTTAAGAAAAATATAATAGTAATAATTTGTTTACATTACAACTGTAAAATTACAAAATAATAATAATTAGTATTTTTTAACGACTAAATAAAAATATAAAAATTACTAAACAAAATTTTAAATTTTACTGTAAAATAACAAATGTAAATATAAGAAAATATATTAAAGTATATAAGAAAGTATATTACATATTTATCATTTAATAATACTTTTTATTTTACATTACAACTGTACATGTATTATTATTATTAATTAAAAATTACAAATGTAATATTTCACTGTAAAATAAATTTGAGTATAAGAATATAATAATAATTTTGTTTTACATTACAACTCTAAAATTACAAAGATAATAATAATAATAATAATAATTATTATTATTACTACTACTACTAAATAAAAATATAAAAATGACAAACTAAATTTGAAATGGTACTTATGTAATATTTCACTGTAAAATAATAAATGTGAGTAATAATAAAACATATCATATATTTATTATTTAATAATAATTGTATTTTACATTAGAACTGCAAATGTATTATTATTATTATTATTAATACTAAATAAAAACAAACATAAAAACATACCAATGTAATATTTCAATGTAAAAAAGTATAAGAAAAATATAATAATTTGTTTTACATTACAGCTGTAAAACTACAAAAAATAATGTTTTTTTTACTACTAGTAAATAAAAATAAAAAAATTACTAAAAAAAACTACATTAGAAATTTTACTTATGTAATATTTCACTGTAAAATAACAAATGTGAGTATAAGAAAATATAATTATATTGCATATTTATCATTTAATAATGATTTTATTTTACATTACAACTGTACATTTATTATTATTATTAATAATAATCCTAAACGAAAATATTTTTTAAAGAAAAATATAATATAATAATTTTATTTTACATTACAAATGTAAAATTACAATACTAATATTTATGACTGTCTTAATTGCACTACGCCATATCGCGATTTAGGTCTTATTTAAATGAATCATGCAGCTCTATTTGATCTTCACATACATGGTCATTTTGAGCAAAAATGCGTCTCTAAACAAGACATACGATGGCTGCAAAAAGTATGACACTTTAGTTCATAAATGTACGTTTATTGGGGTTGTTTGTACCTGGTTGCGGTCCCTGGCGTTGGCGTATCTGAAGCGCTGGATGTAGTAAAAGACGAGCCAGGCCAGCGAGATGATCATGAGGATGATGAAGGAGATGGAGACGAAGACCACGGAGGTGCGGCTGACGTATTTCTGGAGGTTGCGTGTTCCTATGGTGATGTGCATGTGCACCGTGATGTTCCTCTCCATCAGAAGAACCAACTCACGACCCTTCGGCTCGGGGATCATGATGGCAACCACATCACTCGTGCCTGAAACAGAGATCAACCGTTAAACAACCCTTACACTAAACTGCATGTCAGTAATTACAGTCTCACTTCCTGTTACAAAACAATGTCACACATTTGCATAATGGCCTTCATCTATGGTCTTCTTTATTGGCTGCTGGTGAACGATGTCTACTTTGACCCTCAAACACTGTAGTTGTAGCTGAGACTGGAAGAGTTTGGTTCGACCAATCACAACAGACTGGGCCGTCTGACCAATCAGAGCAGAGGAAGCTCTCGGAAAGGCGGGGTTTAGACAGACTAAATCGTTTTCAGACTCTTGAAATGAGCTGATGCTGCAGTGTATATTATGAGAAAATTCACGTGTTTTCTGACATTGGATGCATGTGAACCTGTTGTAGGAGACTCCAAAACAACATTAGGAATCTTTAAAATAGCTTAATACGGGAACTTTAATTTACTATTACTTATACTATTATAGTTTTTATTCAAATTAAAATTATTAAGTAGCTTTCATTTTAATTAGTGTCATTTTTAGTCATTTTATGTGCTTTTTCATTATTTTTTTATATGTTTTTTGTAAATTTCCAGAAACATTCCAAAACTTTCTGAAAATTTCCCCCAAAAAATCCTGGAAAGTTTTCAAAAATCCTAGAAAAGTTTCCAAAAAAATGCTGGAAAGTTTCCAAAAATCCTGGAAAAGTTTATTTTTAAATGCTGGAAAGTTTCCAAAAATCCTGGAAAAGTTTCCAAAAAAATCCTGGAAAAGTTTCCAAAAAAATCCTGGAAAAGTTTCCAAAAAAATCCTGGAAAGGTTTAAAAAAAAAAATGCTGGAAAGTTCCCAAAAATCCTGAAAAAGTTTCCAAAAAAAATGCTGGAAAGTTTCTAAAAATCCTGAAAAAGTTCCAAAAAAAATGCTGGAAAATTTCCAAAAATCCTGGAAAAGTTTCCAAAAAAATCCTGGAAAAGTTTCCAAAAAAAATCCTGGAAAAGTTTCCAAAAATCCTGGAAAAGTAAAAAAAAAAAAAATGCTGGAAAGTTTCCAAAAATCCTGGAAAAGTTAAAAAAAAAAGTGCTGGAAAGTTCCCAAAAATCCTGGAAAAGTTTCCAAAAAAAAAATGCTGGAAAGTTTCTAAAAATCCTGAAAAGGTTCCAAAAAAAATGCTGGAAAATGTACAAAAATCCTGGAAAAGTTTCCAAAAAAATCCTGGAAAAGTTTCCAAAAATCCTGGAAAAGTTTAAAAAGAAAATGCTGTAAAGTTTCCAAAAATGCTGTAAAGTTTCCAAAAAAATGCTGGAAAGTTTCTAAAAATCCTGAAAAAGTTCCAAAAAAAAATGCTGGAAAGTTTCCAAAAATCCTAGAAAAGTTTCAGTCTACAAATCACCAACATTCACAATGGATTTAATGTAGTAACACCCCATGGTATTGTGGAAGAAAGAAGAGTCAAATGTTTTTTTTAAATACATTTTTCATCTCAGGGTTCCTACAACCTTTTGAGAGTGAAATTCAAGCACTTTTCAAGAGCTTCACACTTTTTCCGGCTCTTAAATGCTTTATTTATTATCAAATTTTAATGTTATTTTTTAAAGTGATGATTTATAAAACTAAAAGTTTACAGATGCAGGCCACTTTGTGGAAAACAAGCACTTTTATCTTAAAAAGACCTGAAATACCACTATAACCAGTAGAGGGCGGCAGAGGAGCACTTATTGACTTCTTAGACATTTCCACTCCTTAATATATGGGAAAAAGTAGTCACAAATGCTGTGTTTGAAATCGCCTCCTAAACCCTCATTCACTATTCCCTACATTACTCCACTAAAATAGTCCACTTGAGGAGTGAATGAAAACGAGTGAGTGAATTCGGACACTGAGTGCGCCGGAAGGACTGCCGCTTTTGCTTGTGCTGTTTAATAATTATTTGAAACGTAGCAAACTTGCAGCTCCAGAAAATGATTTATCTTGAACTCTCATGTAAACTAGCATGTATAAAACACAGTTATACAATTTAATAATCAATAAAAAAATGATGCTGCAGCCACATTGGAAAAGCGGTTTGGGAAAGCTGCGGGCGCCATCTTGTGGTCAGACGCGGGAATTCATCCGACGCGCGACTCTCACAGTGCATTATGGGTAATCTCTAGCTTTTGAGCGTACATCAGTTGTACACTCGTTATTGCGGTGCATTGTGGGATTGAATGAGTGCGCTCAATAACGTCCACTATGGTTTCAGACACCACTACAAATGGCTGTCCCCTCAAATAATGCCCTATTTAAGGGTATGGGGGCGATTTCAGACACAGCCAAAGTCTCATGAAAAACAAACTTTTCTTCAAATTGTGACTGAATTACAGAAAGCAAGTGAAGAGCGCTCCTTTTATAATCACTGAAGCTGTCGGTCAGTTAAGTGTGATAATATAGAAAAGAACAATGGGGCATTTAATAAGAGTAGAATATTTGCATTTTCCCTATAAAATGAGGTTTTTGCACATTACTATTGTTATTAATTTTATCTGCATCTCAATTCAAGCTCAGTGCTTTACTGTTAAATTTCCAATAAACACTTAATATTATTAGTAACTGCACTTAACAAAACAACGCAAAACAATAGTAATTTTATTGTAATTTAATCATCTGTAGATCTGTAGTGGCTGAAGCCGTGTATTACACACATTTGAGTGTTGTACGTTATGTTATAATGCTACTCGCTCAGCGCTACTATGAGTTCACACTGCAGTGAGCGAGAGCGATGTTAGGCATGGTAAAATATGGTACTCGCGGTAAATCAAGAACAGCAGATTTAAACAATAAGACTAACTGTGTTGAGCTGGAGAACAATGATTCTGTCCATGAATGATCCAAACAGTTGCTCACCTGACTAATAAAACACATCATATATTAAAGCGTCTTTGGTGTTTCCATGGTTTCTACAAAATAAAACCGGAAATCGAGGGTAACGCGGGTATGATGTCATTGATAGGCGACGCACGGTCCGTGTCCTGGGTAAAATTGCTTATTTCTCTGGATTTAAACATTTTTATAAACATTTGGGATAATGCAAGTACACAAGTCAACAAAATATATAACACTGTTATAGTGGTTTTTGGATGTTTTAATCCAAAAATCTTACATATTGTGCCTTTAATGGGTATTAACGGGAATAAACTGGGAATTTGCAAAATGACAGGTTAGTTTATACCAGGGAACTTCACTGTAGTTGAAAAAAAAAATCTTGCAGCATAACAACCAGATTTAACGCACTTTCAGTTGAATGGGTCTTGTAATTTTCACAAAATATAAAATGAAGGTGATAATTAAAAACAGTGTGTATATTTTCTTAGGAAAATTGTGGTTCAGTGTTGTATAGAAAATATTGAGAACATTTTAAGCGGATAAAATTAAGGGAAAAAAGGCTACCTATTTATTTTAAGAGAATTAGCTCAATTGTGCAGTTTTATTTGGAGACACCATTGTTAGTTCCCAGCATGCTTAAAGTCAACTTCAAATAAATAAGCACATTTCACTAAAAATATTGTTTCATAGACTAAATAATTAGTCTATGCAATAAAGAAACCAAGCCTTAAAAACTACTCAAAAATATTATGTGCAATATTGTTACCATCATTTTTTTTAGAGTGTACACATTTCTCAATCACATACACACAACACACTTCTTACTGCAGAGCTATTCCTGCATGCAAGCACATCAGATCCAAAATACTGACAAAACAGTAATATTTTGAAATATTATTATTACGATTTAAAATAATAGTTTTCTATGTGAATATATATTCCTGTGATCAAAGCTGAATTTTCAGCATCATTACTCCAGTCTTCAGTGTCACATGATCCTTCGTATGGTGATTTATTATCAATGTTGGAAACAGGGGTGCTGCTTAATATTTTTTATATCCAATGATACTTTTTTCAGGATTCTTTGACGAATAAAAGGTTAAAAAAGAACAGCATTTATTTAAAATAAAAACATTTTTGTAACAATATAGGCTTTACTTTCGTTGTTTGGGGACGGTCATTTTTATTTTCTCTTTTTGCTTTTAAAGAAATTAATACTTTTATTCAGCAAGGATGTGCTACTTTGAATAAATTCTGTTCTTTTTAACTTTTTAATTATCAATAAATCCTGAAAAAAGTATTGCAGGTTCCAAAAAAAATATGAACCGTTTCCGACATCGATAATAAATCAGCATATTAGAATGATTTCTGAAGGATCATGTTACACTGAAATAAATAACACATAACAATTGCTGCAATAAAAATATATTTATTTTACATATTTACTAAATTAGAAGTAATTAATTTAAAAACCCATATGCTAAAAAAATGCATATTTATTTTATTTGGCTTATGACCAAACAAAATGTTTATATTTACGCTTGTATATGATACAATTTATATACATTTCCATGAATTCTTGTTAAGTTTCCAAATTGGAATATTTCCAATATTCCCCAGATTAAGTTCCAATGGAAAGTTTCCAGAAAGTTTCCATCCCTTTGAAACCCTATTCACCTCACATGTTATATGCATTCAATATCACTCATAATAACTAGATATGAATTCATCAAAACACATATGCATTGACTATCATAAGCCAGACATGCATTTATAATCACGCATCAGTCAAAACACAATCAAATATGCATTCACCATGACGCATAACCAGACGTGCATTTACCATCACACAACATATTTTTAACATCACTTATATCTATGCATTTAACAAATCACATATGCATTCACCCGCACACATAAGTAGATGCATGCACCAAAACAACTGATATGAAAGATATGCATAAGCTAAACTAATATGCATACAATTGCATATAACCAGGCATGCATTCACCACACAACCAAATATTAATTTATTATCACTCATACTAGATATGCATTTAGTTCTTAGTTGCCAATGTAAAATTTCCATGCAAAATGTATATTTTACTCCAGCTTTACTTCAATTAACAATGTTTTTAATAGCTTTAGTCTTCGTTTCTGATTTTAAAGCACAGTGAAAACCAAGCAAACCCCCAAATGAAATGCAAACTTCAAAGAGAGAATGAAAGCAAACGAGTAAAAGAACAAGAGAGAGAAACGCTGATGTACTGATGCAGAAACAAAGAGAGGAACTCGACATGCAGCACGTCTGCAACACTTCACAGGGACCGATAAGAGACGCTTCCTCTGAGACGAGGAACGAACAGAACGATGACGTGACCGTTCTAGTCGAGCCCGCATGCAACATCACGTGTGAAGCGTCGCTCACGACTTCCAGATGTGGGAGAACATGCAAACACAGCTGGACGCCTGGAAACCCTGGTCAGGAGCACAGCAGCAGCTCCAGTGTTCAAACACTCTACATTACAGAACCAAAGTTACTCATCATATGGTAAAAACTCAGTAACATGATGTGAAGAGTTTGAACAGCTTGAAATAAAGCAACAGGTGAATAATCCCAACCTAAGATGCCTTTGTTTACATCACATTTCTGAACAGATAAAAACTGACCAGCATTTACCATTCATCATCACACACATTTAGCACTCATAACTAGATATGCATTTATCATTTTCAAAACACACATGCATTCACCATCACATTTAGGAAGACATGCATTTACAAATCACACAAAACACATTATG
>CM077203.1:3265219-3410219 GCA_039654625.1 Rhinogobio ventralis
TTTTAAACATAAAAGAGACCAAAAAAAGCACTAAATATAATATAGTAGTGGCCAAAAGTGATGTTTGCTCAATTAAACCATCAAAATATGTCACTTTTCCTTGGCCGGACATCACTTTTGGCCACCACTGTACATATAAGAATAGACTTTCTTTAGTTGTACTGACCAGCATTAGAGACATTATTGTTGTTTTCATTTTGCGGCGCATCATCTGTGGTCAAATCATTTAAGTCAGAATCTCCTCCAATCAGATCCAGGTCCAGGTTAAAATCTACTTTCTTCAAAGGTGGAGTCAAGCTCGAGTTTGAAGAGAAACTGTTCTCCTCTGGAAGGTTCTGCTCGTCTTTAAGATAATAGACAGGAAAAATATCATCACATTACATGCTCTGATTGGTCAGATGGCCCAGTCTGTTGTGATTGGTCTACTCTGCTCTGATTGGTCAGATGGCCCAGTCTGTTGTGATTGGACTACTCTCTTCTGATTGGTCAGATGGTCCAGTCTGTTGTGATTGGACTACTCTCTTCTGATTGGTCAGATGGTCCAGTCTGTTGTGATTGGTCTACTCTGCTCTGATAGGTCAGATGGCCCAGTCTGTTGTGATTGGTCTACTCTGCTCTGATTGGTCAGATGGCTCAGTCTGTTGTGATTGATCTACTCTGCTCTGATAGGTCAGATGGCCCAGTATGTTGTGATCGGTCGGCTCTGCTCTGATTGGTCAGATGGCTCAGTCTGTTGTGATTGGTCTACTCTGCTCTGATTGGTCAGACGGCCCAGTCTGTCGTGATTGGTCTGCTCTGCTCTGATTGGTCAGACAGTCCAGTCTGTTGTGATTGATCTACTCTACTCTGATTGGTCAGATGGCCCAGTCTGTTGTGATTGGTCTGCTCTGCTCTGATTGGTTCACAGGGCAAAAAAAACTGCATATTTTCAACGTGAACAACACAAACCAAACTCTTCCAGTCTCAACTACAATGTTTGAGGGTCAAAGTAGACGTCGTTCATTGGACCGTAGGCTGGCATTATGCAAATTTGTTACATAAGTTTGTAACAGGATGTGAGATTGGAATTACTGACCACTCGTTTCAGCAGATCAGAATCGATTCTTTAGGAGACAATAACTTTATTAATCTGCACTTTGATCTTTGAAATTTTCCAGACCTTTTACATTCACAAACAGGTTTATTACACACTGCATGAAAGGTAATATCTGAAAAAGCATAATAGGTGCACTTACTACTGCAGTGCATGCAATGCTGTTAAAACAATGTAAAATGCTGCTGTTTTGATTTGTCATGAGAGAGTGCCAATCCTCTCTGGCAATAACATTAACCATGACTGAACTTAGTCGTTACCATTTTCCTTGTCAGGTGCTTGTTCAGTTTTCTCTCCTGCACACCCATTGGCTATCGGGCTGGTCTTTTCCCCAGACTTGTCTTCCTCTACGTAGTCCAGACACACAGGCAGATCTGAGCAGAGACACATACAGAGAGATTAACACAAACTCAGTGTCTGACCAGAGAGAACGCAAATACAGCGCACACACATTTAAATCCAAATGTTCATGTTTAGGTGTATTACTAGTTTTGAATTCATACTTGCCTTTGTTTGTTTGTTCGTAGCTTATGCCTTGTTGGTCGCTCCTGAGCGGAGTGTCATAATCATTGGCAGGTCCATCGACACGAGTCAGATCAAATGAGTAACTCTACGACGAGAGCGGGAGAATTACTGACAAAGAGTCAATAAATTAACTCAATTCCCCTATTAATGGCAAAAAGTTTAGTTGAAGCTCACTAGGGTTTGTAACAAATAACAGAAAATCTTACCCTTCCTTTCTTTCTCAGAAAATACAAAATCCCAAGCAGAAGAACAATCAGGATGAGGATGATGATCAACATGATGATGCCTGTCAAAAACATGAAGATCTGTTGCTGTGGTCTTTGGCTTATAATGGGACATTGTTTTAATGTGAAAACAGATTAAACGTGTCACAGTAAAGATTCAGACAGGAAGAGAGGATGTGTTTGGTATCTTCCGCACGGCAGAATCAAGCTCACCTCCGGTGTACAATCCTGACTCTGAAACAGAAGAACGCTCACGTTACAGCAAACCAACAAACAGACAAACACCTTAGTTTATCTGAAGCATGCAGTTATGATCAAATCTTTTAATAATAAAACACTTTGGTGTGAGGCTATACATGCAAGTGTTTAAATAAAACTGACAGACAGAGAGAGAGAGAGAGAGAGAGAGAGAGATTTTGCTGTTGTGGTAAGTGTGTGTTCAGAAAGCAAACATGCAGAAGTTCACGCCCACTCACACTTCAACCGCTCAGATCTGAAACTTTACACTCGTAAAGCTGCCATTTTCTCAACTGTTAGAAACACCCTGTATGGTTTAGTTACTACATTTACAATTACACATTTAAGGTGTAATATTTACAAAAGGGGTTTTAAATATATAAGTACTTAATAATAGAATTTGACAGACTTTACCACAAATTTTAAAACACAAAATAGGACTCCTTGATACTGATAAAAATTGTGAAATATTATTATTGTTTAAAATAACTAATAATAATGTGAGTATATAGTAAAGTGTAATTTATTCCTGCTGAATTTTCAGCATCATTCCTCCAGTCTTCAGTGTCAGTGATCCTTCAGAAATCATTCTCATATGAGGATTTGATGCTCAAGAAACATTTATGATTATTATCATTGTTGAAAACAGTTGTGCTGATTCAGATTTAGTTGTAAACCAAAAGTTTGGGGTCAGTAAGATTAAAAAAACAACAAAAAAACAACCAAGGATGCATTAAATTGATCAAACGTGACATTTATAATGTTACAAAAACGTTCTATTTCAATTAAATTCTGTTATTTTGAACTTTCTAATTATCGAAGAATGTGAAGCAGCACAACTGTTTTCAACTATAATTAATAATTGAGTACCAATAATAATTGATCAAAATTGAGCATCAAATCCTCATATCAGAATGATTTCTGAAGGATCATGTGACACTGAAGACTGGAGGAATGATGATAAATTCAGCTTTGATCACAGGAATAAATCACATTTCACAATATATTCACATAGAAAACAGCTGTTTTAAATTATAATAATATTTCAAATGCAGCTTCGGTGAGCAGAAGGGACATTTTTCAATAAAAAAAAAAAAAAAAAGATTCCTATCGTTTGACTGTAAATGTGGACGAATGTGTCGACGTTCATCTGTTTGATGTAAGTATTGAAGCTCTAATACAAGGACCTTTTTACATTGGTTGAATATTTCTGAAAGTTATTGTATGTTTTGCATGTGAACAAAAGGTCAGTAAAAAAGTCTCACTTCAAACCACAATCTTGAGCTGGTTTAGCGCTCAGACTCTGAATAAAGCTGCTCAACGGCTGTTCAACATTTCAAAAACCTTCAAACTTTTAATATTATGATGTTTCCTCCCACCGTTTTTCCTCTCAGAAAGATTCTACTTGCCCTTGTGCGTGGTGCTCTTGGGACGGGCCGTCGAAGGGGTCACTTTGGTGGACTTTGTGTCAGATTCAGGGACTGAAATTCCTGGATCTGAGGTGTTTTCATGATTCGTATTTGTAGGAAGATCAGGCCCATCATAATATGGATCATATGTATTAAACTTTGTGACATTTCCAAATGTTGTTGATTCTGCTGTTGTCACAGTAGTGTTCGAGTCAGATGTGTTTGATATTTCACTAGTGGTCCTCTCTGTAGAAGATGGTGATGGCGTGGAGAACATCCCATAATTACACACGAGAAGAACAGCTGAAAATATAATAAAAGAGGACAAAACATAATAAATAAAATGGAAACTTTTCCTTAATTTGATTTAGGCAGCAAATAAGAGCATATATTCTATATAGACACACACTCTTTTAAAATAAAGTTCTGTATTGGCATTGATGGTTCCATAAAGAACCTTTCAATTCCATGGAATCTTTACATTCCACAAAAGGTTCTATATAAAGATTCTTTAGATTTTTAGAATGTTCTTCACACTGAGAAAAAGAAATTATTCTTTTGAGAACTGACCACAAAGGTTCTTTGAGGAACCAAAAATGTTTTTTTTAACCTACTTTTGGAACAGATATAGGTTTAAACACACAAAGTCACACACACACACACACACATACATATATATGTATATATATATAGTTTTAAAGGTTTATTAAATTCAGCATCTAATATGTTTATGACATTGCAACAACCATAGGAGTAATAAAACAGACACAAATGAGACGATGTTATATAAACTATAAAGCTATCAAATGAATGTAAATAGCAGCTCAGATCACACACACAAAAAAACATCATTTTATACTGAGATCTTGTGACTTCAGACTGCAAATATGGACACATTGTTGAGATATATCTAGAAGTTTTTCTCAGGAGAAACGCTTGAGAAGCAGAAGTTCATTCAATCTCTTCGCTATTGAGGAAAACATTTGAGAAATCTTGGGAAAAGACAGTCTCAAATGGATACAGAAAGATATTTTCAGATTTTTTGAAAGTTCAAAGCCAATGATTAAAACAAAACCAATATTAATCTCAGTTTTAAGACAAGTTCAAGCACAAGGCTTACTCTATATGCCAGATCTTCCTTAAACAATATCTGATGTAAAGTAACTCACCAAAAATGTGTAAAAACACCCAGTAAGTGCACATCTTTCTGTCTGGTCTTCTTACTTGATAGTAACAGTCCAGCTCCACCTAAAGTGAGTTTCTGCTCTCTGACACTTCGTCATCATAGCCTTTGAATCATGCAAACCACAGCGGGGCCTGAACAGGATGCCTGCAGCTCAGAGACACACATGCAAACGTCTTGTGCACCTTTTCTAACCGTTCAGAGGAAGTGCAAGTGTAACTACAGGCACTAATGCAAGATGTAACATCATATCATACATTATCATTAATGATACTAAAACAGATCTCTATTCCTTACCTGATGGATTGTCTCTAAATGTGTTTATATGTGGTTGCAGCAAATAAGCTGAAAGTGTTTCATATTTTAATGTTTATTTTTTTTTCATGTTTGGGTGCCAATATTGTTGCATATCACTATCAGACTTAAATCATTGATCAGAATTAAATAACAGAACACATGTAATATTCAATGGATTTTTTGACATTTGCAAAAGCTGAAATCAATGCATGCTGAGATCCAAGAGAGGCTGCTACAGTAGTTTCAGTGTACGCTACTCTTATTTTTTGCTAAATAGCAACCCCTGGTGGACACTTGCATACTGCGCACACCTTATGTCCGAGTTATACCCACGTAGGAGGGGACGTCCTTGCGACCTTGCTCGACGTTCCCTAAAAGTTCTGTAAAGGTGAAGAAAATCACAAACCTTTATAGAACATTAGGAACGTTCCTGAAATGTCCTCTTTTGGTTATGAAAGTGCTGCAGTTCAAGGTTTCTGATATGACTTTAGGGGGACGTTCCATTTTGGTTATTTTATGGTCACATAAGAACGTTACAAAGAGGACATTTGGGACAGTAACAGAATGTTCCCACGTGGTCCTCTGTTGG
Organism: Rhinogobio ventralis; assembly: GCA_039654625.1. NCBI lineage: Eukaryota > Metazoa > Chordata > Actinopteri > Cypriniformes > Gobionidae > Rhinogobio > Rhinogobio ventralis. The sequence goes on from CM077203.1 coordinate 3,270,777, forward strand.
TCATATAAAAACGTTCCCGATATGACTTTAGGGGGACGTTCCATTTTGGTTATTCTACGGTCACATAAGAATGTTACAAAGAGGACATTTGGGACAGTAACAGAATGTTCCCACATGGTCCTATAATAACATTCTTTATATGACTTTAGGGGGACGTTCCATTTAGGTTATTCTATGGTCACATAAGAACGTTACAAAGAGGATATTTGGGATATTAACAGAACATTCCCACATGGTCCTATAATAACATTCTTTATATGACTTTAGGGGGACGTTCCAATTTGGTTATTCTATGGTCACAAAGTAAAGTTACAAAGAGGACAATTGGGATGTTAACAGAATGTTCCCACATGGTCGTCTGTTGGTCATATTATAACATTCCCAATATGACTTTAGGGGGATGTCCCATTTTGGTTATTCTATGGTCGCATAAGAACGTTACAAAGAGGACATTTGGGATATTAACAGAACGTTCCCACATGGTCCTCTGTTGGTCAAATAATAATATTCCCGATATGACTTTAGGGAGACATTCCATTTAGGTTATTCTATGGTCACATTACATTACAAAGAGGACATTTGGGACATTACCAGAATGTTCCTATACGGTTCCCTATTAGTCAGATGGGGATGTTTCATTCGGGACTGCCTGCAACATATCTTGTTCACTGCAGTGGTCTCTACACTACATTCCCATAATGTTTGCAGGACCTTTAGGGGACCAACCTAGAATGTTATTTTTTGGCCCTATTTAGGTCCTTCCATCATATTTACAGAACATGTTTGTGTGAATCAATGTACACTGGGCTGCTTTGCAAATGAGAGTCCGTAAAACACAGGATTTGCACAAAAGTTGCTTCTCAAAGATGGATCAATACCAACTGTTTGTCCAACTTCATATTCAGAACATGTAAGTACCGCACGTTATATTTTGTGAATGTACGCAGATCGGTACAGAGCCTTTAGGTCTCATCAGATAAGGAACTGGTATGTACGAGACAACAAAACCTCTGTGAACGTAAACAAATAGCGGCTGGATTGAGCCGCAGCTGCAATCTGTCCTGTGAATTCCCAGCTCATGTTGCTTTTGTAAGTCTGGTCTTCTATCACAAACAGAAGAGGACAGACGAAGGAAGTCACAATAAGTCTTTATTTACAGATGTAAAAAGCAGAACGGAGATGTAAACAGGTCAGTAATGCAATGGATGATAAGTAACTGAAGGCTTATCTGGTAATGAACAGTCTTTACTCTTGTAGATGGTGAATGGTGAAGCAAGCTAAGGAACTGTAAATCCAGAGGGATGACGAAGGGGATCAGAAGACAGAAGACAAAGACAGAAGACGAAGACAGAAGACAGAAGACAGAAGACAGAAGACAGAAGACAGAAGACAGAAGACAGAAGACAGAAGACAGAAGACAGAAGACAGAAGACAGAAGACAGAAGACAGAAGACAGGTAGGCATCTCAGGTAAGTCAATCAGTTGGGGTCTGTTACTTGTAGTAGCATCAAGACCAGACACAGAAGTGAGGAGGGTGACTGCAGATATAGGGTGAGTTGATGAGGGTGATGAGTATCAGGTGCAGGTGATTAAGAAGTGAATGCAGGTGAGAGCCAAGGAGGATGCTGGGAAGTGTAGTGCTGAGGGTGAGTGAGCTGGTGACCATGACAGGCAGGTCCCCTAAAGGTCCTACAAACATTATTGGAATGTAGTGTAGAGACCTAGAGGTAACGTCCCATAGTAATGGTCCTCATGTTCTGTGAAGGTTCGCCAAATAATGAACTCCACATCGTGACCGCCTCGGAACATTCTAGGAACGTTACCAGGTGACGTTCTTGACACCAGCGGGGGCTTTCAGAGAACGTTCTGGGAACGTAAAATTTCAGTGACTTCTTGTTTTGTTTTTTAAAATCCATAAAAGTGCATCTATCCATCATATAACTGCTCCACACGGCTCCGGGGTGTTAATAAAGGCCTTCTGAAGCAGCGGCTAAAACGCAAGGCGCCCAAGGCGCATAAACAGCGCGCAAAAAGTTCACTGCCAATAGAAAACAATTTAAAAAAGGCACCTCTCATTGCAAAACCGTGTTCTGTCTGATCAGGGCTTTAGAAGAAAAAAGTTTCAGTGGGGTTCTACATAGAACCAATAGTTTTTGACTCAATTTTAAAGAACACTTTATGCCGAAAATATTCTTTATAAAACGGACAGGTATTAGTTGAGTTGCGTTCAAAGCCGCTGTGACCGCATTACATCAGTATTACTGCGCCGCTGTGTCTGTGTGTCCTCTTCTGAAGAACTACATTGCTTGGCGGAAGAATTTTTTTAATCTATAGGAATACACTTTTGTGTCAGTGCGTTTATTTTATGAAACCTTGCCAGGCATGTGAACAACCATTTTATAACAGTTTATAAGCCCCTTGACGCTGTGATTTATAGAACAGTTGTAGGCTCCTCCACATCACATCAGCATCAGAAACCTCATGATCTCAGAACTGAAGAAAAGTCTTTCAAAGGCCATCAACGTGGAAAGAGTTTCATTCAGAAAGGTATTAACATCACAAACCGTACAAATGCCCTCAGTGTGGGAGGAGTTTCTCACAAAGAGGAAACCTTAAAATGCATATAAATATTCACACCGGAGAGAAACCTTATTCATGTCACGAGTGTGGAAAGAGTTTCACTCGGGCAGAGACTGTCAAAGATCGTCATCTCTGAATTCACTCTGGAGTAAAGTCATTTAAACTATGAGCAGTAAAACATTATTTTGGCATCAAAACAACCAATGAGAATCCATGCAAATGAGAAGCCAATGTTGAGGAAGAACACATGATGATGATTTTAACCCTTGTGTTGTTTGGACATTTTAAAAATCGCTACTTCATCAGACTTTTGCAAACTCAGTGACTTTTGCAGCAGTCGCTATGTGACCACAAATCAAATTGTGGAATTGATTAAAAAAAGAAAGGTTCATGGTCAACAATGACCGCCATAGGAAATGAATGGGAAATAGGCAAAAGTTCAGTTCAACTTCAGACTGGTCACACCAGACCTCATTTTCACTGAAGCATTAAGAGTTCCTTTCACTGGAACTAAGGGGCCAAGCCCAACCCCTGAAAAACAACCCCACACCATAATCCCCCCTCCACCAAACTTTACACTTGGCACAATGCAGTCAGGCAAGTCCCGTTCTCCTGGCAACCGCCAAACCCAGACTCATCCATGGGATTGCCAGACAGAGAAGCGTGATTGGTCACTCCAGAGAACACGTCTCCACTGCTCTAGAGTCCAGTGGCGGCGTGCTTTACCCCACTGCATCCCACGCTTTGCATTGCACTTGGTGATGTAAGGTCTTATTGCACAGGTGGCAACCTATCACGGTACCACGCTTGAGTTCACTGAGCTCCTGAGAGCAAACGTTTGTAGAAGCGTCTGCATGCCTAGTGCTTGATTTATACACCTGTGGCCATGAAGTGATTAAACACCTGAATTCAAACATTTGAGGGGCGTCCCAATACTTTTGGCAATATAGTGTATATAGATCCCATTCCTGAACCCGCTGTCACAAGTGTTGAAGAACGTTTTGTTCCGTATAGAGGGATTGGGAATGCAGAGCGTCAGGAAGATCCCGTATGGGTAAGACTTTCAGTGTTTAACAGCAGTTTAATTTCAGCTGTGACGTGTTCATGCACTTTAGATTGGTTTAGAAACATAGATTGTACTGCATTAAATATGATATTTAAAGAGTGAACAGCTTCCAGAGAGTTGATATTGTCTTTCTGTCTGTCAGTGATGTGGAGAAGCTTGCGACGGTTACACTGATGGAGAAGTTTGTTCCCACCGTCTCCAGCTCTCAGAAGCTCCTGGCATCGATGGACTGCCGTCAGCTCACTCAGGTGCACGGATTCATGGATATTGTGCTCAAACCAAAGTCAAAAACACTGTCATTGTGAAGCCTTCTTATGCTCTCGCTTCTCTTGAAGAATATGCACTAGATTGAAGGGTCATCTACACTAAATGATAATTCAGTACTGTCATATGAAACAGATTCACGTCAACAATAACGATCCTGCATGTTTAATTCATATCCCGTCTGTCTATGGTCACATATCAATTAGCAAGCTGTTTAGTTTATACTCAATATCAGTGAATTAAACACTTTAACTTTACAACTCTTTATTCAGATGCTGCCGTCATTACAATATAAACCGGAAATCACAATATTTCACAAGTAATTCAGAGTTAACAGCTGGAGATGAGAGAGAAAATGGCTTCAGAGATTTCCTTACAAAATAACATGTAGAAACACTCTAAAAAAGTTTGGAAATTCTGTATATTATGTAGAATTTGACAATGTAATTGTAGGAATTGTGCATGGGAGCAGACACAAATGAATCTTCCAGATGATTCGTTCAAACATAATTCCACACAAAACCCAACTCAACATTCCAGGGCCAGCTTATGGCCGGGCCCCTCTCTGCCCATAACAGTGAACAAAGGTTTGCTACATTTTGATTGGATCTTGGTGGACTAACACAAACAAACTAGCCAACGCCATCAGATAAAGATGCCAGACACCTCTTAGAGGCCAAGAAGACCACCTGTGGTACCAAGCCCAGGAAGGACAGGACTTTTCATTGGTCCACCTGCGGTTTTCTGCCCTTCACCCATCTAGAAACTAATCCCTAATGTCCTGGTCTGTGACTGCTATAAAAATTCCTCAGGACCCCAGCACTAGTGGGTGAAACAAAGGAAAAACTCACAGAAACCGTGTTACACATAAACAGCATCAAATCATTGATCATTGGACTTATAATCAAACATCCTTCTACTGCATAATTCTATATCATGTATTTAACCAATATATGTCACCACTATGTTTAGACTCACTCACAATTCGTGAAATTCATGTAACTATTGAATGACTGATTGAAAATGTGCCTTTCTTGATATCAGTGTGATTGAATGATCATAATTCAAAAGATGGTTTGAATGAAATCTGTCTAGAATGTCGTGTTCTTATAATAAGAAATCATGTTTAAATTTACTCACTGCTTCGAGCAGGAACGTAAATGACCACAGATAACCTAATTTATGGGGAGGGTGTAAACACAGGCACCTCTGAACCAAAGATGATTCCCAATTGGTCAATCCATCCAGGAGGATGGGCAAACAAATTTGAGTTTTAATCTCAGAACACGAACAAAGGAGGCAGTTGAAGGAGTTGAAGAAGAAAATCAGATCAATAATGTTCAAGTCAGTCTAAAGGAGAAATAGACGATCAGACGATCGAGGCATACCAAGATCTAAGAAATGGGTTCATTTCATTCAAGCCATCTAAAACTCATCTCTCACTTTGCTTTCTTTCACTTCAGTTTATTTTCTTTCCGTTGAGTCTCGTAAGTTAAGTCTCGCCACAAAGTTTCTCTCGATGAAGCTACAGCAGAGCGCGCTTCAACTTCGAACACCGCCCACAAGACTTTCACCCAGCCGCCAGCATGCCACGTGATTGGCTTCCCAAGACGTCGATCAAAAGACACAAGACCTTCAGAGAATCGAAGAACCAGGGAACCCCTGCAGCCAGGACCAAAGAAAAAGGGAATCCCCAAGACGACACGAGACAAACGCAAGTAACCTCCAGATTCTAAACTGAACTGGTGCAATTGATATCAAATTGAATAACCCTGCCTAAGCAACGATAGGAGGGTTAAATTAATGCTCGGTGGTTCATTCAGGTCATGTTGTAAATGCATTTATTGCTAGAAACTTGGGATTTCATCATTTCACTCTCTTAAAACTCATTCTTTCCTCACTTTCTTCCTTTCTGCAACGCGTGTGAATGTGTGTGTGCGTGTGTTTGATATTAGTTTTACGTGTTAGAGTAATCAATAAAGTTTTGTTTGTATTTAAAGATAAGTGTTCTCGTGTTATGTGCTTACGAATGTAATGTCTTAAACTGCTGATATAAGTTACCTGGCTGTTAAATAGTGTTTCACTATTGTGTGGATATTAGTATCCGCTGCAGAGTTGATAGCCCGTTCAAATGAACGATGGACGAGTCATTTGCTCGATCGTAAAATAGACTCTTTCAAAATTCCCTATGAATTAATTCATTTGAGCTAAATAGACCTGTTTCCCTGATACAGAGTCTCTTACATATAATTAAATCATATTATGTAAAATGTCATAGTAGATTTGAAAAGCAAAAGCAAAGTATTAATGAAAGTTGACAGCAAACAAATCTTTGTGTTGGTTAGAAAATATAGACATTCAAATGTAACCAGTTGATGAAATATTTTTTCACACAACATAACTCAGAAATATTTCATTACAGTTGATGTTTTGTTTTTTTGGAGAGCCTGCAAATACTTTTTTTTTTTTTGCAATTGTACACATTTTGTGTATCACATATTGTAAGTAAAAACTTCTTGATTGTGGTTTTGGGTTTTATCTAAAAACAGCAATATTTTCAGATTTGATTATTTTGTTTCATCTGACAGGTGTGACGATCAGTGGGTTTGAGTTTTTACCTTCCTCATTATGGCCTGGGCTAAACACTGGATAGAGTTTGTCAGTGAAAGTCTGACCAGTGATAGAGTAGATATGAGATCTGGACTCCACGTCATAAAAAGAGACCAGACCCTCCTCATAATCCACAAACACACCCACCTTCTTAAGTGTCTCTCCGTGAGGAAACATAACCACTGGATTATCACAAACTGCATATTGATTCTCATCAATCTGAATTACAGCCCAGAGTCCATTCTCAGGACTCTCAAAAGTCTCAATCTCCCCCTTCCTGTTAATGGATTCTCTGGCCACTCCTAAACTCCACCCAGTCTTTCCCTTCACCTGCACCTCATAGTAAAATCTCCCTGAACTGAATCCCTGCTTTGCCAAAACACAAAGACCCTCATCAAATCTCTTTGGGTTTTCTGGGACGTTCTGCTTAATGTCCCCATAGCTGACTTGTTTTCCATCATCAGACAGGATGAAATATGGATTCGCTGTATCAGGATCCAGAGTCACATCCACTGGGAGAGATCAGACATTATCAATCAACTTCAGAACAAACATGTTCAGATGTACAGTATATAATACAGATTATAAACAGAAGTATTGTGAGTGTATTGGTGTCAGTCACACTGTACCTGCAAACTTCTGTACAAACTTCAACCCTGTGGACACAGATGACAATATAATGACAAATTATTCTCTACTGACAGCATCCATGCAGTGCCGATCCTAGACTTCTGGGGGCCCTAAGCAAAACTTTCTCTGGGGGCTCCTGTCAGTGCATTCATAAAAAAAAAAAAAAAACAGAATGACCCCCAACTCCTTAATCTAATCTTTTAGAGCTGTCAACAAACAACAGTGAGTTGAAACTTTCAGTAAATTAAAAAATAAAAGCAACAAGAGAAATACAACAGAAAAAAAGATATGAATGAAATGAACAATTTAGCCCATTGCTTATAATAGACTACAGAAATTGAATAATACAGAAAAAAACATTGCATAGTCTTCACTGTATGAATAAAAAAAAAAAGATTCTTATTAAAGTTACTAATGTTATTCAGAGAAGAGCAGTGAATGATTCTCTGGTTTTCTTGTGTTGTTTGATTAACATTAAATGACAGAGAGAGAGAGAGAGAGAGCAGTGGGTTTATCAGCTGCGGTTTACTTTAACCCTTTCATGCATGAATTATGAAAACCTCAGTCAGGATTTTTTTCCTATGTGTTTTTATTGCTTTTAGGGAATGACAAGATTTGAAAATAAAATGGTAACACTTTACAATACGGGTGCACTAATATGCATTAATTCATGCTTAACTAATAGAGTTAATGTATGACTCATGAAGAACTAAACCATTTATTAATGATTACTGCATCAGCAACTAATGAAGATTATATATGATTAATATATTAAGTAATCATTAAATTGTTATTAGTTAAATGTGTCATATTGTATTAATTCCCTAATAACATATTATATTAACTAATAGTGTACATCCATGTGTTAATTACCACAACGGGTCGAAGCCATGCATTTCAACTTTCAGTTGTCTGCTTTTCAAGGTTTGTGTGTAACAATTATTACGGGAGAGAGAGTTGGGAAACGAGCGTGGCATAAGTGGGTTAAGTGCAAATGATGAACACCTGTGTCTTGTTCCAGTAATGGGCATGGAGAGACCGGATAAAAGCCACCTGGAAGAGGACATGCGGGGGAGAGAGACTGACTGCAGACTCGTGGCACAGAGGGACTGAGGAAGCTCTGGAGAGCACTTTTTTGAAAGAAATACAAACTTACTGAGCTGTTGTTTATGTTTTGTTTGAGTTGTTTATTTTTTATAATAAATACCACGAGTCAAGCCGACCCCGTCTTCTTCCTTCCTTTCCTATACCTAACTTTGCTACACTTTTATACACACACTTAACTGCAGAACCTGAAATAACATACACAGTATGGTACAGTACAAATATTTTGACTGTCCCTTATTTTCCTTTTCTGAAGTTGGCAACCCTATTTGGATGTTACGTATGGTGACAGCGCATCGCTTTAAAGGAAAGGAATGGAACGTAAAGCGGCATAATAGTTGGAAGCAAAAATCAAAGACGAAACTAAAACACAGCCCTAAATAGCTGATTATTGAGAGCAAGGGGTGGTCCAAGGGCCCTATGCAGCTTGCATACTCTGCGTACAGGAAGGATCGGCTCAGCATCAGTGGTGTGTAAATGTTGCAGTTTGTAAAATAACGCAGAATGTGTTTACAGTACAGATACTTAGAATGGAGGTCTATTGGACAAACATTGAGGATTTAAGAGAATGTGAAGCTAGTGTTATTTGAGCTGTAATGTGTCTAATTTGACCTTGTGAGGTGGGAAACTTTATTTACACAGATTATGTATTTTTTATAGTTTGTACACAGAGTTACATCCTTCCCTGTTGTTAAAGTAATACTGCTTTAACATGAGTTGACATCAATACAGCTTTACATAGAAAGGGTTAGTCGTGTTATTATTACATTTTTGAAACAGTGTGATCCTTTACAAACTGAGCTTAAATTGCATTTAACCCATAATATTCCTTGAAAAAATTATTGTTTTAAGTTACTGACAACTAAATCTACTGTATTTGATATTCACATACCAGTTTGACTGAGTTTTTCCTTTAGTTTCTCATGAGTTTTCTTCAGTTGAATCAGAGCTCTATGCAGAGAGTTCACATTCACATCAGAGTCAATCCTGATCTCAGTCCAGTTCTTGGTGTGTGGACGACTGTACAGGGATGAGTTCATCTACAGCAGGAGAGAGAGGACTGTTAAATATAATATTAATTTATATTTAAAGTTAATATGTTTTACACAGTACCTTTTAAACACAGTTAACTTTTTTTTTCAAATTTGACTATTACCGTTTCAGTTTCTTTTGTACAATTTCTAAAAGACTGGTGCAAATAAAAAGGTCAATCAGCTCATCAGGTTTGAGAACACAGAGTTTGTCCTGTAATATTGTACATGATGACTGATGAGACAGATGTTCACAGACCTGTATGATGTGGAGATGATCGTCAGTGTGTGAGAGCTGCTCCAGCTCAGTGTTTCTCCTCTTCAGCTCAGTGATTTCCTGAGTCAGCTCTTTAATGAGATCTTCAGCCTGTTTCTCTGCTGCTTTCTGCTGTTCATCCATCATCTTCAGCTGCTCAGACTGACATCTCTCAAAGGAGCGGATCAGATCAGCGAAGAGCTCAACACTAGAGGATTTCTCTTTCTCTGTGTTTTTCTGATGAATGAGATCAATTAACAGATCAGTCTATTAAGTTTTATCCATTTAACTGAGAACCTTTATTAAGCAGATTGAAATGTTATAACGCTTTATCAATTTTACAATGTTTTAACTTCCACTCACCTTTCTCAGCTCTACTGAGTGTTTGATCTCTTGAATCTTCTTCATTCTGTCCTGGATCATCTGATGAACGTCAGTTTGTCTCTTAGCCAGATGATTCTACATACAGAGAAAAACAGATAACTTCACCCTCTGAAAAAAAAATCTTATAAAAAGACCAAATTAAATCAAAATTTTGTGGTTTTTATTTAATGTCTTTGAGTATAACATTTTTATTCTTAAAAGTTGACAAAATCAGCTTTTAGCAGATATATAATATAAAAAAAAACTATTGGCAGTTTAGGCAGTAGGGTAGGCAATTTCAGAGAGGCTAGCAATATCAAGCTAAGTTTGACACTGCAGGCTCCAGATACACAAACTGTAAACAAAGCAGTGTGTGCTTACCATTTTAAATATCAGTAATGCTGATCACTTTCTTTATTCCACTTGGCTTGTGTTATTATTAAAATATTTGCCCAGGAACACTTTAAACACGTACAATTAGAACAGCCTTCTGTCTCTACCACCTTGATTTCTTTGCACACTGTGTTACTATTATTCTCACGCACTGATTCATTCACTAAACTGAACAGCCAATCAGAGTTATATCTCTCATCGATGACCCAAAATAACCTGACACTGTCCAACTAGAGCCAACGGTGCGGAACACACCGGAAAAACTAAGCTGACCGATGTTCAAAAACATAAATAACTTAAATTACGGTTACGACCATCACATCCACCAGCTGGAGCGCCCTTAATCTCCACTAGGGCTTTTCCATTATGAACTTCATTTCCCTGTACCCATAGTGCTACACTGCTATTTTGAGTGGCTGTATCCTGGTTTCCCTTGTCTTGGGGCATTTCATGATCTTTTTCCTGGGTGGGCTATCTGAGCCACTCAGTTTAATTATGCCGCTACATGACTGGACTTTGGTACATTATATTGATTCGGGATTGCAGCTAAGCGGTTCTCCTTTTTACTGTGGAGGAGGTAGAGGAGGACCATTCCCCCAAACACTTTTTTTTGGGGAGGGGGGGTGGGTGCATCAATCTTCGGTGGCCATGTAGTACTCCCAAGTCCAGTGCTCACAGCGCTTCCGAGTCCGATGGTCCCAACTCCAGAAACTTCAGCCATCATGGCTGCCACTCCAGAGTCTTCAGCCGACATGGCCGCCACGCCAGAGTCTCCAGCTGTCATGGCCACCACGGCAGATTCTCCAGCCATCATGGCCGCCATGCCAGAGTCTCCAGCCATCATGGCCGCCACACCAGAGTCTCCAGCCATCATGGCTGCCACTCCAGAGTCTTCAGCCAACATGGCCGCCTCGCCAGAGTCTCCAGCCGTCTGAAGACAATCTGGACCAAATACGTTTCAATTTACAGAAGATTTTTACTGTAGTTAAGTTCCAAAAAATTGTGTATTTGTTTATACAAATGATACTGAAATAGAGAAATTTAGATACAATCTAAGAACTAAATTACCTAAAATCCCCCCAAAAGTGCATAATTTGATTGTTATTACACTGTAAACTTTACTGTAAAGTTCAATTGCTGATTTATAATTTATAGTGTATTCAAATCACTGTACAAGTCACTTCAACTTATATATTATAAATTATATTAAACTGACTTAAAAAAATTAAGTTGAATCTTGTATAACTTAAAGTTTAAATTGCTTAAATTATTTTGATGAGTTAACGCTATGTAAAAAATAAACTTGCCATGACTTATAAATAAAAAAATAACCAAGAACAGCCAATGTGTCGTCCCTATAAGGTTATAAAGCTTATAAGGGTTAAAGTGTTTCGTCTGTAACTCTTTACCTTCTTCTCTCGACTCTCCTCCTCTATAGGAACAGTGTTGTGAGTCCTGTGTTCTCCTTCAGTGCAGGACAGACACACACACGTCTGATCATCTCTGCAGAACAGCTCCAGAGGTCTCTCGTGTTTCTGGCATATGTAATCCTCCAGATTTTCCACAGCATTTATGAGTTTGTGTTTCTTTAGACGTGGGACTCTGAGATGAGGCTCCAGATGAGAGTCACAGTAAGAGCTTGGACACGTCAGGCAGGTCTTCACAGCTTTCTGCTTTCTTTCATCACAGACGTCACAGAACACCTCAGATTCTCCTAGATTGAGCTTCTCCTTAAAGTGTTGCGCAACCTCTCTGAGTGTTGTATTAATCTTGAGATCAGGTCTTCTGCTGAATTTGTCTTTACAGAGTGGACAGAAGCAGGTCTGTGTGTCCGTCCAGCACTTGCTCAGGCAGGATCTGCAGAAGTTGTGTCCACATGGAGTGGTGACTGGATCAGTGAACACTTCCAGACAGATGGAGCACTGGAGCTCCTCATTTAGTGCTGGACCACTGGAGGATGCCATGACTGACAAAACAATGAGAATATATCATCTGAATTACTGAAGAGAATATTTGAAGTATTCCTCGACTGACGGCCCTTCAAGAGTAGCTGTATATTCTGACATGAACTCAACTCCAGGCTACACAACCACAGGTATGACAGTGCTTCAGTAGTTAAATTCTTATCATTGTTGTAAACTGGTCTATCTTGTGGAGTAACTTGTGTATTTCCCCTTCAGAAACCTGAAATTTAAGTAAGTTCATGGTCATCATGCTCATGTTTATCTCATACAAAATAAGATAATTTTATGTTTGGAGTTGAAATAACACAGTGAGCCAATTCATAAAAGTTAAGTTAAACTAGTGACCACTTTTTATATTAAAGTCAAAGTACTCGATTGTCGTCTCTGTCCCATAGAAGAAAAACAGAATGCTGAACAAAATACTAAATATATGTTTCCAGGAGAAACAGCAAACCTTACAGCCAATTGAATGATATAATCTGATACTATTTTAGAGTAATTTAAAATTTTAAAACCTCTGAAAGCTCTTACATTTCCATCACTTACCTGAGTGAATATGAGTGTGGTTTCAGTGTGTGTGAATAAAGAGGTGTTTGTTTGAAGAAGCTTCAGTTCTGTTATAGTTTCACCTTCACTGAAGTCTTTCACTCACCTGCAGTGATGTCACACAGTAGCTCCGCCCTTCATGAATATTGAATAGTTCCTAATTCATCCCTGCTGAGTGTTTTCTAATGCATGTGTTGTTTAGTTTAGTGCCTCGTTTTGTTACAGAAGTGGCAAATATCGAGTTATCACAGTTTTATTGTAGGAATTACACCGATCAGGCATAACATTATGACTTCCTAATATTGTGTTGGTCCATTTTTGCTGCCAAAATAGCCCTGACCCGTCGAGGCATGGACTCCACTAGACCCCTGAAGGTGTGCTGTGGTATCTGGCACCAAGATGTTAGCAGCCAATCCTTTAAGTCCTGTAAGTTGCGAGGTGGGGCCTCCATGGATTGGACTTATTTGTTCAGCACATCCCACAGATGCTCGATTGAATTGAGATCTGGGGAATTTGGAGGCCAAGTCAACACCTCAAACTCGTTGTTGTGCTCTTCAAACCATTCCTGAACCATTTTTTCTTTGTGGCAGGGCGCATTATCCTGCTTAAAGAGGCCACAGCCACCAGGGAATACCGTTTCCATGAAAGGGTGTACATGGTCTGCAACAATGCTTAGGTAGGTGGTACATGTCAAAGTAACATCCAAATGGATGGCAGGACCAAAGGTTTCCCAGCAGAACATTGCCCAAAGCATCACACTGCCTCCGCCGGCTTGCCTTCTTCCCATAATGCATCCTGGTGCCATGTGTTCCCCAGGTAAGCCACGCACACGCACCCGGCCATCCACGTGATGTAAAAGAAAACGTGATTCATCAGACCAGGCCACCTTCTTCCATTGCTCCGTGGCCCAGTTCTGATGCTCACGTGCCACTGTTGGTGCTTTCGGCGGTGGACAGGGGTCAGCATGGGCACCCTGACTGGTCTGCGGCTATGCAGCCCCATACGCAACAAACTGAGATGCACTGTGTATTCTGACACCTTTCTATCAGAACCAGCATTAACTTCTTGAGCAATTTGAGCTCCAGTAGCTCATCTGTTTGATCGGACCACACGGGCCAGCCTTCGCTCCCCACGTGCATCAATGAGCCTTGGCCGCCCATGACCTTGTCTCCGGTTCACCACTGTTCCTTCCTTGGAGCACTTTTGATAGATACTGACCACTGCAGACCGGGAACACCCCATAAGAGCTGCAGTTTTGGAGATGCTCTGACCCATTCGTCTAGCCATCACAATTTGGCCCTTGTCAAACTCGCTCAAATCCTTACGCTTGCCCAACACATCAACTTTGAGGACAAAATGTTCACTTGGTGCCTGTGGTGAGGGGGGGGGCGTGGTTCAGCGGACTCCGCAAGGAGAGAGAGAGGTAGGAAAGGAGTGGCGTGTAAGTAGGTCAAGTGCAAATGACAAACACCTGTGTCTTGTTGCAGTGATTGGAGTGGAGAGACCGCATAAAAGCAACCAGAGAGAAGGAGAGAGAGGACTGGAAACTTGCGCTGCAGTACAGAGAGACTGAACTGCGACAGAGACTTTGATTATTGTTTATGCTGTAGAAATCTACGGTGAATGTGCTGTGTGCGCCGTTTATTGTTTTGTTGTGCAAAGTTACAAAAAAAGCGTGAGTTTCCAGTGACGCTGACCCTGTCTTCTTCCTCCTCTACATTGAACCTTGTTACAGTGCCTAATATATCCCACCCACTAACAGGTGCCGTGATGAAAAGATAATCAGTGTTATTCACTTCACCTGTCATAATGTTATGCCTGATCGGTGAAGTAAAACCAATTCTTAGTTTGATACTGTACCGAATATCATCAGTGATTGTATATCAAGAGCAGGGACAATTTTTGTGCAGTTTGTTTTGTGATTTCATCGGAACAAATAGAAAGTAGACATCAAGCGATAGATTAAAGCGCTCGTCCGGGTGAAGACTGCACAGTGTGCACGAGCCACAAGAGAAATCCACGCCACTGATAACAGCGGCAACGAGTACCAGATCGCCTCCTATTTAACAAATGAACAAAATGATGCTCTGCTAGTGAACTGGAGATGTTTTGTTTGTATTAAGTATAGGTTCATCCGTGCCGCGAGATGTTTCAAAAAGACAATAGAGTCCCTGGCAAAAAGTTAGTTCACAGTGCATTAACTAATGTTAACAGATACAACTTTTGATCTCATGTCGTTTCAAACGCGTAAGGCCTTCGGAACACAAATGAAGATATTTTTGATGAAATCCGAGTTTACAGTTTATTATCACCCCTGAAAAGGCATAAGATCTGTATATGTTTGTTTACTGTTAGTTGTATGAGTGTTTTTGTGTAATTTGCTGTGTATGTTAATGATAATGCAACGGAGAGAGTTTGTGAATGAGACGTACAGCTATTACGGTGATTTTTTTTTTGGAGTGAAAAAGGACGCAATAAACTTATAAACCATCAGTAAAGTTTGACCATCAATCGGGACAGGGTCCGCTACATTACTTTAAAACTGACAGCTGTCATTGTAAGACAGTTAGTAACTCGTGAGCACGGGAGCCGTCGGCAGCGCTGTCATTTTGTTTTTAGACCATGAAATTAAAAAGTGTGTTTCTGGTTGTGAGGGAAAGATCACCTTGTTCAGCTTCCCAAATTACCCAGCGTTAAGGAAAGAGTGGATGCAGTTTGTTTTGAGTTCTGCAAGTGTGTGTGTTTGTTCCTGGTCACCAAAACCGCAGGTGGTGAGGGAAACTGCATGAAATGTGTGTGTTTTGTTGGCAATCGTCACATAAGTGCATATACAGGGAGTGCAGAATTATTAGGCAAGTTGTATTTTTGAGGATTAATTTTATTATTGAACAACAACCATGTTCTCAATGAACACAAAAAACTCATTAATATCAAAGCTGAATATTTTTGTATCAATATTTTAAGTAGTTTTTAGTTTTAGCTATTTTAGGGGGATATCTGTGTGTGCAGGTGACTATTACTGTGCATAATTATTAGGCAACTTAACAAAAAACAAATTTATACCCATTTCAATTATTTATTTTTACCAGTGAAACCAATATAACATCTCAACATTCACAAATATACATTTCTGACATTCAAAAACCAAACAAAAACAAATCAGTGACCAATATAGCCACCTTTCTTTGCAAGGACACTCAAAAGCCTGCCATCCATGGATTCTGTCAGTGTTTTGATCTGTTCACCATCAACATTGCGTGCAGCAGCAACCACAGCCTCCCAGACACTGTTCAGAGAGGTGTACTGTTTTCCCTCCTTGTAAATCGCACATTTGATGATGGACCACAGGTTCTCAATGGGGTTCAGATCAGGTGAACAAGGAGGCCATATCATTAGATTTTCTTCTTTTATACCCTTTCTTGCCAGCCACGCTGTGGAGTACTTGGACGCGTGTGATGGAGCATTGTCCTGCATGAAAATCATGTTTTTCTTGAAGGATGCAGACTTCTTCCTGTACCACTGCCTGAAGAAGGTGTCTTCCAGAAACTGGCAGTAGGACTGGGAGTTGAGCTTGACTCCATCCTCAACCCGAAAAGGCCCCACAAGCTCATCTTTGATGATACCAGCCCAAACCAGTACTCCACCTCCACCTTGCTGGCGTCTGAGTCGGACTGGAGCTCTCTGCCCTTTACCAATCCAGCCACGGGCCCATCCATCTGGCCCATCAAGACTCACTCTCATTTCATCAGTCCATAAAACCTTAGAAAAATCAGTCTTGAGATATTTCTTGGCCCAGTCTTGACGTTTCAGCTTGTGTGTCTTGTTCAGTGGTGGTCGACTTTCTGCCTTTCTTACCTTGGCCATGTCTCTGAGTATTGCACCTTGTGCTTTTGGGCACTCCAGTGATGTTGCAGCTCTGAAATATGGCCAAACTGGTGGCAAGTGGCATCTTGGCAGCTGCACGCTTGACTTTTCTCAGTTCACGGGCAGTTATTTTGCGCCTTGGTTTTTCCACACGCTTCTTGCGACCCTGTTGACTATTTTGAATGAAACGCTTGATTGTTCGATGATCACGCTTCAGAAGCTTGGCTATTTTAAGACTGCTGCATCCCTCTGCAATATATCTCACTATTTTTGACTTTTCTGAGCCTGTCAAGTCCTTCTTTTGACCCATTTTGCCAAAGGAAAGGAAGTTGCCTAATAATTATGCACACCTGATATAGGGTGTTGATGTCATTAGACCACACCCCTTCTCATTACAGAGATGCACATCACCTAATATGCTTAATTGGTAGTAGGCTTTCCAGCCTATACAGCTTGGAGTAAGACAACATGCATAACGAGGATGATGTGGTCAAAATACTCATTTGCCTAATAATTCTGCACTCCCTGTACAACACCAACATATAGTGAATCGAACGTTATCCAGGGATAGTGCCATGATGTATTGTGTGTGTGTGTGTGTGTGTGTGTTTTGTTGGCAACTAGCGTATAAGTGCATATAATGTTAACAACACCAACGTATAGTGAATCGAAAGTTATCCAGGGATAATGCCATGATGTGTGTGTGCGTCATAGGTGTGTGTGCTTGTGACTCTTTAGCTCCGCCCACTGCACGCCTCCACGGACTCGGCTGTTTTCAGAAAGAATCGGTACAACGTATCTGTCTTTTATAAATATGATAAAACAAAAGACTCTTGGGAGATATGAAGGATCAACACTACTCTATAGATACTCAAGATTAACATGAGACTGGCAGAATCTGTGTGTTATGTACCCTTTAAATGGTAGATCAGTTTGTTGTCTTTGTCAAGCTGACATAATTAAAAACGTTGTTGAAATATTACTCTTTTAATTTTTTTTATTATATATATAAAAACAGTATATTTTAAGTTTATTGCAATGTAAATATTGATGTTTTTTGAGAAGGTAGAGAGATCGACTTGTGCTTCATGGGAGTGGGCGGAGCTAACAAGATCGTTTGGCTTGCTCTGCTTGTTTCGTCTTTCTGATTAGTGGAATTTTCTGTACAGCATCATGGGAAATGTAGTTTTTTTTTTTAACCATGAATTCTGCTCTTAAAAGCAATTAAGTTGTTGAAATAATGCATTTCCCTAAGAAGAAACTGAATGTAGTTTTTACTTCCGGAACCCAACTTTCAGTGTTTAACAGCAGTTTAATTTCAGCTGTGACGTGTTCATGCACTTTAGATTGGTTTAGAAACATAGATTGTACTGCATTAAATATGATATTTAAAGAGTGAACAGCTTCCAGAGAGTTGATATTGTTTTTCTGTCTGTCAGTGATGTGGAGAAGCTTGCGACGGTTACACTGATGGAGAAGTTTGTTCCCACCGTCTCCGGCTCTCAGAAGCTCCTGGCATCGATGGACTGCCGTCAGCTCACTCAGGTGCACGGATTCATGGATATTGTGCTCAAACCAAAGTCAAAAACACTGTCATTGTGAAGCCTTCTTATGCTCTCGCTTCTCTTGAAGAATATGCAGTAGATTGAAGGGTCATCTACACTAAATGATAATATTAGTATTTTCATTCTGATGTTATTCAACTATAAAGATCCTGCATGTTTTATTCATATCTTGTCTGTTGTAATGTTTATGTGAGCAGATATTCCTTGTATTTGCATATTAATTAACAAGCTGTTTAGATTATAATCAACATCAGTTATAGAATTGAACACTTGTCTTTATTCAGATGCTGCAGTTATTACAATATAAACCAAAAATCAGAATATTTCACAAGTAATTCAGTGTTAACAGCTGGAGATGAGAGAGGAAATGGCTACAGAGATTTCCTTACAAAATAACATGTACCATGTTTGGAAATGTAATATATGATGTAGAATTTCACAATATAATATAAAATCATATTATGTAAAATGTCATAGTAGATTTGAAAAGCAAAAGCAAAGTATTAATGAAAGTTGACAGCAAACAAATCTTTGTGTTGGTTAGAAAATATAGACTCGTAATAAATTGGCCATTCAAATGTAACTGATAAAATATTTGTTCACACAACATAATTCACAAATAAAATATTTCATTATAGTTGATGTTTTGTCTGACTTTTGAGGGCCTAAATATAGATTTTGCACATGTACACATTTTGTCTATCACATTGCAATTAAAAACTTCTGGATTGTGGTTAGTGCACATTCTTTTTTTGTATAAAAACAGCAATCTTTTCAATTTTTTTTTTTTTTTTTTTTTTTCATTTTATCTGACAGGTGAGATGATCAGTGGGTTTGAGTTTTTACCTTTATCATTACGGCCTGGGTTAAACACTGGATAGAGTTTGTCAGTGAAAGTCTGACCAGTGATAGAGTAGATATGAGATCTGGACTTCACGTCATAAAAAGAGACCAGACCCTCCTCATAATCCACAAACACACCCACCTTCTCAGGTTTCACTCTCAGAGATAAAAGGACAAGTGGATTATCACAAGCATATTGATTCTCATTAACCAGCATCAGAATCCAGAATCCATTCTCAGGACTCAGTCTGATCATCCCCTTCCTGTTAATGGATTCTCTGGCCACTCCTAAACTCCACCCAGTCTTTCCCTTCACCTGCAACTCATAGTAAAATCTCCCTGAACTGAATCCCTGCTTTGCCAAAACACAAAGACCCTCATCAAATCTCTTTGGGTTTTCTGGGACGTTCCGCTTAATGCCTCCATCACTGACTTGTTTTCCATCATCAGACAGGATGAAATATGGATTCGCTGTATCAGGATCCAGAGTCACATCCACTGAGAGAGATCAGACATTATCAATCAACTTCAGAACAAACATGTTCAGATGTACAGTATATAATACAGATTATAAACAGAAGTATTGTGAGTGTATTGGTGTCAGTCACACTGTACCTGCAAACTTCTGCACAAACTTCAACCCTGTGGACACAGATGACAATATAATGATGAATTATTCATAGGAATAATTTCAGGTTAACAGTGAGTTTCTATCTATCAGTGGCATGTAAATGTTGCTCATCCCTCAAAAATAATGAATTGAATCCATTTTGGAATAAGGAAAAATGTGGAAAAAGTGAAGCGCTGTGAATACTTTCCGGATGCACTGTATAGCCTCCTTACAGTGGAGGTCTATGGCACAAACATTGAGGATTTAAGAGTGTGAAGTTTGTATTTTTATCAAAGCTCTACTATTAATAATTCAGTAAGAATGTGTTATTTGAGCTGTAAAGTGTCTAAATTGTCCTTGCAAGGTGGGAAACTTTTTTTTTAGACAGATTATGTATTTTTATAGTTTGTACACAGAGTTACATCCTTCCCTGTTGTTAAAGTAATACTGCTTTAACATGAGTTGACATGGACACAACTTTATACAGGGTTAGTCGTGTTATGATTACACTTTTGGAACAGTTTTGGATTTAATCCATAATATTCCTTAAAAAAAATCTTAGTTGCTGACAAAAAAGATCTACTGTATTTGATATTCACATACCAGTTTGATTGAGTTTTTCCTTTAGTGTCTCTTGAGTTTTCTTCAGTTGAGTCAGAGCTCTATACAGAGAGTTCACATTAGACACATCAGAGTCAATCCTGATCTCAGTCCAGTTCTTTGTGTGTGGACGACTGTACAGGGATGAGCACTTCTACAGCAGGAGAGAGAGGACTGTTAAATGTGTTATTAATTTATATTTAAGACAACTCTCAGAAGATTTTTTGCATGGTAATGGATATGACTGTTCTCTTCATCATCCCCTTGATGATGATGAAGAAATCTAATTTATTTTTCACATATTTTTACAAATCAGAAAAGTCATATTTGGGTATGTCAAATTCAAACCACCATGCTTCACTGTAGGGATAGTATTGGCCAGGTGATGAGCGGTGCCTGGTTTCCTCCAGACATGACGCTTGCCATTCAGGCCAAAGAGTTCAATCTTTGTTTCCTCAGACCAGAGAATTTTATTTCTCATGGTCTGAGAATCCTTCAGGTGCCTTTTGGCAAACTCCAGACGGGTTGTCATGTGCCTTTTACTGAGGAGTGGCTTCCTTCTGGCCACTCTACCATACAGGCCTGATTGGTGGAGTGCTGCAGAGATGGTTGTTCTTCTGGAAGGTTTTCCTCTCTCCACAGAGAAATGCTGGAGCTCTGTCTGAATGACCATCAGGTTCTTGGTCACCTCCCTGACTAAGGCCCTTCTCCCAATCCCCAGTTTGGCCAGGGCGGGCAGCTCTAGGAAGAGTCCTGGTGGTTCTAAACGTCCTCCATTTAGGGATGATGGAGGCCACTGTGCTCAATGGGACCTTCAATGCTGCAGAACTTTTTCTGTACCCTTCCCCAGATCTGTGCCTCGATACAATCCTGTCTCGGAGGTCTATATACAATTCCTTCGACTTCATGGCTTGGTTTGTGCTCTGACATGCACTGTTAACTGTGGGACCTTATATAGACAGGTGTGTGCCTTTCCAAATCCTGTCCAATCAACTGAATTTACCTCAGGTGGACTCCAATCAAGTTGTAGAAACATCTCAAGGATGATCAGTGGAAACAGGATGCACCTGAGCTCCATTTTGAGTGTCATAGCGAATGTGATTTTTTGTGTTTTTTATTTTTAATAAATTTGCAAAGATTACAAACAAACTTCTTTCACGTTGTCATTATGGGGTATTGTTTGTAGAATTTTGAGGAAAATAATGAATTTAATCCATTTTGGAATAAGGCTGTAACATAACAAAATGTGGAAAAAGTGAAGCGCTATGAATACTTTCCGGATGCACTGTACAGTAGACACTGTGTGTCTTGCTAAATGAGTTAAGAGTCATGTGGTGGCTAATGAATCGATCATGCAATGACTATCATGATTAAAATGCAAACAATGTATACACCTATTTACATATGAAGCACACGAACAGATAATAGACAGAAAATAATGAATTTAATCCATTTTGGAAAACTGCCTTGGCACACTACGTAATTTGAAATGATTATATAATTCTTATGTGACAGCAGTGATGGCAACTTACCTTAAACCTACTAATAGCTGATGATAAGATATCCAATTAGCATAAATATCGGTTCATCCTGTAGTTATGAACCATCAGCCTGCACCATCTAGAGTTTCATGACAGAACTATGTATCATATTTTACACAGTACCTTTCTAACACAGTTAACTCATTTTCCAAATCGGACTTTATTACCGTTTCAGTTACTTTTGTACTGACTGGTAAAAACTGGTACAAATAAAATGTCAAGCAGTGCATCAGATTTGTGTTTGAGAAGAGTGTTTGTCCTGTAATATTGTACATGATGACTGATGAGACAGATGTTCACAGACCTGTATGAGGTGGAGATGATCGTTAGTGTGTGAGAGCTGCTCCAGCTCAGTGTTTCTCCTCTTCAGCTCAGTGATTTCCTGAGTCAGCTCTTTAATGAGATCTTCAGCCTGTTTCTCTGCTGCTTTCTGCTGTTCATCCATCATCTTCAGCTGCTCAGACTGACATCTCTCAAAGGAGCGGATCAGATCAGCGAAGAGCTCAACACTGGAGGATTTCTCTTTCTCTGTGTTTTTCTGATGAATGAGATCAATTAACAGATCAGTCTATTAACCCTTTTAAGACCTGAAGGCATTTTTAGAGGGGTGACATAGAGTGACATACACAAAAAGTAAAAGACTCATAACTCTAAAACTATAGTAAGGAGAGCCAAAAGGTAGGTATCATTTGATGTAATTTATATAAGTGTTCTGATAGGACATTATCATGCTGAATGCAGGACTGAGTGTTCAGGGGTTTATTAACAAAACAGCAGACAAGACAAGATATGGTGAGGAGGTGAAAATGGTCCAAACAGTGGGCAGGTATGGGACACAATCACAGGTAAGCAGGAAGAGCAACCACTGTAAATAGCTCAAGATGATGGTAGGCTGGAGAGCAGTTATGGCAGAGAAGAACGAGACCAGAGGATGCCAGCGATGGCCAGGCAGGAACTCGAAGATAGTCTTAGAGTTGAACCTTGACTAACTAGGGCCCAGGTCAGGAAGCAGACGGACTGGCTTAACCGACCGTCTGCTAGCTGTCTCACGTCACAGAAGTCAGATAAATCCCAGCACATAGAGACTCTTTCACCTAGATATTATCACTCAGAGACTGTGTCTGTTCCACAAATTAGTAAATACAAAAAACTCTCGAACCCACTTAAGGGAAAAAATGTAATTGATGTTCAACAAATAAAAAACAGATATAATACAGATGAACAAATGATAAAGCTCGGGTTGATGAATATTCGATCCCTTTCCTCTAAAGCGCATATTGTTAATAAGATTACAGATCATAATCTAGATGTGCTGTGTTTGACAGAAACCTGGCTAAAACCTGACGACTACATTACTTTAAATGAGTCCACCCCACAAGATTATTGTTATAAACACGAGCCGCGTCTGAAAGGTAAAGGGGGAGGTGTTGCTGTAATTTATAATAATATCTTCAGTATTACTCAGAGGTCTAGTTTCAAATATAATTCCTTTGAAGTTTTGGTGCTTTACGTAACGTTATGTAGTGAAATTGATAAATCCTGTTTAACATTTGTGTTGGCTACTGTATACAGGCCTCCAGGGCACAATACATACTTTACCAGAGACTTTGCTGATTTTTTTATCAGAGTTAGTACTGGCTACAGATAAAGTCCTAATTACTGGTGATTAATATCCATGTAGACAATGAAAAAGACACATTGGGATTGGCATTTAGAGACATTCTAAACTCTATTGGAGTTAGGCAACACGTATCAGGACCCACTCATCGCCGTAATCATACTTTAGACCTAATATTGTCACATGGAATAAATGTTGATACCATTGAAATTCTGCAGCAGAGCGATGACATCTTAGATCATTACCTAGTATCATGTATACTTAATTTAGCAAAGGCTGCAAAGCCGTCCCCTCGTTTCAAATATGGCAGGACTATCACTGCTGAGACTAAAGATTTCTTTATAAATAAACTTCCTCATCAGTTTCATCTCCTCAGCATCCCAGATAGCCCAGAGGAACTCGATGTTGCAACAGAAACTATTGACTCTCTCTTTTCCAGCACTTTTGCTGGACACAGTTGCTCCTCTGCGCTTAAAGAAGATTTAAGAAAATAATCCAACGCCGTGGTACAACGAGCACACCCGGACCCTTAAAACAGCAGCCAGAAAAATAGAGCGCAGCTGAAAGAAAACAAAACTGGAAGTTTTTCGGATCTCGTGGAAAGAGAGCATGATTTCATACAGAAAGGCCGTAAAAACTGCTAGATCTGCTTATTTCTCAACTCAAAACAAACACAACCCTAGGTATTTATTCGATACAGTGGCTAAATTAACAAGAAATAAAGCTTCAACTTCTGACGTCTGCCAACAGCACAGCAGTAATGACTTTATGAACTTCTTTACGTGCAAGATTGATAATATTAGAGAGAAAAGTATAACTATGCAACCATCTAATACAGTATCACATCAGACAGTGCATTGTAGTGTCACTGAGGAACAATTACATTCATTCACTGCTATAGGAGAAGAAGAATTGGCTAAACTCGTTAAATCATCAAAATCAACAACATGTATGCTCGACCCTATACCGACTAAACTACTAAAAGAGATGCTTCCAGAGGTCATAGATCCTCTTCTTAATATTATTAATTCATCTTTGTCATTAGGATATGTACCGAAAACTTTTAAGTTGGCTATTATTAACCCACTTATTAAAAAAACGCAATTTGATCCTACAGAATTAGTCAATTACAGGCCAATCTCAAATCTACCCTTTCTGTCAAAAATACTAGAAAAGGCAGTGTCCTCACAATTATGCTCCTTTTTAGAAAGAAATGGTATCTGTGAGGTTTTCCAGTCAGGATTTAGACCACATCATAGTACTGAGACTGCTCTCATCAGAGTTACAAATGATTTACTCTTATCATCCGATCGTGGTTGTATCTTTCTGTTAGTGTTACTCGATCTTAGCGCTGCATTCGATACCATCGACCACAACATTCTTCTGAATAGACTCGAAAATGATGTTGGCATTAGTTAAATTGCATTGGCATGGTTTAAATCATACTTATCTGACCGTTATCAGTTTGTAGCAGTAAATGAAGAGATGTCACACCAATCAGAAGTTCAATATGGAGTACCGCAGGGCTCAGTGCTAGGACCGTTGCTCTTCACCCTGTACATGCTACCACTGGGAGATATCATTAGGAGGCATGGCGTTAGTTTTCATTGTTATGCTGACCATACTCAGCTTTTATATTTATTCGCGCCCTGACGAAACTTACCAATTCACAAGATTAACGGAATGCATAGCTGATATAAAAAATTGGATGACTAGTAATTTCCTACAACTTAATTCGGAAAAAACTGAATTTTTCATTATTGAACAAAAAACCTCTGCACGTAGTAACCTAGAATACTGTCTAACACTTGATGGCTGCTCTGTCAAGTCCTCGTCGTCAGTTAGGAACCTGGGTGTGCTCTTTGATACCAATCTCTCATTTGAAAGCCACGTTTCTAGCATCTATAAAACTGCATTCTACCATCTTAAAAATATATCTAAATTACGGCATATTTCGCTTTCAATGCAAAATGCTGAACAGTTAGTTCATGCGTTCATGACCTCAAGGCTAGATTATTGTAATGCTCTACTGGGTGGTTGCCCTGCTCGCTTAATAAATAAACTGCAGCTGGTCCAAAACGCAGCAGCTCGAGTTCTTACTAGAACCAGGAAGTATGACCATATTAGCCCGGTTCTGTCAACACTGCACTGGCTCCCTATTAAACATTGTATAAACGTTAAAATGTTGCTTATTACTTACAAAGCTCTAAATGGTTTAGCTCCCCAGTACCTGAACAAGCTCTTAACGCATTATACTCCATCACGTCTATTACTCCATTATGGTCTCAAAACTCTGGCCAGTTGATAATACCTAGAATATCAAAACCAACTGCACGCAGTCGATCCTTTTCCTATTTAGCACCTAAACTCTGGAACAGTCTTCCTAGCATTGTTCGGGAAGCAGACACACTCTGTCAGTTTAAATCTAGACTAAAAACACATCTCTTTACTATGGCATACACATAGAACATTATCAACTTCTATTATTCAAATCAGTTAAATGATTGTTAGGCTGCATTAACTAGGTCAGTCGGAACCGGGAACACTTCCCACAACACCGGATGTACTGGTTACATCATAAAAAGAATGGCATCTACGCTAATGTTAGTCTCTATGTTTATCCTGAGGTTTACTGCAGTCAGCCGAATCCAGATCAGATGGTGGACCTGCGCCTAGACACGACCACAATGCATCCCTGAAGTATCAGCAGAGACCGTGTCAACTAGACTCTACCCTGTGAAGGCCTCCTTCCCTTCCCCTCTATACAGATAAAAACACATGCACACATACGTATCCAAACGCGCTTGCCTATAGGCTGAAAACTTAATGCTTGCGTACATGCCATCACCGTTTTCACAGAATCACATTTTTTTTGTGGGTTGCGAGGGGAAGATGATGGTATAGTTTCAAAACTATTTCAAACCTTTTTTATGGTTTGCGTTCTCCGGCCACCAGGTGCTGTTGCCATGCGGATGGGGTCCGGAACGCATTGGGGGTTTTCTGTTTTGATTGAGGATGGTGTTGTTCAAATTAAATAACTAATCAGCTTTTACAACAGAAATTATTCAAAAACTTTTCTTCAAAAACGAAATTAATTTCCTATCATCACTGTAAAGCTGCTTTGAAGCAATCCGTGTTGCAAAAGCGCTATATAAATGAAGGTGACTTGACTTGAAGTACAATAGGCTCTGCACCAGGCTTGCTGCTAGGCAAGGAGAGCAAGTGGCCAGGGAAGCTCTGCTTGCAGGACAGGACTGGAACTAGAGACACAGGAAAACAAGACAAGACAGGCAGGACCAATGGCAGAACTGACACTAAGTAATAACTAGCGTAACAGCACAAGGGCAAAATGAACTCACGCAGTGGCACAATGTATAACAAACTAGCAAAACAAGAGGGAAAGAGCACACATTATAAAGGGAGCAGAAAACATGAAGAACAGGTGACAACACTCAGACAAATGAGGAGCTGAGAACATGGGGAAAGGGTGTGCACACTCAGACAAGAAACAGGTGAGCACACTCAGGCAAATGAGGGCTAAACAATGACTAAACAAGAGGGCATGGTAATTGGCAACAAGGAGGCGGGACAAGAGGAGCACATGGCAAACACAAAGAAAGACAAAGTCCACTTTATTTTCCTCATTCGTTTGAAATAAAATTACATTACATCATTTGTTATTATATTATCCTACTATCATGTAGGATAGGCTGTGGCTGGTATCATGTGCGTTCCTTCGAGCCATGCTATTCCGTTAAAAAGAGGTGCAATACTCCAGATTTCTAAAAAACAAATGTTTAATTCAGTTGATATAGACTAAATACAATCTTGGGATGCTGTTTGAGAAGAGTGTTTACGTATATGTGTGTGGTTTGCTACAAAGAAATGTACAAAATACAATAGTTTTAGTTACACAGTATCACTGAATTAAATTATAGGCTGCTACACATCTTTTTTAGTAACATGCTGTTTTCCAATAAAACTAATATACCGTAGAAAACAATGCATTCTGGGTAATATTTGTCATTTTCGAGAAAATAGCCAAGAGGAATAAATTGTAAATTTACAGCGCTCGAAGTCGACACTCAGAGGCTGTGCTCCAAATCAAACCCTATACCCTCATTCACTATTCCCTACACTAGTTTACTGATATAGTCCACTTGACAGAGTGAGTGAAAAGAAGTGAGTGAATTCAGACACTGATGAACACCTGCTGTTATCACTGAAGGAAAGTGAAACATGAACCGAAAAAAGTTGATTTCATCAACTGAAGATGACACAAAGAAGACATTAAATCTCTGAAGATCTCAGCAGACGATTAAACAACTCCACAAACAGCATTACCAGCTTCACACCTTACTAACCAGACTGACTTTATCTACAGAAGCTCTTATTGAGAATTGACAGATGTTGTTTTATTGTTTCTTTTGACGTCAGTGTTTGCTTTAGTTGGGTTCTTGAACCTTGACATAATAACACTAGTTTTTCTCTTGCTGCTGTAACTGTGTGTTTTAAATACATTAGTTATAGCAAGCAAAGCGGGAAGAACACGTAAACACATGATGTTTACTATTTATTAATGGTCTGATTCACCGAGCTCCTTCAGAGTCGAATCTATAATGATATAGATGATGCTTTATATATATTTTTTATGGTATCCCAATTATTTTACAGTGTGAGATTCATCAGTGTTGCATTAACCAGGAAATTTGAAGGACATGAAAACAGTTTGAGGCAAAAACATTTTGAACACCAGTATCATTCAGACTCACATAGACATCAAGAATTGCCGTATGAATCTCAACAATGGTGACAATCAAAAGCTTCATTCTGCAATGCATGCTGGGTACTGGCATTGTACAAAAATCGTCCATGACTCCCAGCATGCATTGCGGCATGAATAAATTATTCTGCTGAATAGCCTGGTTATTTTCTTTCATTCTTACCATTTACCTTTATTTTTGGTATTGTTTTTGTGTTGACTTTAGTAGGGTTTTGTGATGTTCAGAGTTGATCTGTTCATCTTTTTTGGTGATTGTCACCATTGTTGAGATTCATATGCTGATTCTTCATGTCTATGTGAGTCTAAATGACACCATAGTTCAAACCATTTTTGTAAATCATGAGTTTTAAAATCCTTCATAACTGATTCCTAATCACTGCTTGATATTTTGCAGAAGTATCACGGTTTTGGTAACGTAAAATAAGGGTAAAATTAGATGGGTTTGTTTGATGAATAGACATGAGATTGAGATTGAGATTAACAAACCAAGCATTCCATTATGATTATGTCATAAGCAAAACATAACCAATAACACCTGATCACATTTTTTTCTTGGCTTTTTTTTTTTGCTTTAACAAATGTGTCTAAGAAACACAGTTACAGCAACCAATAAAAAAAACTATCATTACAAAATCAAGGGTCAAGAGCCCAATTGAAGCAAACACTGATCACCATAATGGTGACCAAACATTTTCAATTAAACATCAACACCTAAAGATCTGTTCATTTTCAATAAGAGCTTCTGTAGACGTCTGACAGAAGTAAAGCCAGTCGGGTTAGTAATGCGTGAAGCTGGTAATGTTTGTGGAGTTGTTTAATCCTCCTCTGCTGAGATCTTCAGAGATTTAATGTTTTATCTTCAGTTGATTTCATCTAAGGCTGTGGCTGAAGTCAGTTGTAGTTCTTGCGTTTCTCTGTCCTTCAGTGATTCTGCTTGTTAACAGCAGGTGCTCATCACTAATTCTCAATTATCACTTAATTAATCTCTTAATTATCTCATTAACTTCAACAATGCTTCAATTACTCTAACACTCTGTAGTGTGGACACATATAAGTGTTCATTTAACACTGAAGATTTTGCTGTGGGGTTAAAAGGGTTAAAGTGAAAGGGTTAGAGTGAAACGTAAATTAACGGTAAGCAACTGTAAATTAATTCACAGAAAAGTACTGTAAAAAAACGTTAATCTACTGGCAACCAGAGCTGCCAGTAGATTACCGTTAAATCCAGGAAAAAACAGTAATATACTGTAAAACGTAACAGTCAGATTTACCAGATGAATCAAGATATTTTCACTGAAATATTAGTGAAAGTTAATAGAAAAAAGTTGTGCGAAGTCAGTAACTGATAAGGAGAGTAAATATTTGTTGCACAAGATGATATAGAAGAGATCTTTTAGTTTAATCAATTAGTTTTGTGGGTCACCATTGTGCTGAAGTGTAGAGCCTGTGTTTCAGTCCAGGATGAGCAGAGAAACACTGATGATATGCTGCATGAGGCTTTATTTAAAGGCAGTGACTGTGTTTGCTGATGCAGTTATGAGCTGTTTGTTGAGTAATTTATCACATACATGTGTGCTATTACTAACGATGAACTGCAAAGATTGAAGTTAAAGTCATGTTAATTATTTCACTGCTACACATTACGTGTTTGCAGTTTATATTAAGAAATGTTCCTTTTCAGTGGACTCAAATGAAATAAGTTTACAGTACAAACACTGTATAAATACTAGTTTTAAAATGAGAACTGTTTGAAGCAATCAGTTTTTCAAATGAAAAGAGTTACCTTTCATTGTATTATTACGGTAACATACTGTTAAAAAGGAGAGCTGTTAATAAACAGTAGAGGGCTGTAAATTAACAGTACATTGCTGGCAACCACAGCTGCGGCAAGTTCAACGATCAGACCGTATAGTGTGAGCACATAAATCGTGAGCTTTGGCTTTACATTGCATGTGATCTACTTGCACAGTTGCGATGTCTGTGCGATTTCAGCAAGGTTACCAATGCACACTGTGCAAGTAGATCACATGCAATGTAAAGCCAAAGCTCACGATTTATGTGCTCACACTATACGGTCTGATCGTTGAACTTGCCGCTGCTCACACTATACGTGTGAAATATGTGAGATAGAGGTCTACACGGAGGACCGGAGACCCGAGGACCCGAGGCCCGACCCGGGACCCGTACGGGTTCGGGTCTATATTTTAAATGGTCAGCCGGTTCCGGGTCGGGTCCCAATCTATTACTTCGGGTCCCGGATCTGTTTAACGTTGTGTGTAATACCGAGTCGATTTGCTGTGGAATATGATCGGGTCCAGACGGGTCTGTGTCTGCATAGACCCAGCTTTAAAATAATAGACAGGTCCGCGTCGGTTCCAGGTAGTACAATTATGGAATTTCTTGGTTCTGCTCGGTCCGGGTCCAACTTTTCAAATAATAGACGGTCCGGGTCTGTCCCGTGTATCACATTTATGGGTCTCTTCTGGTTTGGGTAAAAATTTTTGGACCTGTGAAGATCTCTAATGTGCGATATACCACCTTCAGTGCCGCCAATACACTATTGGCAATGCTTGATTATTCGCACACTATAAATCTATATACCACAACATTAATTATTTTTTATTTAAAATCCACAAGTTGTTACTTAAGTTGTATTAATGTGTAAAGGATGTATTTCTGCTTTTATACCTTAAAGCCAAAGCTTGTTTGGTATCTAAATGTTACTTACTCTTTTTCTTCAACGGTGCACAGTGTGTGATTATGAGATGCATCATTAGTATGTTTAGCAACCTTGGGAGTAAAACTACTAATTGATACGTCATAAAACATGCAAAGTGGGTCATTAAACAGACAAAGAAAATCTTTCCCGCTCAAAATGCACCCTCGGGATTGGTCAAGTTAACCAAGGAGAGGTGTGGACTAGTTTGTCTTAAAAGACAAGGACAGGTCTTCTTTTTTTCTTTTTCCTTCGCATCTTGCTCCCGTCACCTCATCTCGGCTCGTCTCCTCGACCAGGATTTGATAGAAGGAATAAAACATTGTGAGAGTTGATAAAGATTGCACTGTCGGTTTGTTAAATGAACAGATCAGTTGAATTTTGAATTATTTCTATATATTGCATAAATACCTAGGTTAGGTATTTCCCTTTCGGGCGATTTAGAGATTTATAATTTGATCATAACGCGTTACGATTAATTATGAATAATTAAATATAAATACATATAATTCCCTATTGAGCTAATTTAATTTATTAACATATGTAGCCGAGTCACTACAGTGTTCTGCTTTTCTTTGCTTTACCCCACGCTTAAAGGGTTGTTCACCCAAAAATGATTCCTCTCCCTCATGTCATTCCAAACCCATAAGAAATTAGTTCATCTTCTGAACACAAATGAAGATATGTTTGATGAAATCCGAGACCCCTCTCTGACCCCTCCATAGACAGCAATTTAACACTTTCAAGGCCCAGAAAGGTAGTAAAATCTTGTTAAAATCGTCCATGTGACTCCAGTGGTTCAGCCTTAATGTTATGAAGCATTGAGAACACGTTTGTGTGTATCAAACAAAAATAATGACTTCATACAACAGTCTCTTCTCTTCGTGCCAGTCTCCTACACGATTTACGTAAGCACCATAATTCATGCACGTGATCATGGGATTGTGCTTGGCCAATAG
Source organism: Rhinogobio ventralis (assembly GCA_039654625.1). Lineage (NCBI taxonomy): Eukaryota > Metazoa > Chordata > Actinopteri > Cypriniformes > Gobionidae > Rhinogobio > Rhinogobio ventralis. The sequence goes on from CM077203.1 coordinate 3,302,683, forward strand.
TGAGCCGCCATTCTGCCGTAGAACTAGGAAGCGCTGCACTGTGTGAATAGCCCAACAACGTGAATAGCTTTTTACGCATATTCTCGTGGCTTCATAACATTAAGGTTCAATCACTATTTTAACGATGTTTTTCCTTTTGAAATTGCTAGAATATTCACATTTGGTGGAATCAGAGGCTTTAATGGTTTTCTTAGACTTCCATAAAGCTTTTGATACAATTGAGTATCAGTTTATGTAGAGGGGATTATTTTGGTTATGGGGAAAGATTTGTTTCTATAATTGAAATGTTTTATAGTTCTATTCATTTATATCCAAACACTTCTAAAATATTTCCCATTTGTAGAGGAGTGCGCCAAGGATCTGTCTCTCAGCCGCCTGCATCGGAGGAAAGCTTGTTTTGAGGAAAATAAAGTTGTAGCTGTCTGCAAAGTGCAAAACCTGAAAAGCGTTATTACAAAAATAGTCAATAACTTAACTGTTGCACACTGTAAATTTTGGAAAAATGTCTGTTTGCATATTTGAAAAAAAAAAAAAAATCATGAAAAGAATTGAATAACTTCACTTTTATGGAAGATATATTCAATAACTTCACTGTAACACACTGTATGTCACCAAATTCAGTTCACACATCCCTGCTGTTCTGATAGTTCCCATTCAGTTGGTCACTCCCGACGCCACGTCGGAGACCGACGAATAGGAATCTTACTCCCGAGAGCCAATCTACTTTGAGTATATCTAAACGAGCCAATGCGACTAACATTGCTGTTAAATGGTATAAATGAGGCACAGCTGCTTGCATCAGATTTTTGCTTCGGAGCCGAGTGGTGGATGGTTCATCCCGTTATACTACATTTTGGAAAACTGTCTTTTTGCATATTTGTTTTTTATTTCTTTATCAAGAAAAGAATTCAATAACTCCAATATTATGGAAAATATATTCAATAACTTTACACTGTACTGTCACTAGTGATGGCAAAATGAGGCTTCCTGAACCACTGAGACCTGGCAGCCCATTGCTTTACCAAAAGTTTCATTACCCGAAGCTTCATTCATCATTGCTCACTAGTGACACCTACTGTGCAAAGAAATAGCACACATTAATTCTGAGCCAAGGACCTGAGCAGACATTTGTCCATTGCCTGGGTATAAAATAAAATATGTATCTTTCTCTGTCTCACTTGCACAAAGACAACTGTAACACACACTGTTAATTAATTATTCATTTATACTGTGATCAATCGTGCTTATGCCAAAGGACACCTAATAATAGAGGAAAACTCTATTAGAGGAAAAACTCTCTAACCTAATAGTAATAATGTAGTATAATAGCATAATTTAATTATATATAGCCCTAACACATATGAACCACAATAACTATGGAAGCTTAAGTGTAGCAATTTTCAATTTGCAATACAATATGCAAAATGGCAATGCATTTCAGTATTTAAATGTACATTTTCCATACCATGTGTGCAACATTTGGTGCAAAATGATAATTCAAATTGAATAATATAATTTACATTTGCTATTTCCTACGGTAGTTTTAACAGATCATTTAAACATATATTTTAACGCTTTATAAGTTGCAAAATGAAAATGAAAATGTATTACAGAAATGATTAGATGTGTTTAACATGTTCAAGCAAAATGATCGTTTAAATGTTATTTTTCTTAATTGCATTTACACTCACAGTTAAGATGAAGTGGAGCAGGAACACAGAAACGATCACACGCGTCTGTCAGTGACTGTTCTGTGCGACCAGCACGTTATTAGAATCATAGATATTTATGGTTAGAACGTCTCGCAGAGAACACACCTGGCGCTCGTGCACCTTAACACGAGCGCGGGCGCGTGTCTGCTAAAGTGAGCGGTGCTTTACAACAGGTTATTTTACTCTCAAATAATCTTACACAAGCTGTCCGTGATTATTGTTTGCTATATCAGTATTATGATTGTTGTTTCATGCATCAATTATATTAATAAAACGATGTGTAGTCCATCTGGATGGTGATGGGTGTTATTTATATCAATATAAAATTGCATTTTCGGATTGCATTTTCAATTCCACATTGAATTTTGCTACATTCATTGCGGGACATTTAATGAAAATGCATTTGCAAGTATCTTAACCGTGAGTGTAAATGCAATTAAGAAAAATAACATTTAAACGATCATTTTGCTACAGTTTTTGCATGAACATGTTAAACACATCTAATCATTTCTGTAATACATTTTAATTTTGCAACTTATAAAGCGTTAAAAGATATATTTAAATGATATGTTAAAACTAGTGTAGGAAATAGCAAATGTAAATTATATTATTCAATTTGAATTATTTTGCACCAAATGTTGCACACATGGTATGGAAAATGTAAATTTAAATACTGAAATGCATTGCCATTTTGCATATTGCATTGCAAATTGAAAATTGCTACACATAAGCTTCCAAAATAACGACAATGACACTCACACTTCCTCCTGACACTACCTGTATCTGGCTGTTTTTTCTCTTCCTCTGTTTTCTTCTTTTTTCTTTTCTCTTCACTAGAGGGATATGCCCTTTTTTGAGACATTTATGAGTTTTGCTGCAATGCTGCTCTTTCTGAAATGAAATGCTGTTGTCTGATGAAGCTCTCCTGTTCACCTGTTGAGTTTCATTTTCACTGAAGTCTTTACACACCTGCAGTGATGTCACAGAGCTCCGCCCATAATCATAGATGTGGAAGCAGTCCATGATGCATCCCTGCTGAGCGACTAACAGTGTAAGAAACCTTTAGAATATCAAGTTATCACAGTTTACACAGTTGCAGCTTCCCTTCTTATTGAAAGTATTGGAGAGGGTTGTTTTTAATCAACTTTTTTAGATAATTGTAGTATTTATGAAAAATTTCAGTCTGGCTTTAAAGGTATAGTTCACCCAAAAATGAAATTCGGGAGACGTCTCCGTTTCCCCGGTTTTTGGTGTTCTGTCCCCGACTGGAGCTGTCCCCGGAAATGTCCCCGTTTTACAGCTCGTTCAAAACAACCTGCAGATATATTGCAAAAAAAAGCGCCCAACCAACATACAGCAGCGACTGGTTATAGGAGCAATCGTGTAGTGATTAATTTCACCAGCTGATGGCGCTGTAAGCTACGCTACTCTACTTGGTCGCGCGCGCGCCGCTACTACTTCATGAAGAGCGTAACCGAGAGCAGAGCGACATTATCGTCAAATATCAGAAGAAACATCGTTATCGCTTTCAAGGTAGTAACATACTAACTCAACAGGGTGCGGGATTGTTTTGTCCCCAAAAGTTCCGCAGTCACAAAGCAGTGATTACCAAACAATTACACTCGCAACTAAAACGTGCAGAATACGTACTTTCTGCTTAAAATAAGCCTAAAATGCAAAATAACAAGACCAATTAAGGATGGTAAGATTTATTTTCAAGCACAAACGAATCAAAACATTTGAAGTAAAAAAAAAAAAGTTAAATTAAAAGTTAGTTAAATATTTGTTAAAATATTGTTTTAAACGGCTTGTGATTACTATTAACTGTTTTCATTGTTTGTTTGTTTTTGTTTGTTTTTTGCGGGTGCGGTGAATTGTATTAAATCCTGACCAAAAATCCTAATAATCAAACTAAAACATAATTATTATTAATATTAATAATAATATAGGAAGCCCACAACAACAACAAAAATATATTGTCCCTGTTTTTTAATTAAAAGTTAATAACAAATGAGATTTTAGTGATATTTTGACCACTCAAATAGGAAATGTCCCCGGTTTCCATTTCAGAAATCTGGTCAGACGAATACAATCGGAGTTATATTAAAAAAATGTCCTTGCTCTTCCAAGCTTTATAATGGCAGTGAATGGCCATAAAAGTGCTCCACGCGGCTCCGGGGGGGTTAAAAAAAAAGGCCTTCTGAAGCGAAGCCATGCGTTTGTGTGAGAAAAATATCCTAGGCTACTGTAGAAACATTCCCTGTAAGGGGACCTGCGGTGTGTGGAGATAGAAACGGCTCATTCTAAGGCAGTGTTTCCCAACCCTGTTCCTGGAGGCACACCAACATTACACATTTTCCAACTCTTCCTGAACAAACACACCTGAATTAACTCATCAGCTCGTTAGTAGACTTCAAGACGGGGAGATAAAGGGGTTAGATGAGGGAGACATCCAAAATGTGCACTGTTGGAGTGCCTCCAGGAACAGGGTTGGGAAACACTGGGCTAAGGTAATAAAAACATAACAGTACATTATGTAAGGTCTTTATACACCACTGTCAATAGGTCCTCATAAATACTACACACTGCGCAAGGATTTTGAAAAAGTAATTCATGCTTTTATTACATCTCGACTAGACTACCCTTACGAAAAAGAAGTTTATTCAAGTGTTCTATTAGTATACTTCTTTTAAACAAAAAAAATAAGAACGTATACTTTCAGTCTACTTATATATACTTTTCAGAATATATATGTACTTGTCAGAAATATACTTAAAATTGCACTTAAGTATACTTATACTGACCGAAAAGTATATTTGGCCTATACTTGTGCTCAGTCTTTTGATTAGGTATAGCCCATTAAATATAAATATATATATATATAATTTTTTATTTTACATAGTTTTACATACAGTCTTATGAAACGTACATTGTTTGAAAATATTGATTGAAAACAGATATGTTCCTAATTCTGCGTATCTGAATTTTTGTGTAGGCTAGTCCACTGGGAGTCTAATTTACTTAAAATCTACGACGCAAATGTAAATAACGTGAATAAAAACTGCCTAATGTTACCAAATGAAATGTCGAACCCTTTAAGAGGAAACTACAGTGAAGCTTTTTTTACTCGATCTACTCCATCTGTGTTTGATCATCGTTCTGAATCTGATCACGGCGTAGTCTTTGACAAAAATATGATTTTCGCAACTTTTTGTTTAAAATGTTGCCTTTCTTTATGAAACTTACCACATTCAAGTGTTGATAAAAAAAGAATGCATGAAGCTAGAATAAAATGTTTTTAAAATTAAAGTACAGTTAAAGGTGTATTTCAAGTATAATAAATGAATATCTACATTTGAACATAGTACACTGAAAGTGCAAAAAATATATATAAATAGTAAACTTACAAGTATACTTGCAGTATTACTGAGAGTACACTTCAAAGTGTACTTTCATAAACTAAAAAAAATACTATATGTATTAAAATAGTAAACTACTAGTATACTTATAAGTTCATTTGTAGCATAGATGCAGTACAAATGAGAAACCTAGTTGTGCACTTAAAGTTTACTACTGTTACACTTATAGTACACTTAAACGTATACTTTTATATACTAAAAGCCAATTTAGTCCCAAGCAGTATTGAAATTGTACACTTACAAGTATACTACTACTACTACACACTGATATTAGTATACTTACTACATAGAGTATACTTAAACATTATTTAAGTATACTTCATAAAATGAACTTGAAGTATACTTCTTTTTTGTAAGTGTACTGTAATTCTTTATATGTTGGATTGGATTGGTCATCTCTTCAACACAGCAGCTCAGCTCAGCTCCTAACTAGTCCCCAACTGGCTTGCTCAGTTGGGGACACTAAATTTTCAAATAAATATCCAAATAAATGTAATTACTAAACTAAATTATATCAACTACATTACTTGAATATATATGATAATTGAAATGAGCTGATGACATCACCGTTTTCTCCAGAGCGGCTGTACAGCCGAATCAAATTCTGTTCATTATTTTCCTGTTTAACACTGTGAAGCTGCTTTGAAACAATCTGCTTTGTAAAAAGCGCTATATAAATAAAGGTGACTTGACTAAAAATCATGAGCACATTACCCCAGTTTGAGCCTCGCTCCACTGGCTTCCTGTCCTCTTCAGGATTGATTTTAAGATTTTAAATGGGTTGGCGCCTTCTTATTTATCTCTCATTGAATTTGGTAACACTACAGTGTATTAGAGTAAAGTTATTAAATATATTTTCCATAATAGTCAAGATATTAAATTTTTTCCCAAAATAAGTGTTGTAGTTTAACTATCAGGACAGCAGTGATGTGTGAACTGCATTTGTTGACAGTGCAGGGTATTACAGTGAAGTTATTGACTGTTTTTGTACTAACGCTTTTGGGGTTTTACACTTTGCAGACGGTCCCTTCGGATCTGTCTCTCAGCATCTGCGCATAGAGATCAGTGTATTTTGTCCTCTGCGGAGGAAAGCTTGTTTTTAGGAAAATTAAGTTGTAGCTGCTATACGTTACTATGATTGAAAAGAGGTGTTATTTGTGTAGTAACAGCGTTTAGCTCACCAGCTATTGATCCGGGAAACTCGGATCTGTGAATATGCAGGAAGGGTCATCTACACTGTAATAATTCAGTACTGTCATATGAAACCGATTCTAGTCAACAATAAAGATCCTACATGATTTATTCATATCCCGTCTGTCTGTTGTAAAGTTTATGTAAGCAACAATTAGGAATCTGTTTATTTAACAAGCAATATCAGTTATAGAATGTCTTTATTGAGATTCTGCAGTTATTTCCTTACAAAGTAACATGTAGAAACACTCTGAATTTCACAATATAATATTAAACCATATTATGTAAAATGTCATAGTAGATTTGAAAAGCAAAAGCAAAGTATTAATGAAAGTTACAGGAAACAAATCTTTGTGTTGGTTAGAAAATATAGACTCGTAATAAACTGGCCATTCAAATGTATCCATGGTTGAATATTTTTTTCCCACACAACATAACTCACAAATATTTCATTTCATTATTTCATAGTTGATGTTTTGTTTTTTGAGAGCCTGCAAATACATTTTTTTTTGCACATATTGTAAGTAAAAACTTCTTGATTGTGGTTTTGGTTTTGGTTTTGATCTAAAAACAGCTATCTTTTCAGATATGATTATTTTGTTTCATCTGACAGGTGAGATGATCAGTGGGTTTGAGTTTTTACCTTCCTCATTATGGCCTGGGCTGAAAAATGGATGGAGTTTCTCAGTGAAAGTCTGACCAGTGAAAGAGTAGATATGAGATCTGGACTCCACGTCATAAAAAGAGACCAGACCCTCCTCATAATCCACAAACACACCCACCTTCTCAGGTTTCACTCTCAGAGATAAAGAGACTGGTGGAATATCAAAAACTACATATTGATTCTCATCAATCAGAGTCAGAACCCAGAGTCCATTCTCAGGACTCGGGATAATCTCCCCCTTCCCGTTAATGGATTCTCTGGCCACTCCAAACATCCACTTAGTCTTTCCCTTCACCTGCACCTCATAGTAAAATCTCCCTGAACTGAATCCCTGCTTTGCCAGAACACAAAGACGGTTATCAAATCTCTTTGGGTTTTCTGGGACGTCCTGCTCAATGCCTCCATGACTGACTTGTTTTCCATCATCAGACAGGATGAGATATGGATTCACTGTATCAGGATCCAGAGTCACATCCACTGAGAGAGATCAGACATTATCAATCAACTTCAGAACAAACATTTTCAGATGTATATATTATATAGTATATAATTATATACTATATATAATATTGAAGAAAATGGTGTCAGTCACACTGTACCTGCAAACTTCTGCACAGACCTCAACCCTGTGGACACAGATGACAATATAATGATGAATTATTCACAGGAATAATTTCAGTGAGTTTCTCTCTACTGGCAGCATCAGTGGTGTGTAAATGTCACTTACAGTGGAGGTCTATGGGACAAACATTGAGGATTTAAGAGAATATGAAGCTTGTTATTTTATCAAAGCTCAAATAATTCAGTAAAAATTGTTGTGAACTGTCCTTGTGAGGTGGGAAACCTTTTTTAGACATTTTATGTATTTTTATAGTTTGTACACAGAGTTACATCCTTTCCTTTCCATTAAAGTAATACTTATTTAACATGAGTTGACATGGATACAGCTTTACATAGAAAGGGTTCGTTGTTGATAAATGTTGATATCATTTTTGAAACAGTGTGATCCTTTACAAACTGAGCTTAAATTGGATTAACCATAATATTCCTTGAAAAAAAATATTTTCATCTACAAAGATCTACTGTATTTGATATTCACATACCAGTTTGATTGAGTTTTTCCTTTAGTGTCTCTTGAGTTTTCTTCAGTTGAATCAGAGCTCTGTGCAGAGAGTTCACATTAGACACATCAGAGTCAATCCTGATCTCAGTCCAGTTCTTGGTGTGTGAACGACTGTACAGGGATGAGCACTTCTACAGCAGGAGAGAGAGAGAGAGAGAGGTTTATAATTCTTTAATTTTTTACATTTCAAAACTCATACATTACTATTCAAACATTACACAATAAAATTAAAACATATATAAACCCACAAATATACACAACAATATATATTTGTGGGTTCAGAATCATCACATCATCATAAATTGTGCATAAAACATCATTAACACACCATATTTCAATAAAAACCCTGACATTGTTCACAATATTATAATATGCATACTCCACTTTAAGCCTTCCAGCCACTAAACTCCTAAACATAACTTCAGGATCCGTACTTGCAAGTTGTAAGCCTTTATTCTTCCTGGTCTTCCACACTGCCAATTTTGCAGTCCCAATCAGATAACTTAATAAACACACTTTCCTCCTCATTAAAACCCCATACTTTAACCCTCCAATGAACACTTTATCTGAAAAATCCTCGTGAAATTTCCTGAACCATTCCTCAAGAAGTTTAAAAAGACTTTGTAGTCTTGCGCATCTTAAAAACAAATGTTCCAAATCCTCATCTTCCCCACAGAACCTACATTCCCCACCCACTGCTGGGTTCAAGTGTGCCACATGTCTGTCTGTAGCTATTGCCCTGTGAATAATCCTCCACTGTAGATCAGCTGTTCGCTTCTCTACCGGAGGCTTATACAGGGCTCTCCACCTGTCCCTCACGAGAAAGTCTGGAGTCAACAGTCCTGGCCACCCAGAGGCTTTTACTCCCTTGAGTGATTCTTGATATATTACCTTCACTGTGATATAATATATGGCCTTCTTTGATGTAGACTCTAAAAGTTCTATTTGAGGAACCTCAAAAGACAAGATTGAGCAAGCGTCCGCACCCTCCAGATCTTCCTTACTTGCAGGCGCTATATTTATCTTTGGGAATCCATTCTCATTGTTTCCTTTTCTTGCGATGATCTCTCTGTAGCTGCTTGGAATTACATTAAAAATTTCCTCCATCAGCTTTGCTGCAAGTCTTAGTGACCGTAATCCTGTCACCTCTTTGAGGGTCTCTGCTGATCTCCATCCATTATTGTCCAAGAGGTGCCCTAGTTTTACAATGTTATTCCTTAGTAAGCATGTTCGTATACTCACAGAAGATAGCATCCTTGTCTGTATCATTGGATTAAAAAACAAGGGTTCTTCAGTGACCCAGTGTCCTTGAGGATCAATGTCCTGGTCTACTTTAAAAACAGTTCTCCAGACCTGCAACATAGACCTATAAAATGGTGTAAGCTCAGACAAGCTCACCTCCTCCAGTCTTATTAGGAATAGATGTTTATCCAATCCCAATCCTCCTACTTTCTGTACCAAAGCACAAGCAGTTTGAGCCCAAGTCAAGTCCTTATGGTACAGGAGTCTCTTTGCCGCTTGTATCCTGAAAGCACGGATACGACTCCTCACATCCACCAAACCCTGGCCTCCTTCCTGGACAGGTAGATACAGTGCTGCTGCCCGAATCCAGTGCTGTCCAGTTCATCAGGTGGCTCCATGACAATCATCCTGTGCCACAGTGTAGAGGCAGTTAGGTTATTAACAACCAAAACTCGCCCTCGGTACGACAACTGTGGTAATAGCCATTTCCATTTAGACAATCGGGCAACTACTTTCTCCAGCATCCCCTCCCAATTCTGCATCTGAAATTGATTATTGCCTAAATATACACCTAAAACTTTCAGTCCTTCCCTACCCCATTTCAAACCACCAGGAAGCTGTGGAGGTCCTTTTCCCACCCACTGTCCAATAATGAAACCCTCACTTTTTCCCCAGTTTAATCTAGCTGAGGATGCCTTTTCATATAGTTCAATGTTCTTGGTTAAAACTGTAACATCATCCTGTCCTGTTATAAAAACGGTAACATCATCAGCATAAGCCGATACGGACACCATAGAACTTATGTCTCCATTTGGAATTAAGACTCCGTTAAGATTTCTCCTTAACCTGCACAAAAGAGGTTCAATGACAAGGCTATACAACTGTCCTGATAGTGGACACCCCTGCCTAATTCCTCTAGAAACAGGTATTGGTGCGCTTAAACCACCTCCAGCTTTTACAAGAACAAATGCATTTGAATACAACAATTGAATATATGAAATAAATTTGTCACCAAAACCAAAATTCTGTAACACATTATAGAGATATCCATGGTCAGCTCTATCAAATGCTTTCTCCTGATCTAGAGAAAGAAACCCAATTTCATAATTGTTTAACTGACTAATTTCAATAACATCACGTAATAAAAAAATATTATCCATTATGGATCTTTCAGGAATGCAATATGTCTGCTCCTTCTGTACCAATAAACCCAGATAACACTTAAGTCTGTTAGCTAAACATTTTGAGAATATTTTATAGTCAACACACAATAATGACACCGGTCTTCAATTTTTTAGAAGTGCCAGATCTCCTTTTTTTGGAAGTAATGAAAGTACTGCCCGACTACAACTTGTGGGAAAAGTCTTACTTTTGCAACATTCAGACAGTACCTCATAAACATCCTCTCCTAAAACACCCCAAAAATGCTTATAAAACTCAGCAGTCAATCCATCAATTCCTGGGGATCTACCCGAGGACAACTGCTGCATCGCCTCTGTAAGCTCTTGAAACGTAATGTCATCATCCAGAGCCCTTTTCTGCTCAATCTCAAGTTTTGTTAGATCACTAAGTATATCTTCAGCGCTTCATAGCTACAGTTTTCAGAAGCATACATTTGTGAATAAAAATCATGCTTCTGGCTGGACTTCCATCGTGTGCAATCAAAACACTTCAATTGATTCAGAACGCAGCGGCACGTCTTGTCTTCAACGAGCCCAAAAGGGCCCATGTCACACCTCTCTTCATCTCTCTGCACTGGCTACCACTCGCTGCCCGCATCAAGTTCAAGGCTTTGACGCTTGCTTATGAATCCACCACAAGCTCAGCACCCGCATACTTCCACTCGATCCTACGAGTCTACACCCCTACCAGAAGCCTCCGCTCAGCTAAAGAGCGGCGGCTGGTGTTACCATCCCAGAGAGGCATGAAATCCCTCTCCAGAACTTTTTCATTCACTGTTCCTGGCTGGTGGAACGATCTTCCCACCTCCATCCGGATGGCAGAATCACTAACATCATTCAAAAAACAGCTAAAAACCCATCTCTTCCGTGAGCACTTAATCTCATCATAATAATAATTTTTTTTTTTTTTTTAATTCTTTCTTTCTTTTTCCTCTACCTTTCTCTACACCCTTCCTATTCTAGCTTACGCTACTCTGAGCAATGCCCGAAACGTAGTATTTAAGGCACTTCTTGCGTTTCTACGCCTCTTCATAACGGATCGCTTCCTGTACTCCTCAGTTGTAAGTCGCTTTGGATAAAAGCGTCTGCTAAATGCATAAATGTAAATGTAAAAATCTACAGCCAACTTCCTTATTTCCACAGGATCTGTTGTTATAGAACCATCATGACGGTGAAGATGATACATTTGCTTTTGTGTTGTACTTTTCTTTTCAAGGTTGAAAAATATGTGCTAGGAGTGTCCATGTCATTAATAGAGCAAAATCTTGCCCTATCAGCGCTGTCTTTACTTGTTCTTGTAGAAAAGTCCCAAGTTCTTTCTTTTTCCTTTGTAGAGCATCATCATGCACAAGTTCATTTCTATCAAAAATGTCCTGTTCTAAAAGTTCAATGTCTCTTTGTAGTCTTTTCATAGTTTCCTTCACCACTGATCCAATATGAGATGAGTAATTCTGACAAAAAATCCTTATGTTAACTTTACCCACATCCCACCACTGATTGAGATTCTCAAATGAATCTTTCCTCATTTTCCAGTTCTTCCAGAAAAAATTAAAAGAATCACAAAAATTGACATCTTGCAACAATTTAACATTAAAATGCCAGTAATAAATGGGTTTTATTAACCATGTGATGGTCTGAAAAACCATTAGGCAAAATTGAAGCATTCATCACTTGATTACTCCATATTTTACCCAAATAAAATTGATCTAATCTTGCACCACTGACTCTACTATCAGTTACTTTAAGCCAAGTGTATTGTCTAGCTTTTTTATTTATCATTCTCCACACATCTAATAATTCAAATGCATTTAATACTTTTGTCAACACCATGCTTGATTGACTATATGGCTCTTCACCATTTCTATCAATTGTAAAATCTGTGGTGCAGTTCCAATCTCCTCCCATAACAGTACACACATTACTATCAAGTGTCTGAATTATCCTTCTCATTTTCATAAAAAATTCCATCCTCTCAGACCCATTATTTGGGGCGTAAACATTCATGAACACAAATACCATTCCTCCAACCTCAATCTTAATTAACAAAAGTCTACCTTTTATAACCTCATCTACAGCTAAAATATTAACATTTATATTTTTCAAAAATAAAATAGCTACCCTTGCGCTATTATTTGTCCCATGACTTAAAGTGAGCTTCCCTTCCCACCACATACTCCATTCATTTTCATTATCAGTATTGGAATGGGTTTCTTGTAAAAATGCTACATCGACCCGATTAATTCTAAAAAACTCAGAAACCATTGCCAACTTATTCCTGTCTCTACCTCCGTTTATATTCAAGGAGCCCACCCTTAAAAGCCCCATAAGAAAGATGAAATAAAAGAGACAGGACAGGTACAAATGTAATCACCATGTGCATTTTGTTCATTTAACTTTTTTCAAAGCATGCCTTTTATCCTTCCTTAACCTTGTTACCATTTTCTTCAGACGGAATCTCTTTTTTTTACTTAAAGCCTCGTAACTGACCATTTTCTGCAACAACAACACTGACCCAATGAATTTTTCCGTGTCTGGAAAAAAATCCTTAACTTCCACTACTTTTCCAAACGTTACATCCAAAAAGTTATTAATTTCCTGTAGTGAGTACGTATCATCCAAAACCTGTGAACCTATCTCAGACATATCAGAGATTGAATCATCATCTCTTATCTCTTTCTCCTCAGACATTTCAACCCATTCAGATGTCCCTGCCACTTCATCATCATCTTCAGCTTTTTTACTTAGTTCAGACAAACCAGATTTTTCCACTTTCTCACTAACCTCTTTATCGTCACCATTATCATTAACAACATCGTCAGTTTGTTTAGCACTTAGACCTTCACCGTCACCCGTCTTTCCAGCGTGAGACTGTGATTCGGTCTCATCACTGGGGCCTGCAGCCTCCTCATTGTTCTGAGCTTTATGTGGACATGCCAGCCTTTTATGTCCCACATCTCCACACTCAAAACACTTCAAACTTCCAGAGTTTGCATAAACCATGTACGCCTTTCCTTCATGCCATACCCTGAAAGAAACATCCAATTCTGGCTCGTTCAAAAACATGAACGCCTGCCTCCTAAACGACATACCATGATGATTAGCTAACTCTTCCTCCTTTACAAAAATCACAACTGCCTTGTTCATCCTCGAGGCCGAAGAAATGTTTTCAAAGCCGATCTGCTCTCCGACCGCCACTAGCACGTCTTCCACTTCCACACCTGGCGCAGGAACACACCTAATTCCATTACGCAGAGACACAGGTGTCGGTGGCTCTCCCCCGTTTGGGAACGACGCCATCCCAACACCTTCCCAAAAATTAACGGATAACTCAACTTAACCTAAATTCAAAAATCAACTGTTATAAACCAAAATTTTAAAGATGAAAAATAAGGAAAACAAGTAAATAACAGTCACCCTCTCCCCTTGAAAATCCCCACACACACCCAAACGCTCCCAGCATGCACCGAGAGAGAGAGAGAGAGAGAGAGGACTGTTAAATATGATATTTATATTTAAAGTTAATATGTTTTACACAGTACACCTGAAACCTTAATGCTCAAAATAATTCATGAGTTTGAGTAGAGTCAACTCAAATTAAACAAGTTATTAGCATTAGTTCAACATTAGTTCAATCAAATTAACTTTTATGAGTATTTAGAACTTTCTTTTTCTTTTGAGTTCTCAAAACTGACACATTTTAAGTAATCTGAGTTGTTTCGTTGTTTTGAGTATTATGAACATGTTTCTTTTAATTTAGACTAACTTAAATTGAACCGAAACTGAGCTGGGATTTCTATTTCCCAGCATGCTTTGTCATGACACTGCCAAAATTAATAGTAATATGTTTTTTGTGCAAGATTAATGTTAAGTGTGAGATTTAGTAGTGTTTAATGTTTTGTTATGTGAGTTTATGTTATGTTGTTTTTTGTAGGGTTATCATCATGGTGAAGCATGAGCTTAGTTTGAGAATGGATATATGTTAAATCTTTTTTAATTGCTGTCCTCATTCAGCAAGTGCTATGCTAATGCTACCAAAGCACTGGGTTACCAATTAGCAAGGCAACATTTATTGAATTAGTTAAAGCTAGTCAAGTTTCCACTACTAAAAATGTGCGATTACATGATATTTTTAAGTTAAATGTATGAATTAGCTTACTCACATTTTTCAATTTTAGAGCAATTAAAATGTATGATTACAAAATAAAAATCTGCAAGTTGTTCTTACTTAAACTTTAAATTTCTTAACTTAAAACTTTGAAGCAACTGATTGCCTAAATTTTTTTAGTTTTGCTGACTTATTTGCGTTTACAGTGTACCTTTCAAACACAGTTAACGAATTTTTTTAATTTTACTTTAGTCACATATACTCCCACGCCAGGTATATGTTCTTTAGGATTTATTGAGAGCAACAGCTCATTCAACACTCACATGCAATACTGTGTTGTCGCCTTTCATTACATAATAATAAAAGCCTTAAGGTCCTTTCACACTGGACACTAAATAATTTGCACGATGGTTTCATTTTTTGATCAGCTGTTTGTGTAATGAGTTCTTCCACACCGAACGCGAATGTGCTGCGGCGCTTATTTTTTCCGCTTTGATGTGAATTTTTTTTACTTTCGCGGCAACAGAAAAGGCTTCAATCAATCACATACAAGGAAACAAAGGGGACGAAATGTCCAGTAGATGTCACTAGCTATTCAATCAACATTAAAGGGATAGTTCACCCAAAAATTTAAATTACCTTATGATTTACTCACCCTAAAGACATCCTAGGTGTATATGACATTCTTTTTTCAGACGAACACAATCAGAGTTATATAAAAAAATGTCCTGGCTAATCCAAGCTTTATAATGGCAGTGAATGGGAGCCCAAAATTGGAGACCAAAAAAGTGCATCCATTCATTATAAGCTTACTCCACACGGCTCTGGGGGGTTAATAAAGGCCTTCTGAAGCGAATCGATGCGTTTGTGTAAGAAAAATATCCATATTTAAAACTTTATAAAGTAAAGTTCCGGGCAATCGCCTTCCATGGAAAAAGTGTTGAAAGTGCCTCTGCAGTTCAAAATGCTTACGCTACCAGTTACGCTCATCAGACATAGCGTAAGCATTCTGAACTGCAGAGGCACTTTCAACACTTTTTTTCAACACATCTTTGACGTGATCTCAGGCAGCAGCACAAAGTTGATTCGGCGCTCATTTGATCTAATATTTGATGTTTTTAAAAATGTTGTAGATTTAAGTAGCAAATAAGAATCGCTAAAATTATTGAATATACACTCACCTAAAGGATTATTAGGAACACCTGTTCAATTTCTCATTAATGCAATTATCTAATCAACCAATCACATGGCAGTTGCTTCAATGCATTTAGGGGTGTGGTCCTGGTCAAGACAATCTCCTGAACTCTAAACTGAATGTCAGAATGGGAAAGAAAGGTGATTTAAGCAATTTTGAGCGTGGCATGTTTGTTGGTGCCGGACGGGCCGGTCTGAGTATTTCACAATCTGCTCAGTTACTGGGATTTTCACGCACAACCATTTCTAGAGTTTACAAAGAATGGTGTGAAAAGGGAAAAACATCCAGTATGCGGCAGTCCTGTGGGCGAAAATGCCTTGTTGATGCTAGAGGTCAGAGGAGAATGGGCCGACTGATTCAAGCTGATAGAAGAGCAACTTTGACTGAAATAACCACTCGTTACATCCGAGGTATGCAGCAAAGCATTTGTGAAGCCACAACACGCACAACCTTGAGGCGGATAGGCTACAACAGCAGAAGACCCCACCGGGTACCACTCATCTCCACTACAAATAGGAAAAAGAGGCTACAATTTGCACGAGCTCACCAAAATTGGACAGTTGAAGACTGGAAAAATGTTGCCTGGTCTGATGAGTCTCGATTTCTGCTGAGACATTCAGATGGTAGAGTCAGAATTTGGCGTAAACAGAATGAGAACATGGATCCATCATGCCTTGTTACCACTGTGCAGGCTGGTGGTGGTGGTGTAATGGTGTGGGGGATGTTTTCTTGGCACACTTTAGGCCCCTTAGTGCCAATTGGGCATCGTTTAAATGCCACAGCCTACCTGAGCATTGTTTCTGACCATGTCCATCCCTTTATGACCACCATGTACCCATCCTCTGATGGCTACTTCCAGCAGGATAATGCACCATGTCACAAAGCTCGAATCATTTCAAATTGGTTTCTTGAACATGACAATGAGTTCACTGTACTAAAATGGCCCCCACAGTCACCAGATCTCAACCCAATAGAGCATCTTTGGGATGTGGTGGAACGGGAGCTTCGTGCCCTGGATGTGCATCCCACAAATCTCCATCAACTGCAAGATGCTATCCTATCAATATGGGCCAACATTTCTAAAGAATGCTTTCAGCACCTTGTTGAATCAATGCCACGTAGAATTAAGGCAGTTCTGAAGGCGAAAGGGGGTCAAACACAGTATTAGTATGGTGTTCCTAATAATCCTTTAGGTGAGTGTATTTTGAAACAAAGGTCTTGTTAATGTTTGTCAGTTTTGTTCAAGGTAATTAAAGCAACAGTTTTTCAATAACGGAATATGTAAAAGTATGGTATTTGGGGTAAAAGGCACCCCTGCTGTTGGGGCAAAAGGCACCATATTTAACATAATAATAAACAGCTGGCTGACTTTAACATTTGTTGACATGACATGGTTAGATTCAGATTGTAAGTATCATATATTAAGTTGGGTGTTCACCTTAGAGATAATACCCATATTTATAATGAAACCATCAGATTTAAAAATGTGATGTTACTCATATCATATCATAAAATATAATTTATTGTTACTACTGTAAATCTATGTTAAATTATTATGGGATCTCCTTCAATGTTTTCAGAATCTTTATTTTTTTTATTTAAATGATTTAGTTTCTATATTTTTCAAATATATTTCTATATTAACATATTTTAATGAAAGCATAATTATTGATAAAAAAATGAATTCTTTTATTCATCAAAATAAATAGAAAATAGTTCAAACTTTGCTAAAGTGATTGTTTTGAACAAGTATTAACTTAGACATTATTAAAAACATATTATTTTAGCGAAAGTATTTGTATCAATACTGTGTGCCTTTTGCCCCGTGCTGCTGAGCCCTTTACCTGATGTGTGGGGTAAAAGGCCCCCCTTGTCACCCCATACATTTTTAAGATTTTTAAATAAAATAAACCACTTTTATGATTTATTTTCACACAAAATCTGTTGCTCCATAAATGTTCAATACAAACATGTATTTTTCTGTATATCATACATTATAGGAGTAGTGAAAAGCACATTTTTCTTAAGGTGTGCCTTTAGCCCCGTTGTAACCTACAAATAAATAGGTTAATCAGCTCTGTTTAAGAACAGAGTGTTTGTCCTGTAATATTGTACATAATGACTGATGAGGTGACAGACCTGTATGACATGGAGATGATCGTCAGTGTGTGAGAGCTGCTCCAGCTCAGTGTTTCTCCTCTTCAGCTCAGTGATTTCCTGCGTCAGCTCTTTAATGAGATCTTCAGCCTGTTTCTCTGCTGCTTTCTGCTGTTCATCCATCATCTTCAGCTGCTCAGACTGACATCTCTCAAAGGAGCGGATCAGATCAGTGAAGAGCTCAACACTGGAGGATTTCTCTTTCTCTGTGTTTTTCTGATGAATGAGATCAATTAACAGATCAGTCTATTAAGTTTTATCCATTTAACTGAGAACCTTTATTAAGCAGATTGAAATGTTATAACACTTTATCAATTTTACAATGTTTTAACTTCCACTCACTTTTCTCAGCTCTACTGAGTGTTTGATCACTTGAATCTTCTTCATTCTGTCCTGGATCATCTGATGAACGTCAGTTTGTCTCTTAGCCAGATGATTCTACATACAGAGAAGAACAGATAACTTCACAAAGCACATGTGGATTGGTTGGGCAAACTCCCATGAACCCTCCAGCACCCTAGAGAGGGTATAGAGCTGGTCCAGTGTTCCATGACCGGCACGAAAACCACACTATTCCTCCTGAATCCGAGCTTCCACTATCGGCCGAATTCTCATCTCCAGTACCCTGGCATAGATTTCCCAGGGAGGCTGAGAAGTGTGATCCCCCTGTAGTTGGAACACACTCTCCGGTCCCCCTTCTTGAAAAGAGGGACCACCACCCCGGTCTGCCAGTCCAGAAGTACTGTCCCCAACTGCCACGCGATGCTGCAGAGGCGTGTCAGCCAAGACAGCTCCACAACATCCAGAGACTTGAGGTTCTCAGGGATGGATCTCATCCACCCCCGGTGCCTTGCCCCCGAGGAGCTTTTTAACTACCTCGGTGACTTCAGCTTGGGTGATGGACGAGTCCACCTCCGAGCCCCCAGCCACTGCTTCCTCAATGGAAGATGTGTCGGTGGGATTGAGGAGATCCTCAAAGTATTCCTTCCACCGTCCAACAATATCCCCAGTTGAGGTCAACAGCTGCCCACCTCCACTGTAAACAGTGTTGGTAGGGCACTGCTTCCCCCTCCTGAGGCGTTGAACGGTTTGCCAGAATCTCTTCGAGGCCAAACGATAGTCTTTCTCCATGGCCTCACGAACTCCTCTCAGGCCCGACTTTTTGCCTCCACAACTACCCGCGCTTGGCCTGCCGGTACCCGTCAGCTGCCTCAGGAGTCCCACAAGCCAGCCAGGCCCGATATGACTCCTTCTTCAGCTTGACGGCATCCCTTACTTCCGGTGTCCCCCACCGGGTTTGGGGATTGCCGCCTCGACAGGCACCGGAGACCTTACGGCCACAGCTCCAAGCGGCCGCGTTGACAATGGAGGTGGAGAACATGGTCCACTCGGACTCAATATCTCCATAATCATATGGAGACATAATCCCTCCAGCGTGTCCTAGGTCTTCCCCGGGTCTCCGCCCAGTGGGATGTGCCTGGAACACCTTCCTGGGAAGGCGTCCAGGAGGCATCCGAAATAGATGCCCGACCCACCTCAGCTGGCTCCTTTCGATGTGGAGGAACATGGTCCACTCGGACTCAATATCTCCAGACTACCTCGGGATCTGGTCGAAGCTCCGTCGGAGGTGGGAGTTGAAGATCTCTCTGACAGGGGACTCGGCAAAACGTTCCCAACAGACCCTCACAGTACGTTTGGGTCTGCCGAGTCTGTCCAGCTTCCTCCCCCGCCATCGGATCCAACTCACCACCAGGTGGTGGTCAGTTGACAGCTCTGCCCCTCTCTTCACACGAGTGTCCAAAACATACGGCCGGAGGTCAGATGAGACGACCACAAAGTCGATCATCGACCTCCGGTCTAGGGTGTCCTGGTGCCATGTGCACTGATGGACACCCTTATGCTTGAACATGGTGTTCGTTATGGACAAGCCGTGACTAGCACAGAAATCCAATAACAGAACACCGCTCAGGGTCAGATCAGGGGGGCCGTTCCTCCCAATCACGCCCCTCCAGGTGTCACTGTCACTGCCCACGGCGTTGGCCAGTAAAACGATGGAATCTCCATTCTGAGCACTTTCCAGCACCCCTCCCAGAGACCACAGGAGGGCCGGGTACTCCGCACTGCTGTTGGGCCCGTAGGCACATACGACAGTGAGAGACCTATCCCCGACTCGAAGGCGCAGGGAAACGACCCTCTTGTTCACCAGGGTGAACGCCAACACATGGCGGCTGAGCTGGGGGGCTATAAGCAAACCCACTTCAGCCCGCCGCCTCTCACTATGAGCAACTCCAGAGTGGTAGAAAGTCCAGCCTCTCTCAAGAAGTGTGGTTCCAGAGCCCAAGCTGTGCGTGGAGGTGAGCCCAACTATCTCTAGTTGGTACCTCTCGACCTCCCGCACAAGCTCAGGCTCCTTCCCCGCCAGTGAGATGACATTCCACATCCCTAAAGCCAGTTTCCGTGTCCAGAGATTGGGTCGTCGGGGGCCTCGCCTTCGACTGTCGCACGATTCACTATGCACCGGCCCCTTGCCATCCCTCCTGCAGGTGGTGAGCCCACGGGAGGGCTGCACGCACTGCACGCTGTTTTGATATTATTCTCATGCACTGACTCATTCACTAAACTGAACAGCCAATCAGACTGAACAGCCATGTCCCCCAAAAAAACCTGACGCCGTCCAACTAGAGCCAGCGGTGCGGAACACACCGGAAAAACAAAGCTGACTGATGCATTTTTGATGAGTTAATATTATGTAAATAATAAACTTGCCATGATCATATCATTTTTTTACAATGTGTTTCAGGGTATTTAGTTTTAGTTTTATAACACTTAAACATTAAAAAAATTAAATAAAAATTACACTCTTTCCGTTCAAAAATAACCAGGAACAGCCAATGTGTCGTCCTTATAAGGTTATAAAGCTTATAAGGATTAAAATGTTTTGTCTGTAACTCTTTACCTTCTTCTCTCGACTCTCCTCCTCTATAGGAACAGTGTTGTGAGTCCTGTGTTCTCCTTCAGTGCAGAACACACACACACACGTCTGATCATCTCTGCAGAACAGCTCCAGAGGTCTCTCGTGTTTCTGGCATATGTAATCCTCCAGGTTTTCCACAGCATTGATGAGTTTGTGTTTCTTTAGACGTGGGACTCTGAGATGAGGCTCCAGATGAGTCTCACAGTAAGAGCTTGGACACGTCAGGCAGGTCTTCACAGCTTTCTGCTTTCTTTCATCACAGACGTCACAGAACACCTCAGATTCTCCTAAATTGAGCTTCTCCTTAAAGTGTTGCGCAACCTCTCTGAGTGTTGTATTAATCTTGAGATCAGGTCTTCTGCTGAATTTGTCTTTACAGAGTGGACAGAAGCAGGTCTGTGTGTTCGTCCAGTACTTGCTCAGGCAGGATCTGCAGAAGTTGTGTCCACATGGAGTGGTGACTGGATCAGTGAACACATCCAGACAGATGGAGCACTGGAGCTCCTCATTTAGTGCTGGATCACTGGAGGACGCCATGACTGAAAAGATAAGCAATGACAATATATCATCTATACTGCTGAAGAGAGCAACTTTCATAATGCTAGTTATGTGCACTAAGTAATTTAGTTTGTGTTATAAAATGGATGTTGCATGGTTAAAAATTATATAATAATTATTCAAACTAAAAACTATTATAACAATTTAAACTATGAACCACTGTCAAGCAGTCAAAGCAGCCATACGTGCCTTAAGGCATACGTGACAGCAGTTTCTGACAGGAAGTGCCTCCACCGCTAAACCTAAACTTCAGTGAGCCTATAAGCTCTGCCTCTAACTTCCAGTCTGAGACTGCTGGCTAAATGTGAAATTTAGAAACTAAATGTGTCTCTGTGCCACAGTACAGCAAATGTAACCGAAAATTTTAAAAATTACACTTTCAAACAAATAACCTAGTAAATAAACTTCTAAACACCAGGGGTCCGTTCTTCGTAGCTCGCTTAATACATCTGAGATGAGTTGACAGATCCCAGATTTTCTCATCGTGATAACTGATCTCTGGCTCATTTGGTTCTTCAAACGAATTTGCGGAATGCATCGATACTCGAAACCACGATCAGCAATGCAGCGATTGGCTGGCGGCAAGACAGCAACGTAATGACATCATATAATTAAAGAAGCCACCTGGCGAAAAAACTTGACAAATTAAAAAAAGAAAACCACAAATTTCTGGACCTTTATAAGGAAACAGCCAAGCGACCAAAACAACATAAAAGTTATAATAGATAAATTAAATGTGCACTGTTTTTTTAAAAACATGATTCCCAATTATTTATATTCACGATTTTATAGTATTTGTACACCCTTTACATTTTTTATTTTAATGTTGTAATTAGCAATTCATTTAATTTTTAATGCAATTTGAAGCAGATTTTTTTTACATAACAGTATTAAAGTTTCTTAAGGGTCAAGATCCAGTTATCTGCTTTTCCTGCACCGCATCAAGCCATCCCATAATATCCGTCATCACTCAAATTAATGCACGGCTCAGGTTAACTGTACAGCATGTGTGTAAGACTCCAATAAAAAAAAAGTAATTATTCCATCACAAATAAATCTCTCAGACTCTTTCACCTAGATATTATCACATAGAGTCTGTGTCTGTTCCACGAATGAGTAAATACAAAAAATCACCAAAACTATTCAACGGTATAAATTTAATTGATGTCCAACAAATAAAAAACAGATATAATACAGATGATCAAATGATAAAGCTCGGGCTGCTGAATATTCGATCCCTTTCCTCAAAAGCGCTTATTGTTAATAAGATTACAGATCATAATCTAGATGTGCTGTGTTTGACAGAACAATCACTGCTGCTACTAAAGATTGCTTTGTAAATAAACTTCCTCATCAGTTTCTTCTCCTCAGCATCCCAGATAGCCCAGAGGAACTCGATGTTGCAGCAGAAACTATTGACTCTCTCTTTTCCAGCACTTTAGACACAGTTGCTCCTCTGCGCTTAAAGAAGATTAAAGAAAATAGTCCAACGCCGTGGTACAACGAGCACACCCGGGCCCTTAAAACAGCAGCCAGAAAAATGGAGCGCAGCTGGAAGAAAACAAAACTGGAAGTTTTTCGCATTTCGTGGAAAGAGAGCATGATTTCATACAGAAAGGCCATAAAAACTGCTAGATCTGCTTATTTCTCAACTCTCTTAGAAGAAAACAAACACAACCCTAGGTATTTATTCGATACAGTGGCTAAATTAACCAAAGATAAAGCTTCAACTTCTGATGTCTGCCAACAGCACAGCAGTAATGACTTTATGAACTTCTTTACTTGTAAGATTGATAATATTAGGAAAAAAATTATAACCATGCAGCCGTCTACTACTGTATCACATCAGACAGAGCATTGTAGTGTCACTGAGGAACAATTACATTCATTCACTGCTATAGGAGAAGAAGAATTGGCTAAACTCGTTAAATCATCAAAATCAACAACATGTATGCTCGACCCTATACCGACTAAACTACTAAAAGAGATGCTTCCAGAGGTCATAGATCCTCTTCTTAATATCATTAATTCATCTTTGACATTAGGATATGTACTGAAAACTTTTAAGTTGGCTATTATTAACCCACTTATTAAAAAAACGCAACTTGACCCTACAGAATTAGTCAATTACAGGCCAATCTCAAATCTACCCTTTCTGTCAAAAATACTAGAAAAGGCAGTGTCCTCACAATTATGCTCCTTTTTAGAAAGAAATGGTATCTGTGAGGATTTCCAGTCAGGATTTAGACCACATCATAGTACTGAGACTGCTCTCATTAGAGTTACAAATGATTTACTCATCATCCGATCGTGGTTGTATCTCTCTGTTAGTGTTACTCGATCTTAGCGCTGCATTCGATACCATCGACCACAACATTCTTTTGAATAGACTCGAAATGTTGGCATTAGTGGAATTGCATTGGCATGGTTTAAATCATACTTATCTGACCGTTATCAGTTTGTAGCAGTAAATGAAGAGATGTCACACCGATCACAAGTTCAGTATGGAGTACCGCAGGGCTCAGTGCTAGGACCGTTGCTTTTCACCCTGTACATGCTACCACTGGGAGATATCATTAGGAAGCATGGTGTTAGTTTTCATTGTTATGCATGCCGATACTCAGCTTTTATATTTCTTCACGCCCTGACGAAACTTACTGTGGCGAGCAGTGAGGCGAGGGACCGTGAGAGCGGGCCGGTGACGAGCGATAATGAGCTCCAGCTGCGCGCCACACCGGTCTCGTCTCACGGAGGAGTGACGGGAGCATAAAAGGAGGAGCGACGACATTGCAAGGGAGAGAGGACCAGGCCTGGATTTACGTTGTGTTTTTGTTTACGTTTTATTTTGTGTGTGTGCGCGGCAGTCGTCCATGAGACGAGACCGGTGTGGCGCGCAGCTGGAGCTCATTATCGCTCGTCACCGGCCCGCTACCACGGTCCCTCGCCTCACTGCTCGCCACACTTACCAATTCACAAGATTAACGGAATGCATAGCTGATATAAAAAATTTGATGACTAGTAATTTCCTGCAACCTAATTCAGAAAAAACAGAATTTTTAATTATTGGACAAAAAAACTCCACATGTAGTAACCTAGAATACTGTCTAACACTTGATGGCTGCTCTGTCAAGTCCTCGTCGTCAGTTAGGAACCTGGGTGTGCTCTTTGATACCAATCTCTCATTTGAAAGCCACGTTTCTAGCATCTGTAAAACTGCATTCTACCATCTTAAAAATATATCTAAATTACGGCATATGTTTTCAATGCAAAATGCTGAACAGCCCGATCCGGGCCGTATCCAGATCAGATGGTGGACCTGCGCCCAGACATTACCAACGCATCCCTGAAGTGTCTGCAGAGACCGTGTCAATTAGTCTACCCTCTGAAATTGCTCATTGACATGGCATCCTCAATGGATCCATCTCTGGCGTGATGACTCCGATCTTTCGAATATTCCGATCTAATATGACTTCTGACCTGTAAGGCTGCCAAAATAATAAATCACACACTGTTTGTTAATTGGCCAGAGGAGAACTGGCACCCCGACTGACCCTGGTTTCTCCCAAGGTTTATTTTTCTCCATTAGGCCCCTGATGGAGTTTTGGTTCCTTGCCACTGTCGCCTTTGGCTTGCTCAGTTGGGGACACAAAATTTTTAACTAAATATCCAAATAAATGTAATTACTAAACTAAATTAACTATATCAACTTCATTACTTGAATATATATGATAATTGAAATGAGCTGATGACATCACCGTTTTCTCCAGAGCAAATCAAATTCTGTTCATTATTTTCCTGTTTAACACTGTGAAGCTGCTTTGAAACAATCTGCATTGTAAAAAGCGCTATATAAATAAAGTTGACTTGACTTGACTATAGTATTATACACAACATTATAATATTATTTTTAAATACATTTTTATATTATTATTGTTGTTGTTATTATTTAAAAGTATTATTGCCCCTGGTTCAGTAAGGAACTGTTGTAATAAAGTAGCAGTGGTTGGGACACATTTTAAGTATCAACGGCGCTTAAAAGATGCAATCTAATCCTGTTTACATGAAATAAGCTGCTCCCGAGCAGGTTTAAGCTTCCGGACCTGTTGCTATGACAGCAAGTCCAGGATGAGCTTCGAAGAACCAATCCAAGATCATGCCAAATCGTTAACAATCAAATCCAGCTAACTGAGTTAGCGACGTACGAAGAACATCATGATCCAGGTGTCATTTTTGTTAAATGGACTTTTACTAGAAAAAGCATCATGCTGATTTTTCATTTGTTCATTTTGTCACCAGTTCAAGTACTTTCTGTTTCTAAAGTCTCTAAAGTGTGACATGGCCAAAAAAAAAATCAAACTGCCAAAAAATGACATACAGTAGGCTACTTTTACCAACAATCTGATGCTACCAAACTACTGAACTAGCTCTTACATTTCCATGACTTACCTATGAGTGAATATATCAGATCTGGTCGTTAATTTCAGAGTTTCTGAAAAGAAATGCTGTTGTTTCATGAAGCTTCCTGTTCATCTGTTTAGTTTCACTTTCACTGAAGTCTTTACTGACCTGAAGTGATGTCATAAAGCTCCACCCATAATTATAAATATGGAACAGTTCATAATTCATCCCTGCTGAGTATATAACTAGTGTATGAAACTTTTAGAATATAGAGTTATCACAGTTGCAGCTTAATAGAAATGACACAAACTAAACATGTTTCACAGTGAAATCTGTGATTTCCTGGGTCTTGTAACAAGGTAAAATATCCTTGGGAAGACAGCTTCCCAAAGAGGCTTGCAGAGAGTCTAACAACTCGGAACTGCTATCTCAGCGGAGCTCCTTTCTGAGAGACAGATAAAAACCTGTGCATGTCTCCGCAAAGTTGTGTAAAAGCAAATCAGTCACATTGAAGCGTGCAGCTGTGTCAGTGATCAATCCGTGTGTTTCGCAGTTGAATAAAACAAGCTAAACATGAGAGCTGTATGTCTCCAATCCATCCTGCTGTAATACAGCATTAAGAAATACAAGCTGCTTTCAGAATTTCAAACATTTATTTCTTGTACATTTACATTGAACTTTGAACAATTTTTTTTTACAAAACACACCTCAGCTCATTTTAAAACATCTGAAACCATTTGATTCTGGAACCGAGTCTTGTGAGAAGGCATCTCAGTCCATCCGTTTTCAAGTCATCTGATGGTGCGGTACATCATGAAGTCCACAGTGGTGCATCGTGGGAATTTGCCAATGGAGCTCTCCTCCACGGGCGTGTAGACTTTGATCTGCCGCATGTGGGTGTCTCGTCCGTTCTGGTGGTTTGCCAACACGGCAATCTGGATCATGAAGGTCCTGATGGGATTATTCACCAGATCCAACAGAGGGATGTGAATCCACCCGCTGGGCTCCACCATCTCCAGCTGCTGCTCAAACACACACACACACACACACACAAGCTCTTGTATTTTAACAGAATCAATGATGCAAACTTAATTAAATATGAGACAAATTAAATTTCAGCAGAAAATCAGCTCTAAAAAAGACAATAGTATAATTAAACAACTCAAGTCAATTCAGTGTTGGTTCAGTTCAATAAGGCCGGTTTCACACTGCACACGTTAGCAGAGCGTAAACAGTGCATATTTTTTCCGGCGCCCATGTTGACAAATTAGAGCATTCACACCGCACCGCTCGGCAGTGCGTCGCAGGAGCAGTAGTGATGCGGGGGTTTCGGCGCCGAACCTATTTTTGCGGCACTGCTCACGCTGAATTAAAGCCACAGTGGATTGTTCTTGATCAAAACTGACCTGATTAACCAGAAAAATAACAAAGTTCACCATGAAATCATGTAGTGAAGTGTTCCGTGCGTTTCACAATCACCATATGACTTCCAACGCTGTGAAAAATAAATAAATAAATGAACGAAAACACAACACTGCCAGAAGTTTTTACCCAAACTTCAAAGGCCCATTTAAATGATTAAAACTAGAGGCATTTCTTAACTTTAAGGTTACTTTTATCATGTAAACTACATATATACAGCATGTTATATGCATGTGTTTGGGACAGAGGGGAACACGGTCGTATTTGCAGCAGATATACACTAAAGGATTATTAGGAACACCTGTTCAATTTCTCATTAATGCAATTATCTAATCAACCAATCACATGGCAGTTGCTTCAATGCATTTAGGGGTGTGGTCCTGGTCAAGACAATCTCCTGAACTCCAAACTGAATGTCAGAATGGGAAAGAAAGGTGATTTAAGCAATTTTGAGCGTGGCATGGTTGTTGGTGCCAGACGGGCCGGTCTGAGTATTTCACAATCTGCTCAGTTACTGGGATTTTCACGCACAACCATTTCTAGAGTTTACAAAGAATGGTGTGAAAAGGGAAAAACATCCAGTATGCGGCAGTCCTGTGGGCGAAAATGCCTTGTTGATGCTAGAGGTCAGAGGAGAATGGGCCGACTGATTCAAGCTGATAGAAGAGCAACTTTGACTGAAATAACCACTCGTTACAACCGAGGTATGCAGCAAAGCATTTGTGAAGCCACAACACGCACAACCTTGAGGCGGATGGGCTACAACAGCAGAAGACCCCACCGGGTACCACTCATCTCCACTACAAATAGGAAAAAGAGGCTACAATTTGCACGAGCTCACCAAAATTGGACAGTTGAAGACTGGAAAAATGTTACCTGGTCTGATAAGTCAAGATTTCTGTTGAGACATTCAGATGGTAGAGTCAGAATTTGGTGTAAACAGAATGAGAACATGGATCCATCATGCCTTGTTACCACTGTGCAGGCTGGTGGTGGTGGTGGTGTAATGGTGTGGGGGATGTTTTCTTGGCACACTTTAGGCCCCTTAGTGCCAATTGGGCATCGTTTAAATGCCTCGGCCTACCTGAGCATTGTTTCTGACCATGTCCATCCCTTTATGACCACCATGTACCCACCCTCTGATGGCTACTTCCAGCAGGATAATGCACCATGTCACAAAGGTGCATTATAAGGGATGTTTTCTTGGCACACTTTAGGCCCCTTAGTGCCAATTGGGCATCGTTTAAATGCCACGGCCTACCTGAGCATTGTTTCTGACCATGTCCATCCCTTTATGACCACCATGTACCCATCCTCTGATGGCTACTTCCAGCAGGATAATGCACCATGTCACAAAGCTCCAATCATTTCAAATTGGTTTCTTGAACATGACAATGAGTTCACTGTACTAAAATGGCCCCCACAGTCACCAGATCTCAACCCAATAGAGCATCTTTGGGATGTGGTGGAACGGGAGCTTCGTGCCCTGGATGTGCATCCCACAAATCTCCATCAACTGCAAGATGCTATCCTATCAATATGGGCCAACATTTCTAAAGAATGCTTTCAGCACCTTGTTGAATCAATGCCACGTAGAATTAAGGCAGTTCTGAAGGCGAAAGGGGGTCAAACACAGTATTAGTATGGTGTTCCTAATAATCCTTTAGGTGAGTGTATATTCAAATACAGATTTTTGAGAGCATAGAGATATCAACTCGATTATGTAATTCGCTGTGCTTCATGGGAGTTGGCGCGCTCTGCTTGATTCTGATTGGTGGAATTTTCTGTACAGCATCATGGGTAATGTAGTTTTTAATAGGTTTAACAGCAGAATTTTACAATAAATTACGCTGTTAAACATGATTCTTTTAAAACTAAATTGATATAATGCAGGCTGACGGCTTCAACAGAAGAAAATACTATCGATTACTGGAGTCAGTTTTATTCATGATCCATCTCTCTTACCCGGATCTCCTGCAGGTTATGGAAGTTGTTTCCCACTCGGACCGAGATCTTGCTGGGAGTGTAGCTTTCATCAGATTTATAATCAGCATAAATACACAGCATCTTCACAGTGGTCTTCCTCCTAACAGAGACACATTCACAGTCTTTCAGTGTATAGAACATTTAAGCGGTTACAAACCCATACTTTAAAGCAGTTCATCATGCATACTCATGCAAACGTTCCAGTTTACTGTTTTCTAAACATCACACAGTATGCACTGATCTCAGGTCAGAATTATTTTTAATATAAAGTGTCTAAGTGTCTATGGAATAACTTGCTCTATTATATTTAATCAATCAAAGAGCATTAACAATTCAATTCAATCCAATACATCATTTGAGCAGAGAATTTAAGAAAGTTATAATCCAGCAGCTTTGCTGCCATACCATGGGTGCAGCGGCGCAATGATATTACGCAGTGCCTGAAAACAGGCTAACTTCCGTCAACATAACCATCGTGACAACCTGCTTGCACAGAGAGCGTGCTGGGGACTATTTTCAGGCGCTGCGTAATATCATTGCGCCGCTGCACCCATGGTACGGCAGCAAAGCTCCCTGATTATTACGCAGGAATGAGAGTATAGTCCCTAGCCATATCGGTCTAGAAAATTGCAACTTTTCATTTTCCATCGGTCTTAGTACACAATGTAACTATACACATCACAACATGTAAATAGGAAAATGTTGGCGTTATTTTGTCACTTATTGAGCAGTAGGCTAGCTGGAGCTGTTTACCTCCAGTCTTTGTGCTAAGCTAGGCTAGCGGTGGGTGCGTCAGACAGAGTTATGGCACGCACAGACATAAAAATGATATGCATGGACTTATCTAACTCTGGGGGATACAGTGAATAAGCTAAAGTCCCAAAAGGTCCGGCGTGTTCCTTTAAGTGCATGAAATCCTCTTATTATTCAGGACATGTAGGCCGCTACATTTCAAGCGATTACAAGCCCGAAGACAAGTCAGCAGCCCATATATTCTGAACATTACGGCTACATTAGCCCAGTTTACATGCACACTATTATGTAATTCCGATTGAAAGATTATGTGGACAGTTTACATGAGATGTTATCTAAACCGATCACGTGCAGACAAATATGATTGGAATCACTTCGAGAAGGAAAATACAATGTGCAGCATAACATATAGGCTACATAAAATTATAATGAGAACATTATAGTGTTTCACTGCGTTTGCTGAGGGAAGAGCGCGTCCACGGAGTTACACCTTAATTTACATTTACGCATTTAGCAGACGCTTTTATCCAAAGCGCAGGAAGCGATCCATCATGAAGAGGCGAAGAAAGTGCCCTAAATACTAAGTTTCGGACATTGCTCAGAGTAGCATAAGCTAGAATAGGGAGGGAATAAGAGGAAAAGGGATTTTTTTCCCCCTTCATGACAAGCACAGTCAAGTTCGCTCGTGCATTCGCAGCCTTTTGTGCCATTGTAAGTTGTAATATTATATTTATTCTGTGTAGATAATTAACGAGTTAATTAACGACGCAGTAAAGTGCTTTATTGTACTGGTCTTTAGCTTCAGCGCGCGCAGCTCAAACATAAATGCACATCATTAATAACTACTGGGACTGTCATATACATAACACTGTAATGAGAACATTTTTGTAATACAATTATTATCTGGGTTTAGTTGTGTTTCAGCGCGCTGTTGTGGGAAGAGCATTCGCGTGATTTTAAGCATATAGAAGTCGTAATATTAAGTTTATGTAGTATAAACATCTGATTAATGGCATATAGGCCAGTTTCAGCGCGCGCTCACAAACAGGGGAAGAGCGCATCCGCAGGAGTTAGGCCTTCTGACTGCGTAACTTAGTTCACCTGTGCGTGATTTTGTGCAAATATAAGCTGTAATATTATGTTTATTTTGTATATCTGATCGTTCTCATATATGATGCGTTTAGTTGTTAATTAACCTTCTAAGCGCTTCAGCTTCAGCGTGCTCTCAAAAGGCAACGTTTGATAGACTTGTAGGCTAATATTTTTTTTAATAATATTAATAATACATTATTAATAACTAGCACGTATTATTTTCATCAACAATATGGTTTGATTAAAATAATGTCTGTCTGTTTCATGCATGGCACATGTATTTTGATTCTTGTTTGCATTAATTTATTTTTTTTGGAAGGCAATAGAATTTTTGGTAACATTTTACAAATAAGGTCTCAGTTGTTAATGCATTAACTAACACAAACAAACAGAGAGCAATAACCTTTGTTAATGTTAGTAATAAAAAATGTGTGTATATTAGCAGTCCATTCACAGTGCATTACCTAATGTTAACACACACAACTTTGGATCTGAAAATGTTGAGATTAGCATGAACGAAGATGAATAAATCCTGTAGAAGTATTGTTCATTCATTGTTGGTTAACTAATGCTAACAAAAATTAAACCTTATTGTAAAGTGTTACCATTTTTTTAAGTAAGTAGGAGTGTAAAATTTATTTGAAACGTTAAAGAATCTAACACTGGTTCAAATAGGCGACTGTACTGTATAGGTTTGATTTATGTTGAAGTGTTTGGGACATGGCTTTTAATGTTGAGCCTTTTGTTTTTGTAATCAGGCTCTCAAAGTTGATCAAAATTTGGATTTAGATTTATCAGCCCATATATCGTGATCGGCTTTCAAATATAAAGAATTATCGGTAAATTTTCATATCGGTGCATCCCTAAGTTCAAGGTACGTACTGCAATAATCATGCCTTGAATCTGTTGATGGTATGTCATATTTGTATGTCTCTAAATGTCCATTTCTATCCACAAAACATGCCAGAAGTCATGGTTTAAGGTGCATGCCCCCGGACCCCCCTGCGCGCGGCTTGGTAATAACCTCCGGCACGTAACAACACCACTGCTGGAAAAATTTCTAGGGGAAACACTGAATGTACAGTATTGTGCAAAAGTCTTAGGCACGTTGGTATTTTCACACAAAAAATGTTTTTAAGCCAGTTATTTATATCTTTTACTGTAGTGTGTCAGTAGGAAATATCAGTTTACATTTCCAAACATTCATTTTGCAATTAATTGTAATAATCCAGTGAGATTTTTTTTTGTCTGATAGCAGCCGGTCTGATCTGATCTCACCATCATCGAGTCTGTCTGTGATTACATGAAGAAACAGAAAAAACTGAGACAGACTAAATCCAGAAGAACTGAGGCAACGTCTCCCAGACACTTGAGGAAACCTTTCTGCAAAACTACAGTACTGTGAAAAGTTTAGGCACTTGTCAGAATGCTTTAAAGTGAGAATGCTGTCAAAAATAATAACATAAATAGCTTTTATTTATGAACTAACTTCTATTAACTAAATCAAATCAATATATGGGGTGACCACCCTTTGCATTTAAAACGGCTTTTGTCACCTGCATCTGCTCCTACACCTATTCATGGAGTTTTGCAGGAAGGTTTCCTCAAGCGTCTGGGAGACGTTGCCTCAGTTCTTCTGGATTTAGTCTTTTTTCTGTTTCTTCATGTAATCACAGACAGACTTGATGATGGTGAGATCAGATCATACCGGCTGCTGTCAGACTTTTTGTGCATTAAAAAAAAAAAAAAAATCTCACTGGATTATTACAATTAACGTTTGGAAATGTAAACTGATATTTCCTGACACACTACAGTAAAATATATAAATAACTGGCTTAAAAACATTTTCCGTGTGAAAATACCAACGTGCCTAAGACTTTTGCACAGTACTGTACATTTGATGCTTTTCTCATTTGTCACAATAATGACTTTAAAATGATCTTTTGGGGGTAATTTCTCAGACAAATTTGATGTATGGTTAATTTGATTAATTTATCGCCACATTGTGTAATTAATTAGAAAAAAATTGTATTAATTAAAATTTTTAACAATTACTTAGAACATTTTTAATCGCTTGACAGTTTCCTAACTGATCCAAAAGGGAACCAGCATTTATGCCAACCAGTCAATCACACAAACACATTTATTAGCTGTAAACAATAGTATCAAAATGTGACCCTGGACCACAAAACCATTTTTTAAAAAGCTAAATAAATAAGCTTTCCATTGATGTATGGTTTATGATAGGACAATATATGGCCGAGATACAACTATTTGAAAATCTGGAATCTGAGGGTGCAAAAAAAAAAAATTTTAATATTAAGAAAATCTCCTTTAAAATTGTCCAAATAAAGTCCTTAGCAATGCATATTACTACTAATAATAAATGTTTTATATATTTACTGTAGGAAATTTACAAAATATCTTCATGGAACATGAACTTTACTTGTATGTAGTGTAGCTATTGCCACAAATATAACTCGTGGTTTTGTGGTCCAGGTTCACAGTTTTCTAAATAATAGCAGATTAATCGACCCTGATGTAGTGGATCAATCCGGTCATACAGTGGCTGTTTGAGACTCATTCTGGCTCTACCTGAACTGAATGTTCACTAGATGCGGCTGAGAGCCATCGGACTGCCAGTACGTCTCCAGGTTATCATCCCTCAACTGGTCGACTCCAAAGCCTTCACACAGAAAGAGGCATTCACACAAAACACAGGCATTAAGCTATCAGGTGAATAAATGACACACAAACAAACAAACACACACACACCTGGCTTGCACGAGGACAGCGACCACACGGCTTGGGATCCGATCTCTCGGACGGTCCCCGTGCGCTCCAGCTGCTTGGGGTCGGCACCTGGGGGGGTTTTAGTGGTGGTTGCCATGGTTACTGAGGAGTGAAAATGAGGAGAAACAGAATGGATGGAATTAAAAACACCCACAGACAGCATAACAAAACACTTATTAAATAATAATAATGCAATGTGCAATTGCACATAGGTATTTTATTACTAATTTTGACATTAATGTGTAGTTTTTAGTTAAAAAAGCATAAAGATGCTCCATGTCCAAAACACTAAAACTATGGCAAATACAATTGTATTCTTTTTTTAAGATAACGGACGGACAGATAGATAGATAGATAGATAGATAGATAGATAGATAGATAGATAGATAGATAGATAGATAGATAGATAGATAGATAGACAGACAGATAGATGGCTAGACAGACAGACGGCTAGACAGACAGACAGATGGATATATAGATGGCTAGACAGACAGATAGACGGCTAGACAGACAGACAGATGGCTAGACAGACAGATGGCTAGACAGACAGACAGACAGATGGCTAGATAGATAGACAGATAGATAGATGGCTAGACAGACAGACAGATGGCTAGACAGACAGATAGACGGCTAGACAGACAGATAGACGGCTAGACAGACAGATAGACGGCTAGACAGACAGATAGACGGCTAGACAGACAGACAGGTGGCTAGACAGACAGACAGATGCCTAAACAGACAGACAGATAGATAGACAGACACAGATAGATAGATAGATAGATAGATAGATAGATAGATAGATAGATAGATGGCTAGACAGACAGACGGCTAGACAGACAGACGGCTAGACAGACAGACGGCTAGACAGACAGACGGCTAGACAGACAGACAGATAACGTTAGATGGATGAGTGAAAATGAGGAGAAACAGAATGGATGGAATTAAAAACACCCACAGACAGCATAACAAAACACTTATTAAATAATAATAATGCAATGTGCAATTGCACATAGGTATTTTATTACTAATTTTGACATTAATGTGTAGTTTTTACTTTAAAAAAGCATAAAGATGCGCCATGTCCAAAACACTAAAACTATGGCAAATACAATGGTGTTCTTTTTCTAAGATAATTTTTTTTAAAATTACGACAGATAGATAGATAGATAGATGGCTAGACAGACAGACAGATAGATATATATATGGCTAGACAGACAGATAGACGGCTAGACAGACAGACGGCTAGACAGACAGACAGATAGATATATATATGGCTAGACAGACAGATAGACGGCTAGACAGACAGACAGACGGCTAGACAGACAGACAGACGGCTAGACAGACAGACAGACGGCTAGACAGACAGACGGCTAGACAGACAGACAGATGGCTAGACAGACAGACAGATGGATAGATGGCTAGACAGACAGACGGCTAGACAGACAGACAGATAGATGGCTAGACAGACAGATAGATAGATAGATAGACGGCTAGACAGACAGACGGCTAGACAGACAGACAGACAGACGGCTAGACAGACAGAGAGATAGATAGATAGATAGATGGCTAGAAAGACAGACAGATGGATATATAGATGGCTAGACAGACAGACAGATGGATATATAGATGGCTAGACGGCTAGACAGACAGGCAGACAGATAGATAGATGCCTAGACAGACAGACAGACAAATAGATAGATGGCTAGACAGACAGACGGCTAGACAGGCAGACAGATAGATAGATGGCTAGACAGACAGACAGACAGATAGACGGCTAGACAGACAGACAGATAGACGGCTAGACAGACAGACAGATAGACGGCTAGACAGACAGAGAGATA
The DNA here is from genome assembly GCA_039654625.1 of Rhinogobio ventralis. Lineage (NCBI taxonomy): Eukaryota > Metazoa > Chordata > Actinopteri > Cypriniformes > Gobionidae > Rhinogobio > Rhinogobio ventralis. The sequence continues at coordinate 3,338,489 of CM077203.1, forward strand.
GATAGATAGATGGCTAGACAGGCAGACGGCTAGACAGACAGAGAGATAGATAGATAGATAGATAGATAGATGGCTAGACAGACAGATAGACGGCTAGACAGACAGGCAGACAGATAGATAGATGGCTAGACAGACAGACAAATAGATAGATGGCTAGACAGACAGACAGACAAATAGATAGATGGCTAGACAGGCAGACAGACAGATAGACGGCTAGACAGACAGAGAGATAGATAGATAGATAGATAGATAGATAGATAAATAGATAGATAGATGGCTAGACAGATGGATATATAGATGGCTAGACAGACAGAGAGAGAGATAGATAGATAGATAGATAGATGGCTAGACAGACAGACAGATGGATATATAGATGGCTAGACAGACAGATAGATGGCTAGACAGACAGGCAGACAGATAGATAGATGCCTAGACAGACAGGCAGACAGATAGATAGATGCCTAGACAGACAGACAGACAAATAGATAGATGGCTAGACAGACAGACGGCTAGACAGGCAGACAGATAGATAGATGGCTAGACAGGCAGACAGATAGATGGCTAGACAGACAGATGGCTAGACAGACAGATAGATAGACGGCTAGACAGACAGACAGATAGACGGCTAGACAGACAGACAGACAAATAGATAGATGGCTAGACAGACAGACGGCTAGACAGGCAGACAGATAGATAGATGGCTAGACAGGCAGACAGATAGATAGATGCCTAGACAGGCAGACAGACAAATAGATAGATGGCTAGACAGACAGACGGCTAGACAGGCAGACAGATAGATAGATGGCTAGACAGGCAGACAGATAGATGGCTAGACAGACAGACAGATGGATATATAGATGGCTAGACAGACAGATAGATGGTAGACAGACAGGCAGACAGATAGATAGATGCCTAGACAGACAGACAGACAAATAGATAGATGGCTAGACAGACAGACAGATGGATATATAGATGGCTAGACAGACAGACGGCTAGACAGGCAGACAGATAGATGGCTAGACAGACAGACAGATGGCTAGACAGACAGATAGATAGACGGCTAGACAGACAAATAGATAGATGGCTAGACAGACAGACAGATGGATATATAGATGGCTAGACAGACAGATAGACGGCTAGACAGACAGGCAGACAGATAGATAGATGCCTAGACAGACAAATAGATAGATGGCTAGACAGACAGACGGCTAGACAGGCAGACAGATAGATAGATGGCTAGACAGGCAGACAGATAGATGGCTAGACAGACAGACAGATGGCTAGACAGACAGATAGATAGACGGCTAGACAGACAGACAGATAGACGGCTAGACAGACAGACAGATGGATATATAGATGGCTAGACAGACAGATAGACAGCTAGACAGACAGGCAGACAGATAGATAGATGCCTAGACAGACAGACAGACAAATAGATAGATGGCTAGACAGACAGACGGCTAGACAGGCAGACAGATAGATGGCTAGACAGACAGACAGACAGACAGATAGACGGCTAGACAGACAGACAGATAGACGGCTAGACAGACAGAGAGATAGATAGATAGATGGCTAGACAGGCAGACAGACAGATAGACGGCTAGACAGACAGATAGATAGATAGATAGATAGATAGATAGATGGCTAGACAGATGAATATATAGATGGCTAGACAGACAGAGAGATAGATAGATAGATGGCTAGACAGACAGACAGATGGATATATAGATGGCTAGACAGACAGATAGACGGCTAGACAGACAGACAGATGGCTAGACAGACAGATAGATAGACGGCTAGACAGACAGACAGATAGACGGCTAGACAGACAGACAGATGGATAGATAGATGGCTAGACAGACAGATGGCTAGACAGACAGACAGATAGATGGCTAGACAGACAGACAGATATATATATATATATATATATGGCTAGACAGACAGACAGATAGATGGCTAGACAGACAGACAGATAGATAGATGGCTAGACAGACAGGCAGACAGATAGATAGATGGCTAGACAGACAGATGGCTAGACAGACAGACAGATAGATGGCTAGACAGACAGACAGATATATATATATGGCTAGACAGACAGACAGATAGATGGCTAGACAGACTGATAGACGGCTAGACAGGCAGACAGATGGATATATAGATGGCTAGACAGACAGGCAGACAGATAGATAGATGGCTAGACAGACAGACGGCTAGACAGGCAGACAGATAGATAGATGGCTAGACAGACAGGCAGACAGATAGATAGATGGCTAGACAAACAGACAGACAAATAGATAGATGGCTAGACAGACAGACGGCTAGACAGGCAGACAGACAAATAGATAGATGGCTAGACAGACAGATGGCTAGACAGGCAGACAGATAGATAGATGGCTAGACAGACAGGCAGACAGATAGATAGATGGCTAGACAGACAGACAGATGGCTAGACAGACAGATAGACGGCTAGACAGACAGACAGATGGATATATAGATGGCTAGACAGACAGATAGACGGCTAGACAGACAGGCAGACAGATAGATAGATAGATGGCTAGACAGACAGACAGACAAATAGATAGATGGCTAGACAGATAGATGGCTAGACAGACAGACAGATATATATATATATGGCTAGACAGACAGACAGATAGATGGCTAGACAGACAGACAGATGGCTAGACAGACAGATAGATGGCTACACAGACAGATAGACGGCTAGACAGGCAGACAGATGGCTAGACAGACAGATGGCTAGACAGACAGACAGATAGATAGATATATGGCTAGACAGACAGACGGATATATAGATGGCTAGACAGACAGATAGACGGCTAGACAGACAGGCAGACAGATAGATAGATGGCTAGACAGACAGACAGACAAATAGATAGATGGCTAGACAGATAGACGGCTAGACAGACAGACAGATGGATATATAGATGGCTAGACAGACAGACAGACGGCTAGACAGGCAGACAGATAGATAGATGGCTAGACAGACAGGCAGACAGATAGATAGATGGCTAGACAGACAGGCAGACAGATAGATAGATGGCTAGACAGACAGGCAGACAGATAGATAGATGGCTAGACAGACAGGCAGACAGATAGATAGATGGCTAGACAGACAGACGGCTAGACAGGCAGACAGACAAATAGATAGATGGCTAGACAGACAGACAGACAAATAGATAGATGGCTAGACAGACAGACGGCTAGACAGGCACACAGATAGATAGATGGCTAGACAGACAGACAGGCAGACAGATAGATAGATGGCTAGACAGACAGACAGACAAATAGATAGATGGCTAGACAGACAGGCAGACAGATAGATAGATGGCTAGACAGACAGGCAGACAGATAGATAGATGGCTAGACAGACAGACGGCTAGACAGGCAGACAGACAAATAGATAGATGGCTAGACAGACAGACAGACAAATAGATAGATGGCTAGACAGACAGATGGCTAGACAGGCAGACAGATAGATAGATGGCTAGACAGACAGACGGCTAGACAGGCAGACAGATAGATAGATGGCTAGACAGGCAGACAGACAAATAGATAGATGGCTAGACAGACAGACGGCTAGACAGGCAGACAAATAGATAGATGGCTAGACAGACAGACAGACAGACAAATAGATGGCTAGACAGACAGACGGCTAGACAGGCAGACAGATAGATAGATGGCTAGACAGACAGACAGACAGACAAATAGATAGATGGCTAGACAGACAGACGGCTAGACAGGCAGACAGATAGATAGATGGCTAGACAGACAGACGGCTAGACAGGCAGACAGATAGATAGATGGCTAGACAGACAGACAGACAGACAAATAGATAGATGGCTAGACAGGCAGACGGCTAGACAGACAGACAGACAGATAGACGGCTAGACAGACAGACAGATAGACGGCTAGACAGACAGAGAGATAGATAGATAGATAGATGGCTAGACAGATGGATATATAGATGGCTAGACAGACAGATAGACGGCTAGACAGACAGACAAATAGATAGATGGCTAGACAGACAGATGGCTAGACAGACAGACAGATGGCTAGACAGACGGCTAGACAGGCAGACAGATGGCTAGACAGACAGACAGATAGATATATATATGGCTAGACAGACAGACAGATAGATGGCTAGACAGACAGATAGACGGCTAGACAGACAGACAGATGGATATATAGATGGCTAGACAGACAGATAGACGGCTAGACAGACAGACGGCTAGACAGACAGACAGATGGCTAGACAGACAGATAGATAGATAGATAGATAGATGGCTAGACAGACAGACAGATAGATGGCTAGACAGACAGACAGATAGATGGCTAGACAGACAGACAGATGGCTAGACAGACAGACAGATGGCTAGACAGACAGACAGATAAATAGACGGCTAGACAGACAGACAGATGGCTAAACAGATAAACAGATGGCTAGACGGACAGACAGATAGATAGACGGCTAGACAGATAGACGGCTAGACAGACAGACAGATGGATATATAGATGGCTAGACAGACAGAGAGATAGATAGATAGATAGATAGATAGATAGATAGATAGATAGATAGATAGATAGATAGATAGATGGCTAGACAGACAGACAGGCAGACAGATAGATAGATGGCTAGACAGACAGACAGACAAATAGATAGATGGCTAGACAGACAGGCAGACAGATAGATAGATGGCTAGACAGACAGACGGCTAGACAGGCAGACAGATAGATAGATGGCTAGACAGACAGACAGACAAATAGATAGATGGCTAGACAGACAGACGGCTAGACAGGCAGACAGATAGATAGATGGCTAGACAGGCAGACAGACAAATAGATAGATGGCTAGACAGACAGACGGCTAGACAGGCAGACAGATAGATAGATGGCTAGACAGACAGACAGACAAATAGATAGATGGCTAGACAGACAGACGGCTAGACAGGCAGACAGATAGATAGATGGCTAGACAGGCAGATGGCTAGACAGACAGACAGACAGATAGACGGCTAGACAGACAGACAGATAGACGGCTAGACAGACAGAGAGATAGATAGATAGATGGCTAGACAGGCAGACAGACAGATAGTCGGCTAGACAAACAGAGAGATAGATAGATAGATAGATAGACAGATAGACGGCTAGACAGACAGAGAGATAGATAGATAGATAGATAGATAGATAGATAGATAGATAGATAGATAGATAGATAGATAGATAGATAGATGGCTAGACAGACAGAGAGATAGATAGATAGATAGATAGATAGATAGATAGATAGATAGATAGATAGATAGATAGACAGGCAGACAGATAGATAGATGGCTAGACAGACAGACGGCTAGACAGGCAGATAGATGGCTAGACAGGCAGACAGACAAATAGATAGATGGCTAGACAGACAGACGGCTAGACAGGCAGACAAATAGATAGATGGCTAGACAGACAGACAGACAGACAAATAGATAGATGGCTAGACAGACAGACGGCTAGACAGGCAGACAGATAGATAGATGGCTAGACAGACAGACAGACAAATAGATAGATGGCTAGACAGACAGACGGCTAGACAGGCAGACAGATAGATAGATGGCTAGACAGGCAGACGGCTAGACAGACAGAGAGATAGATAGATAGATGGCTAGACAGGCAGACAGACAGATAGACGGCTAGACAGACAGAGAGATAGATAGATAGATAGATAGATAGACAGATAGACGGCTAGACAGACAGAGAGATAGATAGATAGATAGATAGATGGCTAGACAGACAAGACAGATGGATATATAGATGGCTAGACAGACAGAGAGATAGATAGATGGCTAGAAAGACAGATAGACGGCTAGACAGACAGACAGAAAGATAGATAGATGGTTAGACAGACAGACAGATGCCTAAACAGACAGACAGATAGATAGATAGACAGACACAGACGGCTAGACAGACAGACAGATAGACGGCTAGACAGACAGACAGATAACGTTAGATGGAGGAGTGAAAATGAGAAACAGAATGGATGGAATTAAAAACACCCACAGACAGCATAACAAAACACTTATTAAATAATAATAATGCAATACTCATAGGTATTTTATTACTAATTTTGACATTAATGTGTAGTTTTTACTTAAAAAAGCATAAAGATGCGCCATGTCCAAAACACTAAAACTATGGCAAATACAATGGTGTTCTTTTTCTAAGATAATTTTTTTTTTTAAATTACGACGGACAGACAGACAGACAGACAGATAGACAGATAGATGGCTAGATGGCTAGACAGACAGACAGATATATATATATATATGGCTAGACAGACAAATAGACGGCTAGACAGACAGATGGCAAGACAAACAGATGGCTAGACAGACAGATGGCTAGACAGACAGACAAATAGATAGATGGCTAGACAGACAGACGGCTAGACAGACAGACAGATAGATAGATGGATGGATAGATAGATAGATAGATAGATGGCTAGACAGATAGACAGATGGCTAGACAGACAGATAGACGGCTAGACAGACAGACAGACAGACAGACAGACAGACAGATAGACGGCTAGACAGACAGACGGCTAGACAGACAGACAGATTGCTAGACAGACAGACAGATAGACAGACAGATAGACGGCTAGACAGACAGACGGCTAGACAGACAGACGGCTAGACAGACAGACGGCTAGACAGACAGACAGATTGCTAGACAGACAGACAGACAGATAGACGGCTAGACAGACAGACAGATTGCTAGACAGACAGACAGATAACGTTAGATGGATAGATAGATCATACAATAATATGTAACATAAATATATGGTTAAGAATATTCAACTGTACGGTACATAAATATCATAGTGCCATGATAAATATACCTAAAAACTTATAAACACATTTACAAAATAAAAAATATATTTGAATTTTACAACAACAACATACGGTAGTTTTCTATCTATCTTTTATCCTTACAGCAAAACAAAGCCACAGTTACTCACCGGCACTCAAAAACACTCCCACAACTGTGTCTTCTCACATCTGTTTCCACAACTAGCGAACGTTTAGGGAGATTTTCTTTAAAGACGGTAAAATATAATCGTAAACATTCAAACACTGTTCGCATTTGCCCGGCATTGGCGCGCTCTGATCACGTCAGGGCTCTTCGGTCGCGTGCCTTTAGCGTCGCTCGCTCTGGCGCCATCTTTGCTACCGGTGCTGTCTCGTGCGCGCCGCAGTAGCAGCACGCGCTGGTCGTCTCTTCACACCGTCAGAAGAAACTCTGCGCTTATTAACGCGTTATACTGCGTTGTTCCCATCAGCGGGAGGTGAGCAGCGTTTTATTGGCATTTTGTGATAATTAAACGGAGATTCATAGGTAGTTTGACAGACAAAAAGCGCACCAGCTGCGTGCCGCCCTGCGCGCGAGGCCTTTTAATTTTCCCCCATTTAAACATCAGTAGTTTCAACGAATATTTAATGAAAGTCATTCTGAACAAAGTGTATAACAACCAAGCAGACATTTTAGAAAGGGCAGGTCATATAATGTAGCGTTTTGGGGGTAAAATAAAGGAGGGATCTCTCTGAGGTAACGTAATTTTTTTGCGTCATCGTTATTCCCACAAGTGCGCGCGATGGAGTCACGACGAGCGCGCGCACACATGCTCCACGTGTTCCATATGATTGAATCTGTCAAATTATGAGTGTTTTATAAACGGAGCTCTGAATGTAATGTTCGTCCCATAACGTAAAAACATCGGTTAGGGAGTGTACTAGTCCCGTCGGTTGGGATTCAAAGGGTGCTGTGGTTTATTAATCAATGATCTGGTCTGGTAGTTAATCGAAAGATTGCAGGTTCGAGTCCCGTCAAGACGTTCATGAACTATGATTATAAACGATGAACCTCGTGTTATTCCAGCAGAATGAGTCACTGCATCTGATAAATTACTAATTAGTTGTCAAACCTGTGTTTAGTAGGATGACAGTGCAGTCTATGTATGTTTAAAGGGTTAGTTCACCCAAAAATGAAAATTATGCCATGATTTACTCACCCTCAAGCTATTCTAGGTGAATATGACTTTCTTCTTTCAGACGAATACAATCGGAGTTGTATAAAAAATGTCCTGGCTCTTCCAAGCTTTATAATGGCAGTGAATGGAGGTTTTTAAGTTCATAAAAGTGCATCCATCCATTATAAAAGAGATCCACATGGTTCCAGGGGTTAATAAAGGCCTTCTGAAGCGAATTGATGGGTTTGTGTAAGAAAAATATCTATATTTAACACATTATAAAGTAACATATCTAGCTTCTGCCAAAACGTAACTGGTGCGATGATGACGTAAACGTTTTGAACTGTGAGAGGCATTACTTGAATGCCAAAGGCGGTCTGACGGAAGTTAGATATTTTACTTTATAATGTGTTAAATATGGATATTTTTCTTACACAAACCTCTTTGCTTCAGAAGGCCTTTATTAACCCCCGGAGCCTTGTGGAGCACTTTTATAATGGATGGATGCACTTTTTTGGGGATTCACATTTTGGGCTGCCATTATAAAGCTTGGATTAGCCAGGACATTTTTAAATCTAAATCTGATTGTATGTCATGTACACCTAGGATGGCTTCAGTGTAAATAAATCATGGAGTAATTTTCATTTTTGGGTGAACTATCCCTTTAAACGAGCTGTCACGTGATGCCAGCGCTGCACTGTCAAAAATGGCAACTCAGCAGCCTCATTCATCCTGATGGTGAGCCGCCTGTCTCTGAGTCATGAAACCACCACACCAGACCTGGTTTTGCTTGCCAGATGTATTCAGTTTTACACGGGTACCATCAGGAAAGCATTTTGTGAGGGTGTAACAGCTGGTTTCCATCATATCTGATCGTTTGCATGAGTTTGTGTGTGTTAACAAGTGATAAACTGGTTTTAACAGTCACTGTGGGGGTTGCTAGGGTGTTCTAGGTGGTTGCTAGGTGGTTTCATACTGGTTCAAATGAAAAAGTCCCTTTTGAGTTGTCGCTTCACTGTCATTCATGAAAATAGTAAAGTGTCCATTGTATGCGTACTTAATATCGTGGGAAGAAGTAGGAATTGTTACTCTTTTATGAGTACTATGAATTTAGACATACATATTTTGTCACATACTGTTTTTGGCCTACTATATAGTAGAGAAATATATGATTTCTGACGCAGCTCGCTCTCTTTGTCTCTTCTAGTGAGGTCTAGACCTCCTCTGTTCCTGTAGATCTGCGTCGCCGGCGTGCGACACCAAACCAGCCAGATGGCCGACAAGAACACCAGAATTGCTATTGTAAACCACGACAAGTGTAAGCCCAAGAAATGCCGTCAAGAGTGCAAGAAGAGCTGTCCGGTGGTGCGCATGGGTAAGAGTCGCACAGTGAATTTGCTTGATTTCAGGCTTTGCGCGTTATTGATGTGTACCCGTGTGTGTGTGTGTGTGTTTTCTCAGGTAAGCTGTGTATTGAGGTCACGCCTCAGAGTAAAATCGTCTGGATCTCAGAGTCTCTGTGCATCGGATGTGGAATCTGCATTAAGGTATTTGAAGGACCCAATCGCAGCCCTTGACGTTCTTCTTTCAGACGAATACAATCGGAGTTATATCAAAATGTCCTGGCTCTTTCCAAGCATTATAATGGCAGTGAATGGGGGTCGAGATTTTGAAGTCCCAAAAAGCGCATCCATCCATCATAAAAGTGCTTCAGAGTTTAATAAAGGCCTTCTGAAGTGAAGCCAATGCGTTTTTGTAAGAAAAATACCCATATTTATAACTTTATAAACTATAATCACTGGCAGGCGGCCTACGCAAGTCAACTTACGACAAAAGAGTAACTCCTCACACGATGTAGAAGTAGCGTAAGCTTAAAAAAGCTTAAATTCACAACCCACATTTCTCTTTAAAACCTCTCATTTTAGACTTCTAAATCAGCTATGCATATAAATATCAGTCGTCACTCTACATCTGCCAATAATATGTCTTAGTAAGATGATATTTAAATGCTTAGTTTTATGATCAAAGCTCTAGTTTTAAAACATAATGTAATGCAATAGTATGATGATTGACAGATGAACAAATAAACCTCAAAAGATGATCCTTGTGTTGATCATATTTGACATTTAAAAAAAAAAAGAAAGAAAATGATGTGCGGTAATCAAGTAAACCTAAGTTTCAGTCCCTTAGGTGTCATAAGTGGTACATTTTTGGAAATTTAGATTTATACATCACCTGAAAGCTGAATAAATAAGCTTTTATTGATGTATGGTTTATGATAGGACAATATTTGGCCGAGATACGACTATTTGAAAATCTGGAATCTGAGGGTACAAAAAAAATCGAAGTCCAAATGAAGTCCTTAGCAATGCATAATACTACTAATAATACATTTTGTATATATTTACGGTAGAACATTTACAAAATATCTTCATGGAACATGATCTTTACTTAATATCCTAATATTTTTTTGGCATAAAAGAAAAATTAATAATTTTGACCCATGCAATGTATTGTTGTCTATTGCCACACATAGACCCGTGAGACTTATGACTGGTTCTGTGCTCCAGGGTCGTATATGATACAACAGGCTTTATAGGGTTAAACATGTCACAGTTTTGTCAAATGTTCAACATTTACCATATACCTTAATGATTTCCATAACCCTTAAGTCAGAGTTTATCATGTATTTAATCTTATTTTAATTATTTTGTGTCATTAAGAAATGTCCGTTTGGTGCTCTGTCTATCGTGAACCTGCCAAGCAACCTGGAGAAGGAAACCACACACCGATACTGTGCCAATTCCTTCAAACTGCACAGGTACGAACATGCATCAGTACCTCAATTATGATTCAGTTTGTTGTGTGTTTAATCCGAGTGTTCGTGTTTGTCAGGCTTCCCACCCCTCGTCCAGGTGAGGTGCTGGGGCTTGTGGGTACTAACGGTATCGGGAAATCCACCGCTCTCAAAATCCTGGCGGGAAAACAGAAACCAAACCTGGGGAGATTTGATGTGAGTGTCCTGACGCACACACAAACACAATCCAGATCTGATCCTATATGTGTATCTTCATGCTTGAGATGTGCTTGTTTAATTTTTGCATGTATGTTTTTAGGCTCCCCCTGACTGGCAGGAGATCCTGGCGTATTTCCGTGGCTCCGAGCTGCAGAACTACTTCACTAAGATCCTGGAAGACGACCTGAAGGCCATCGTGAAGCCGCAGTATGTTGATCAGATCCCCAAAACCGTTAAGGTCAGTATCAGTGGGATTTTTAGTAATATTTTGAATTCGCTTTTAGTAGGGCTGCCCCCTAATAGTCGACTAGATGAGGCTTGGTTGACCAAAATTGTATTAGTCGGTTAGTTACAGGGGGGAAAAAAACTCCATCATGCAGGCTGTAATGGATAGATCGTTAATGGCAGGAAATCAGACATTCGCCTATCATTCATCAACCTCAAATATGGCTTATCACTTGAAACATGCAAATAGTAGCAACTTTACAAGTCCGCTCGCAAGGTTAACTTAAAATGTGCGCTATTATTAGGTGTATATCTGTGTTTGTGTGGCGATCGAACATGCTTACTGCATGACATACAGGCACCGGTGCGATCACTTGCATTTAACTTAAAATATTTCATCTTTTCTGATCATACAGATAAGAGTAATGCAAACTGTAAAGGGTTTATTTTTATTTCTGTTAACTCACAATAACAACATATTATTGTAAAATAATGAAAACAAGCAAAATGCGCTTTCTGCCGTCTCGGTGTCAGTGAACTTGAGCGTCACAAAAATGAACTGAAACTCAGTGTATACTTGCCTCATAGACATGAGAGATGTATCTATAGAAAGCCTGAAATGTCTGCTTTTAAATGAACAGTTCAAGTGGAAAACAAATATTCTCAGATTATGTAATCCGTATGGAAGGTGCATATAGGCGCGTCCACTTCTCCGCATCGTCGACTTAATCTCTGCAGCCGAAAACGTAAAAAAACGACTACTAGTCGACTAGAAAAATATTCAGTCGAGGGCAGCCCTAGCTTTTAGTTTTCATGTTAATTTTGGTTTAATTTTTTTTTGTAATTTGTAGGCCACCATATCAGTATCGGCCGATATGTTTTTAACAACATTTTTAATGTCCGATATATTAAAGCCGATAAATAATGTATTATTTCCTTCAGCTGAGACACTTCAGATGCGCACTGTTCACCATAATGGGTTTGAATTCTTATCGGATAACGATAACATTAAAAATGAATATATATATATATATATATATATATATATATATATATATATATATATATATATATATATATATATATATATATATATATTTTTTAGCCGATATCGATGGTGGCCGATATATTGTGCATTCCTAGAAGCTCATGTAAATATGAAGTCATTTTTGTGTTGACTTGATTGTGTTGTAATCCTTTGTTTGTCCTGTAGGGGTCAGTAGGCGCCATCCTAAGCAGGAAGGATGACACCAAGACAGAAGAGCTGGTGTGTGAACAGCTGGGTATGTACACATGCAGTATTTTTTGTGGTGTAAGTCCAAGTCCCTTTAAGGCAAGTCATTTCACTTGGCGGCCATCTTTGAAACACATCTCTGGCAGCTGTTTCAATCATGCAAGTGCAGCTCTTGTCTCTGAATGGGGAAACATTAAATTCTCCCATGCTTCAAATTTGAAATCAAAAATGAAATGACCAACAACTGTCTCATAAATTATTTCTAAACACTCAAATCATTACAAAAACGCTGGAGCAGACAATGCGCATATGCAGTCATAAGCGCGCGTCTCAAAACACTGACTGTTTTTAATAGCAACCGGAGCTTCTAACAGCGATTGTCTCTTTTATTTAGAAGGCCGGACTTATTCCGCCATATTGCGCATTGCAATTTCTCCCATTCATAGTGATTATGAGCGCACCGTTGTTGTATATCTTAAGTCTTGTTTATATATTTAGAAATGTGACTGAATAATACAGTTAGTTTTGTTGCATCATGTGACTGATTGTTCTGTTCCCTGATTGGCCAGATCTGTTGCACTTGCGTGAGCGTAATGTTGAGGACCTATCAGGAGGAGAGCTTCAGAGATTCGCCTGCGCTGTCGTCTGCATTCAGAGAGCTGATATGTGAGTACCTCTGTGCTGCAGGGTCGTTAACTACAACGGTTAAGAACATTTTTGTTAACTGAAATGAAGCAGAAATTATATAGAATATAAATATTAGATAATGAAATGAAAATTGGAAGTGCTGCCTTGGCAGCTAACTAAAATAAGTTTAAGTTGAAACACTAAAATTACTAACTGGAAATAATCTAATATTACTGTAACACTGTGTCATACACTTAAAGAGATTAGTTTAATGATGAAATGTATATATTTTTTTAATAATAATATTTTGAATTAGCTTAAATTTGTCATTTTTGTTTGTGATATGCCATTTTTATTTATTTTTTTACCAATTTTAATACTTTTTGCAGTTTAACCTAAATCAAAATGATAAATTATAATAGTATATAAATATTAAAATAACATTGCTGTGCTATACACTTAAAGAAACAAGTTTAATGATGAAATATATATTGTAATATTATTAATGTTTTGAATTAGCTTTTGTTTTTTTTGTTTAGTTTTTTTCTTTCATTTTAGTATCAGTTTTAGTCATTTTGTTTTGTGATGCCATTTTTATTAGTTTTTTTATTAATTTTAATTTTGCGAAGGCAGCATTTCTAATTTAAAGTCAGGTTTTTCCATCTCATATATATATATTATTTTCTTCAGCTTTAATCAAATAGCAATGTCGTTTCTCCCTGTAGTTTCATGTTCGACGAGCCGTCCAGTTATCTCGATGTGAAACAGAGGCTGAGAGCTGCCATCACCATCCGTTCCCTCATTTCTCCAGACCGGTGAGTCTCCTTTAATGCTGAGGACAGCTGTTTTACTGTCCTCTTTACTAATCCCTAAACCTCCACTTTCTCTGGCTGTGCAGGTACATCATTGTGGTGGAGCACGACTTGAGTGTGTTGGATTACCTGTCAGACTTCATCTGCTGTCTGTATGGCGTTCCCAGTGCTTACGGTGTGGTGACTATGCCCTTCAGCGTCCGAGAAGGTACGAACCTCTCCAAAACATGCATGTGATGGTCTTGTGTTTTGACAGGGTCCCTGCGGGTCCTTAAAGCCTGAGGGTGTGTTCACACTTGGCATGTTTGGTTCGATTAAGACGAACCCTGGTGCGATTACTATGTTAGTGCGGTTCATTTGAATAAGTGTGAACACTGCCATCCGAACCCTGGTGCGCACCAAACAATCGGACCGAGAAGAAAAGATGGGTCTCGGTCCTCCAAACGCACTCTGGTGCGGTTCGACTGAAATATGAACACAACACGGACCAAAGACATGTAAACTAACCAAAAGCTGGAGGATGCGACCCTAAAAAGGAAAGAATGCTCAAACATACCAGTTTTTTCCCGTCATAGTCGTGATGTTGCCCATCACAGGCATCAGAACCGAGTCTCCTCGCAGACTCACTCCTCCTCGTATGTGTGACGGAGGGATTCCTGCCGTTGCCTTTACACATTTTTCAGCTCTTCAAGAGTTCTCAGCTGGTCAAAACACCATCATATGTAGCTACGCACACACATCGAGCTCATTTAGCCGCACACAGCATTGGTTTGGATGTTCAGAAAGTTTGTCACAATATACGTAATAAAAGCAAGGTCGTGACTGTATCCTTATGCCTTTAAGTTCGGTGTTAAAATGCCAATGTGAACGCTAAGCGGACCAGGACTAAATGTTTTTTGTTTTTTGGTCTAGACCAAACAAACTACCCGAGCTTAAACTTTACATTTTGTTTGATCAAATTTGAGGTCATTGAAAGTCTTAAATATCTTAATTGGTACATTTTAAGACTTAAAATGATCATTTCAAGAGGTCTTAAATTTGAGGACAGAAGAACCAGAATCACGACATGGCTTGATGAGATTTTTAAACTTCAAAAGTATATTATTTAATGAAAGTGCCCCTATATCTGAACATGCAATATGTCAAAAGAAAGAACAGAGCCTTTGCTTCTCTGCTTTTAATCAAAAAAAAAATTATTATAGCTCTGCATTCACACTTGAACGTGGGTAAGTTTCATAAAATTAGTAACATTTTGAACAAAAAGCTGAGAAAATTGTTTGTGTCAAAGACTTTGTCCAGATCAGATTCAGAGCGACGATCAAAACACAGATTGAGTAGATGCAGTCCATCAACACCCCTAAAGCTTCACAGTCCTATAGCTCGTCCTGTATCGATATTTCATTCAGTAACGTCAGGCAGTTTAGATTTTTATGCTGTTTTTGTCTCGATGGAAAATTCTAAAAAAAAACATTTGTGTATGTCCCCTCTTTGAACATTTATATTTTGACTATAACCTTCTCCTTTTTTCTTTTCAGGAATCAATATTTTCCTGGATGGCTATGTGCCGACAGAGAATCTGCGCTTTAGAGAGACGTCCCTGGTGTTTAAGGTGGCCGAGACGGCCGCTGAAGAGGAAGTGAAGAAGATGTGTCGTTACCAGTATCCCAACATGAAGAAGTGCATGGGAGAGTTCTCGCTCAGCATCACGGAAGGAGAGTTCACCGACTCTGAGATCATGGTCATGCTTGGAGAGAACGGTGAGAGGAGAAGTTTGTTCGAGTTAAGGTGCACTACACAGGATTTTCAGTTACTGTTAGTAAACACAACATGCACACCTTGGCCCTGGACAGAACGCCATCAGAAGCGTGCTCCTTCTTCCCAGACGTGATATATCAGTTACACATGTAGCCCAACCGACTCGAGAGACTACCTGTGGGAAGATGAGCTATTTTGCTAATATTTTTTCGGTCACATTTTGATTAGGGTCCAATTAGAGACCTGCACTCACGCGGGACCCAATGTCATAGCAGCCGCCGAGCGAACGCACAGAGTAACGTCATAACATCATTTTCAACACACTCAAATGTATCTAATATGATAAACAGAGCTGCGTTACCTCATACTCATGACCGGAAAAGCGGAAGTGGCGACTGTTGCTTAATAGTCCTATCCCGATTCTTTTCCACCGGCTGTGAGGTGAAGATCACATGTCCCAAGATTCTGCGCTCAAACTTGGCGTCATCAAACTACGCCTTTGTTTTGAATAGGCGACCTCTAGCGGACGGAAAAGTTACATAGTGCACCTTTAATACAAAAACAGCTGTTCATGGTTTGTTCATGTTACACGGTGCATTAAGTAATGTTAAGATTTTAATAAAGTAATACTAAATGTTGAAATTAACATTAACAAAGATAAATAAATGCTTTATAAGTGCAGTTCATTATTAGTTCATGTTTACTAATGTAGTTAACTAATGAACCTTATTGTAAAGTGTTACCAAAAAATCTAAAAACAAATAAATTATTCATCTATTGCACAAAAGCAACAAGAACAACTAAAACAAAATAAAAAACAATTTACAGGAGCAAGCATAGGCAGAGTTTCTGTTTATAACATGTTTTTGCTGCAATATAGCCAATCACGGACATATGTGTTGATTTCTTGAACGCAATGGCCAATCAGATGCATTTAAGATAGAATCCACTCACCGCTCAAAGTGAATTTTTAATCAGTGCTGGGATCGTGCAGAGCCTCTGAAGCCCTTCCTTTTGAAACTGCATTGATTTGGACCTTCAACTGTTGGTTGCCATTGAAGTCTATGATGAGGAGAAAAATCCTGGAATGTTTTCCTTAAACTTAATTTCTTTTCCCCTGAAGAAAGAAAGACACGAATATCTTTGAGATGGGGCTAAGTGAATTAATCGTTTAATAATTTTTATAATCCAGCGTAGTGCATCTTTTAAAGGAAGTATTTATTGTGATTTGCACTAAACAAGTTTTCCTATTTCAGGAACTGGGAAAACCACGTTTATCAGAATGCTTGCAGGAGGCCTCAAACCAGACGGAGGAGGTGAAAATCACCACACATCAATATTCAACACAGTTTACTTATTTTAACCATTTTTTTTTATACAAAATTTGTTTTGATTTGTAATATTTCTACTCGATTACATTTAGATTTTTGTTGATCCAAATTTAGTTTTGAAATTATTTCAGGAAAAATGGATCACATATTTTATTAAATTGTGCTGGTTTAAGTTCTCTTGGGAAATTATTTTATTTGTATATAATTTAAAATGATTACATTTTAGAGCTAATCCAAAGTTAATTTTAAAAGCCTTATATAGTTTTTAAAGTGCTCTTTTTCTTGTTACTCATAATGAAAATAGCCAACGCATCTGTCATGGCATTAATTTTTTCTTTTTTATTTATTCTAATATTTATGCAAATAATAATTGCTAGATTATTTATGATTTATTTGGGATTTTTTTGTGGTTTCTGAGTGTCTGTTGTGTTTCTCAGGTGAGGTGCCCATCCTGAACGTCAGCTACAAACCACAGAAGATCAGCCCCAAATTTAAAGTGAGTTTGATCTTCGTTTGTGAGTGTTTAGCAGTGAACTACAGGTCAAACTGCAGGAATCCTCACTTTCTCTGTGCGTGTTTTTCAGGGCAGCGTACGAGCCCTGCTGCACGATAAGATCAGAGACGCGTACACACACCCTCAGTTCGTCACTGACGTCATGAAGCCCATGCAGATCGAAAGCATCATCGACCAGGACGTGAGTACACCGGGTTATTTATATAGTATTCAGGATGCATCTTGTTCAGCTCTAAAATATTTTATCGGGATTTTGCATTCTTTGATGTATTCAAATTCTTTGATGTATTATAATGCTCTAATCAAATTGAATCTCATTGTGAATCAGATCAAATCGTTCTAAATCGGAAAACCAATGAATTGTGAATCTACCCAAAGATCCACACCCCTATTATAGAATGTATTATTTTGAATTCTTTATACATATCAATTTCTAAAACTTAAAAATAAAATTGAAATAACTGAAAAAGTAAAAAAAAAAAAAAAAATATATATATATATATATATATATATGTGTATGTATGTATGTAAATATAATCTATATATTGTATTTATACACGCCTTTATTTGCTTTTATATTTTCTGTATTTTTTATTTACATTCCATTTTCCATGTAATCCATTTAGAGTTTAATTCAAAGCAAATTTTAAAAGCCTTATAGTTTTTAAAGTGCTCTTTTTTTATAGTATATAATAAAAATTCCTACGCTTAATTTTTTTTTACTTAAAATTGAAATAATAAACTGAAAATGTAAAAAAATAAAATAAAATACACAACAAAATTACATAATATTACTGAATTAAAATATTTATTTTATTTCTTTGCTTTAAATTTTATATTAAGTTTTAGAAATTTTATTTATTTCAGTTTTAATTTTATTTTAAGGTTTAGTAATGTGTGTGCTTTTGTCACTTTTATTTAATTTTTTGTACTTAACTTTTATTTTTTTTCGAAGTTGACGTTTTTAATCTAATATTTGTATTTTATTTCAGCAATGTTTAATAGTTAAACAGTTTTAGTTAATCCAGTAGATTCAGACACCGGGTCACAGGTCACACTGGTTTGGTCTCTGTCTGCAGGTCCAGAATCTGTCTGGTGGTGAGCTGCAGCGCGTGGCCCTGGCTCTGTGTTTAGGAAAGCCTGCGGATGTGTATCTGATCGACGAGCCCTCGGCCTATCTGGACTCTGAGCAGCGTCTGATGGCTGCCAGGGTCATCAAACGGTAACATCAACAACTCTCTCATGGCTGTGTTTGCCTTTTGATGTGGTTTATGCTCATTTGATGTGGTTTATGCTCATTTGTTTCTTTCATTGCCTGGCAGATTCATCCTTCACGCCAAAAAGACGGCATTCGTGGTGGAGCACGACTTCATCATGGCCACTTATCTGGCGGACCGAGTCATCGTCTTTGACGGGATTCCCTCCAGAAACACTAATGCCAATGCGTACGTACTTTACTTGCATTGATGACGTGTCTGTAATTGATATTGCATGACTTGCCTTAAATTGAAACATTTATGTATTATAAAGGTATTCATAATGTACATTGTAATATATTTTCATAAATTAAGTTAAAATGCATTATAATTTTTGCACATTTCTTGAAATTGTTTTTGTCATGTGATATATTATAAGGTATTATAACTGTGGTTACAATTATTCATTAGATCACACATTATAAGGTGCATTACAAGGCATAATTAATGCACAATAAATACTTTTATTATGGCTTTAAGTAAAATGTTTCCAAAACATTTTCCAAAGGAATCAAATATTGCATGCTCTTTGAACATGTTAGGGATTATGAAGCTAATGTTGAGATGTGTTTCCCATCAGTCCACAGAACCTGTTGGCCGGCATGAATAAGTTTTTATCGCAGCTGGAGATCACGTTCAGGAGAGACCCAAACAACTTCAGACCAAGAATCAACAAACTCAATTCCATTAAGGTAAACCTGTGACACTTTATCAGTTAAACTGGCTGATCGTTTTCTTCGGGATTACATTTAACACAATGAACTCGCTTTTAAACTTGATTTCTGTCAGCTCTTGATAATGAAGTTACAATCAAGTAGTCAAGTCAGCTTTATTTCTATAGCGCTATATACAATATAAATAGCTTCACAGTGATGAACAGAAAAAATTATGAATGATGCAAACTTCATCAAATATGAGACAAATAGACATTTTTCAGCTCAAGTCAGTTCAGTGTTGATTTAGTGCAGCTCAATTCAGTTTGTTTTGTTTTCACCTGATAGTGTCAGTGAGGTCAAATCGATAATGTTAACTAAATGATGGGCCCTATTTTACTGATCTGAGCTCATGGTCTGAAGCTCATGGCGCAAGTGCACTTAGGGTGTGTCCGAATCCACTTGCTAGTTTAACGACGGGAAAAATGGTTAGCGCGTCAGGCGCATGGTCCAAAAGGGTTGTCCCTAGTCTCTTAATGAGTCATGGGTGTGTTTTGGGCGTAATGTGCAATAAACCAATGAGAGTCTCATCTCCCTTTCCCTTTAAAAGCCAGTTGCACTTGCATCATGGCGGATTCTGAACGCTTCTCCAGAGAGGAATCCTTTAATTTTTAATATTTAAAAATGTTTGTGTGTGTGTGTGTAATACCATTAAATATGAAGTGTCTATAATGTGTGTTACTTTTAAATTGTAGTTGGTTAATCAGGCCACTAAGAGGCTATTAACTAATACTCTTCCTTTTTACTGTATGAATGTCAGTCACACTTTAGTTTAGGGTCCAATTCTCACTATTAACTATGACTTTTGCCCCAATAAACCCCTAATTTCTGCTTATTAATAGTAAGGTAGTTAAGTTTAGAGCCAGACTGATTTATCAGTCTGCCAATTTTATCGGCCGATATGAGCCTGTCGCAGATATATCGGCGCCGGCGATATGCCACCGAAATGCCGGTCTTGTCGAGCATTATCGTAAACATAATCGGTTATGTCTTAAGTGAATGTAAACATGAAATTTGCCAGTCACCACCAGCGTTATTGGTCATGTTTACAAGTTTCATGGCCCACAGAATATCTTATATATTGCCCACAGCGATATATCAAAAGACCGTTTTATTCTAGCTTCAAGCATTCTTTTTTTATCAACACTTCAATGTGGGTAAGTTTCATGAAAAAAGCAACATTTTGAGAAAAAAGCTGAGAAAGTCGTGATTAACTTGCATACAGATGGGATTCAGAATAATGATCAAACACAGCTGGAGTCGATCGAGTCCATCCACACCCCAAAGCTTCACAGTCCTATAGCTCATCCTGAGTCTACAATTTATCAATAACTTTAGGCAGTTTTGATGCTCGTTCTTCTTCGCCTGTGTTTTGATCAGATTCTGTACTCGTGCAGGAGATTTTGAAGTGATATTTGCTTACTATTTCTGTACCTGAAAATCTAGTTTAGACCTACATGACTTTTTTTTTTATAGTACTGTACTATAATATACACAAAGAATATCGGCCGATATACACTCACCTAAAGGATTATTAGGAACACCTGTTCAATTTCTCATTAATGCAATTATCTAATCAACCAATCACATGGCAGTTGCTTCAATGCATTTAGGGGTGTGGTCCTGGTCAAGACAATCTCCTGAACTCCAAACTGAATGTCAGAATGGGAAAGAAAGGTGATTTAAGCAATTTTGAGCGTGGCATGGTTGTTGGTGCCAGACGGGCCGGTCTGAGTATTTCACAATCTGCTCAGTTACTGGGATTTTCACGCACAACCATTTCTAGAGTTTACAAAGAATGGTGTGAAAAGGGAAAAACATCCAGTATGCGGCAGTCCTGTGGGCGAAAATGCCTTGTTGATGCTAGAGGTCAGAGGAGAATGGGCCGACTGATTCAAGCTGATAGAAGAGCAACTTTGACTGAAATAACCACTCGTTACAACCGAGGTATGCAGCAAAGCATTTGTGAAGCCACAACACGCACAACCTTGAGGCGGATGGGCTACAACAGCAGAAGACCCCACCGGGTACCACTCATCTCCACCACAAATAGGAAAAAGAGGCTACAATTTGCACGAGCTCACCAAAATTGGACAGTTGAAGACTGGAAAAATGTTGCCTGGTCTGATGAGTCTCGATTTCTGTTGAGACATTCAGATGGTAGAGTCAGAATTTGGCGTAAACAGAATGAGAACATGGATCCATCATGCCTTGTTACCACTGTGCAGGCTGGTGGTGGTGGTGTAATGGTGTGGGGGATGTTTTCTTGGCACACTTTAGGCCCCTTAGTGCCAATTGGGCATCGTTTAAATGCCACAGCCTACCTGAGCATTGTTTCTGACCATGTCCATCCCTTTATGACCACCATGTACCCATCCTCTGATGGCTACTTCCAGCAGGATAATGCACCATGTCACAAAGCTCGAATCATTTCAAATTGGTTTCTTGAACATGACAATGAGTTCACTGTACTAAAATGGCCCCCACAGTCACCAGATCTCAACCCAATAGAGCATCTTTGGGATGTAGTGGAACGGGAGCTTCGTGCCCTGGATGTGCATCCCACAAATCTCCATCAACTGCAAGATGCTATCCTATCAATATGGGCCAACATTTCTAAAGAATGCTTTCAGCACCTTGTTGAATCAATGCCACGTAGAATTAAGGCAGTTCTGAAGGCGAAAGGGGGTCAAACACAGTATTAGTATGGTGTTCCTAATAATCCTTTAGGTGAGTGTATATCGGCATGAAACTATTTTTACGCCCTAATATCGGTATTGGCCCCCAAAAACCCATGTCGGTCGGGCTCTAGTTAAGTTTAAGTATTGTGTAGGGATGTAGAATATGGTCACGGCATTAATATGTGCTTTTATAAGTGCTAATAAACAGCCAATATCCTGGTAATATGCATGATAATAAGCAACTAGTTAAGAGTGAGAATTGGGCCCCTTAAAAAAAAAAAAAAAAAAAAGACTGGTTCCTGGGTTCACAGATCTCATCGCCCCTTAGCGGTGAACCATTTCGAAAGAGTTATGATGTAACAAAGCCTAGTTTACTGAAACCAGATGAGTGGCAGTTTGATTTACGCTCTGAATCACTGGTTGAAAACATGATTTGAAGCTTCACAAGGTCTTTATTCTCGATGTAAACCCAGTGTGTAGGCAGTATCTTTCTACCGGTTCATTAAAAACCCTTTTTCTGTTGTCGTTTTTAAGGACGTGGAACAAAAGAAGAGTGGAAACTACTTCTTCTTGGACGACTGAAGATCCCATTTCACACAATTCCAGAAATTTAGCCGCTCAATATAACATCAAACCAGCGGACTTACATGTTTGACTGCATTACCCCCACCGTCACACTGCCCAGCGGGTCCATTTCAAACACGCAGTTCTGCTCTCTCCTCTCAGTCATTGGTGCGATTCAACAAACAGACCAGACGGATCCTGCGAGACGAAAGTTGTGAAATCTTGCCAAAGAGAGGAGAGGACATGATTTGAGGATGAAACCTGGAAAATATGTACGTTTCTGGGTGAATTAGTGTCATCATTAACATAACTGGTCACAAAGACGGCAAACATGCAACTGTATATTTTGAATAAAATATTTTAATCATGTTACACAATGTGTTGCATCATATTAACCCGATATCTCAAGATTTGGCTTTTGAGTTCAGCAGTCATGTGAAGATGCAACTGAAGCTGAGGTTAAAACCAGCTACACAAAATCTGATGTCTCAGTAATATTGGGTGACACGTCTGTGCAGTGATATTGTTTACGAATAAACTGACCTTAAATGGAAAGACCACAACTGAGAAAGATGTTCTTTGGCTTGTGTTTGTTGTTTATTTGGTGTCTCAACTGCGTCAACTAATTTTTTTTTTTTTTTAAGGAATTGCAACATAAAAATGACTTAAAATAGAAAGATCACAACTCAAAAATAGATGGGTTTTTTTCATTTGAAACTTAATTTGGTGTCAAAACCATCAGTCATCTCAATGGCTCAAATTGCAACTAAAAACAAACTTAATGTAAAGTTTACAAAAGAGAAGAATGTTTTTTTTGGCCTCTATTTGGTGTCAAAACTACATCAACATAATTTTTTCTGAAGGAGTTGCAGCTAAAAACTGACTTCAAATGGAAAGATCACAACTGGGTGGGGGTATTCCAGAAAGCAGGTTATGCGACATAACCCAGGTATGTTTAAGAGTAAGCGGATAACCTAAACTTTCGGTTCCAAAAATGGAGGTAACTTTCAGGGTATGTAAGTAGCCATGGCAACTCACTCTCTGAACTCACTCTCATGATCCAGGGTTAGTTTGCTCAAGAGGTTTTCAGATGCGTGTTATATAATTAATATAACTATTGTTATATAGTTAGTTATATAATATACAATATTATATATATTAATTATAAAGCACTATTACAACAAGGTAATGTTTAAATGTTAATTCAATTTATTTTAGTCATCTCACACATGGATCTGCATTCAATTAATTAGCATCAAACTTATTAAACGAAGAGATTGAAAAAAATATTGCACAACCAC
This sequence comes from Rhinogobio ventralis, assembly GCA_039654625.1. Lineage (NCBI taxonomy): Eukaryota > Metazoa > Chordata > Actinopteri > Cypriniformes > Gobionidae > Rhinogobio > Rhinogobio ventralis. Next base: position 3,362,538 of record CM077203.1, read on the forward strand.
CAAATAGGTGGCAATGTGCACTAAGTAGGTTATGTAAATCGCCATTAAACAAAAGGAGGAAGTAAAATGGCGCGCTTTTTCTTAGCGTCTTTTTCCATGGTGAATCATCGATTCGTCGCCCTGTTGAGAATGTCTTGTGTGTTAACCTGGAACATACTCCGAGTTGTGTTTGGAACCAGCATACCTCGAGTAAGCAAGGTTTGGGATAATCAAGCGGGAGTTCAAGGTATATGTGATGGTAAGTTAACCTTGATTTCTGGAATACCCCCTGGACTGTTTTATTTGGAATCAGAACCACATGGGGTGAATTCTGGGGCATTTTTCCCCAGTCATCTCAAAGGCAATATATGTCAGTTTCATGAAGGTAGTTGCAACCATAAACTAACTTGATGTAAATATTACAAACGAGAAGTATGTTCTTTGGCTTTTATTTGGCGTCAGATCTTTCTGAATGTACTTAATTTGCTCTGATAATGTAATTGGTATTTCCTTTAATAGATCTTAGTAAGAGAACTAAGAATTGACCAATGAAAATAAAGCTGTGAGGAACATCTAGTCAAATATAATCCATAAATTCCTTGGAGGGAAAAAACAGACAACTGAGAATTAAATTCTTAGTCATTTATTTGGTTAAAACAACATCTTTGGATCAGAAATGTGATTTATTTAGAGCCCTCTGGGGGAGGTTGAGAGTGCACAATAAAGGTGTAATCAAAGAAAACCAAATTAAATTTCCAAAAAATTAACAAAAATTGAAAAAAAAGGCACTTTCCTATGTCAGGTGAGATGCTGACGCCATTATATTCTTCGCTTTGCAGCAGCACAAGTTGAATTGTTTACAATTCTGATTTTTAGGACAGTCCTCTAAAAAAAACATTAAAAGATGCAGAACATTCTTGGCTTACATTTAAATGTTAAAAAAAAGATTGGCAAAGAACTATAATAATCAGATTTCACATAGATCTGAGTCGTTTTATACATTCAAAGCAATATAATGGTATGATCCATAATATTTTTCCCTTTTAGTGTGCATGTAGGGGCAGTGCAGTCTCCTCAACAACAAAACAAAAAAATTATTAGATTATTTATTAGATTTTATTACAACATATATGTAAACACACATTTTCACTAGGGCTTTGTGAAATCAAAACATGAAACCGATTTGCTTAATCAAGAATGTAGGGGGGAAAAAAACTAAACTGTTAAAAACATTGGATATGTTACTAATCAATAACATGTACCAAAAGCCACCCAGAAATTCAAACAACAGATCATTGTAAACCAAAAAAAACATGTATCCAGCATTTCAGCATCACTGATATGGCACCTGTATCCCGACCATTGGCCCAGCACCTCGTCTCCCATAATGTCTATAGGATGACTGGTCATCCGGTCTACCTCGGCTAGAATAATCTTTCCGCCCACGGTGGCCCCGGCCTCGATATCCTCCTCTGTCATCTTGGCCACGTCTTCCCCCACCCCTGTAGGACTGGCTGTAGAAGGACTGGCCAACTCTAAGATCGACATTGGGAATCTCCATCTCCTCAACTGACCAATTGTCATCGGGAGAATATGCGTGGATGAGGCGGGAAGGATCTTCTGCAAATTGTCCAGCATGGGGGCTATTTGCGAAGACTCCCCCATGTCTTCCTAAGCTCCCATTGGCTAGAGAGGTCAATCCTGCCATGTCTCCTTGCATTTGGCTGAACTGAAAAGGTTGTACAACAGGACAAGCTCCACCAAAGGGTTGCATTGTGGCCATTGAAACAGGAATATCTACAGGTTTGAAATCACCACCACTCAACTGAGGTTGTCCTCCAGGAAAGCCAGTGATCTTCTGCAAGGACCCATAATGGGGGTTCATAGACCTCTGGCAATTTTCTTGACCTCTGTCCATTGTGGGGGGAGCAAATGGCAAGACATCCATCCGACCATGAGGGCCATGGTTTAAGGCTTCATGAGGCATCTGTGGAGGCGGCATATGATGGTACCCAACAGATGATGGAGGATACATCTGATTCCCATGAGGTGGACAGGGTGGTGCTGAAAACTGCACTTGAGGGGCAGCTGGGTACGTCCCAGCATAGGCACTTGGACCAGAAGAAGCTGACCAGGGCATAGGTGGTCTCGGTGGTACCTGCATCGGAACGGATGGAGGATGATGATTATTGTACCCTCCCACCTCTATGGGACCAACAGGAACGCTACCAACTGCTACAGGTGCAACGGGAGCATGGCTCTCCAATGAGGTGTCAGGGATGGAGCTCAAATTCTGAGGAGGAGAAGGGTTTTCTGGTTGCCATGAAGTCATTGTGGGGTTAGCGGGAGATTCAGAGGAAGGAGGAGGCCCTCTAAGGTTCATCTGATAGGCTTGGTTCAGTGGACCCAGATAAATGATGGGAGGAAACATAGGCTGAGAGTATGCCTGAGGAAACAGGGAGACATTACACTTCTATGTAATTCCATAAACAGCAGCTGCGTTTCCATTACAGATTTGCACAAAACTTGTGTGATTTTTTTCTAAAATGTCAATAAAAAAAAACGATTGAGGAAATGACAGCATTTCCAGTCACTGATGTTTTGCAACTGAACGTAATTTTTTCCTCTCGCGATAAGTCATTCCAAAGTCTGACGGATGTTGGTAGGTTTGCATATAGCCTATCCCAGCCAACACACTAGCCATTATTTTTAATCAAAAAGGAGACGTAGGCATGCTATCCAAGCATTAATGGCAAAGAAAGCCCCTTATACTTGGGAGCGGCCACATGTGAGGTGTTTTGGGGTGTTTCTCCCTCCTGTCTGCTTCTAGGTCTTAATAAATTGTGGCATTTCTTTGTTGTTTAGAATCCAGTATTCCCGTAAATCTTTTGTCTTATATAAGTTTAATAAATAAGTCTGTCTCGTCTTCAGCCCAAACATACCGCGACTTCTTTAAAGAATGATCGACTTTTACGTACGCCAGGTGACTGTTTCCATTGCAGTTGCCGAAATATTATTTTTCCGAATTGCCTGAAAAACCACATGCGAGCGTAAAAACTTGTTTGTGATATGTGGGATTTTTTGCAAAATTGACATTTCCATTGGCCGTATTTTCAATTTTCAATTTCAATGTGCGCAATTTGAAGGGTAATGGAAACGCGGCTAATGATAGCCATTATTGAAGCAACAAATGCAAAGAAGAATTCTCAAAACTCTACCTTGACACCGAGGTTGAAGAAGAACTTGAGGACATTGATATCTGAAATATTACATAAAGCATTTCAAAGATTAAAATTCATTATAATTAAGACGACAAACTCATTTACCTGCCATTTAGCCCTGAATAATGGGCTACTGAGAGGATCTTGCAATGCCAGGTCAATTGTTTTTAGAGGTATATATCAGATCTCTGGGGTTTTCATTACCTTGTGGTAGGTCTTCTCCTTTTTGGGAGAGGGAAAATTTAGGCAGTGGTTCCACCTCTCCCTTCTCGTTCAGGGGGAATCCTGGATAAACTGGGTCCTGAAGGAGCTGAGACCACTGGAGATGAGGATAACGGATTTGTTGGGGTTGGGATGGGGGGTCAGGAGCAGATGCTACACCTGGCAGCCAAGAGATGCTCTGTGAGAACTTGGTTGAGTTTACTAGAAAAAGTCAACATTTGCAACCAGATTTACGTGATGCATTTCAAGCAATGTCATGTCTGAGTTTGAACTTCATTGGACAAAACTTACCAGAGGCAGGTATGGCCGATGTTTCACAGGGTTGTGGATCTGATGCATTACATGAGGATTGAGCTAAGTCTGGAGGTGGAGCATGGGCAGGAACAGAGGAAGGGGAGATGGAGGGGGGAGGAGCTTGAGGAAGAGGGATTGATGTCATAGTGGTATGAGCATCTACAGTCTTTTGGGCAGTTGGTGGACCACCAATGGGAAGGGTGGTAGAAGGAGCTTTTTGGGCATCTAGTATAGGGGCAGCTGCCAGAGCTTGGCTAGAAACAGGTATTGCAGAGGCGGGCAAGAGGGGTGGAGTGGAAATAAAAGCTGATGGGGCGGTTTGAATGGATGGGGTGGATTCAATAGGGGCATCTGCGATTGAGCCACAAGATGCCAGAGCAGTGTGAGTTGGGATAGCTGCAGGTACTTGCACAGGGGTGATCTGAGATGCAACCAGGGTATTCTGAGATGGCGCTTGATTGGGCTGGGAAATAAGTTCAGATGTGGGGAGCACTGCGGTAGGCAGAGGGGCAGTTTGCAGTGAGGGTTGGGTAGGTTTCAATGCAGGCGCAGATTGAATAGAGGCAGGGGTGGGAACTGAGACTGCTGCCACAGATATGGGTTGTGAAGGGGCTAAAGTGGACACCACGGCAACATGACTGTTGTAAGGGCTTCGAGCAGTGCTATTCTTGGGTTGATTAGGGGTCTTTTTAATTGCCTCAGGAGCAGACTTATCAAGACCAGGGGCAGAGGAAGTAGCAGATGAAGTCTGAGATGAAGATGGGACTGTTTTGGGGCCAGCAAAGATAACAGCAGGAGGTAGAGACGGAGAGACAGGCATGGGTTTCTCTTGTAATTTCTCTTTGATTGTTGGTGAAGGTCTCTGCCCTGGTTCCTCAGAAACCCCTGTATTCTAGATACAATATAAACCAGTGACTGGTTAGGACAAAGAATTTAGATTAACATGGAAAAGACAGGATAGACAAGACAGCTTGTTTTGATGCCGTAAATTTGGACATGGTGACTACAACACTTTCTAGTATCCTTGGTCATATCTTAGTTAGCTAAAAAACACGTTGTGTACCAAATGACGCACTAACCACTATGCACTTATACTATGTACTCAACTGTTCATTTTCTACGGTTATTTTGTCATTCAGCATCAGAGTCTGATGCCCCCCCTCCCCCCATTTTCACTGTGAACACACTACTCGCACTATTTACACTACAAAACAGAATAGAATAGTGCATAAGTATGCAAATTGGGACGCACATATGTCAACAGTTTAAAGAAAGCCATAATAAATAGGCCTGAATTGGTTTAGGGGTGTAAATGACTCAATGTAACTCACCCCATGTTTTTCTTCAGTGGCGCTCTTCTGTCTCTGTACAGGCCTCTGGGACGTTTCTAAAAGCCGAAAACCAAAATAAACTTGATTCCATTTATAAATAAATATATAGTCAGCCATATTATCAATATCAGGGCAATGCACTTTTTTTTTTTTAAAGTGACTGTCCATTGTGCTGTATATTTAAGCTTATGTATAAACATACATTATAAAGATGCAAACATGTAAAGGTAGGTGATATCAGCCTAGAATTTCTTCAGCCAGCCATTTTGTTAAACCTGGACATAAAGGGGGCGGAGCTTCACTGCTCACCTGTCTCTGAGACGCACTCCTTCTGTTCCTTCTTCCGAGAGCCTCTCTTTTCCCCTCCTTTCTTTACGACCTCACCAACAGTGGCCTAAATTCAGAGGAAACTTTTATAGTACAAATATATGCATTTGCATCTCTGTTATTAAGTGAAGTACTTTACACAAGTACCGTACTGATGTACTAAAGTACTGAACTGAATAACGAATTGAGCTGAATAATGCCACTATTGATTTTTTTAGAGATTCTTTACAGCAGAATTTTTATTGTCTCATATTTAATGAAGTTTGGATAGTTGATTCTGATATTTTCGGCGGTGGACAGGGGTCAGCATGGGCACCCTGACTGGTCTGCGGCTATGCAGCCCCATACGCAACAAACTGAGATGCTCTGTGTATTCTGACACCTTTCTATCAGAACCAGCATTAACTTCTTGAGCAATTTGAGCTCCAGTAGCTCGTCTGTTTGACCGGACCACACCGGTTACTTGGCCATTTTTCCTGCTTCTAACACATCAACTTTGAGGACAAAATGTTCACTTGCTGCCTAATATATCCCACCCACTAACAGGTGCTGTGATGAAGAGATAATCCCTGTCATAATGTTATGCCTGATAACTTTTAAGTTAGATGCTATTAAATCACAATCAATCGATTTTTACAGCACTACTCTCAACACAACTTTTCTTAAAAATATGCATTCACAAATAGAGACATTTATTAAGAAAGTTACACGCATATATAAACAAACTTTTATGTTAGATACGATTAATCGTGATTAGTTGAGACTAACTAATCTAAATTGAACTAGTTGAGAACGTTTGTTCTTATTGTTGTTAAGAAATGTTAGAAATGTATTAAGAAATGATTGTTTTTATTGTTCTTATAAACAAAATGTTTATTTTCTCCAATGACAATGTTTTTTTCTGCAGACATAACCACGGCCATGGGACATGAAAAAAATCATTAACCAATATTAGCATAGAAATAATATGACCATGCGATTGGAAAACCTGCCAAACATTATTTCTACCCGAAATCCTCTTTCACTACACACTATAGAAGGGAAATGCGTTTGCAATGGCTGCACCGTTTGAGGGCTTGTTCCGAGCAAGGGGAAGTTGTGCTCGTCTTTGTGCAGAAGCTCCAAAACGACGCTCTCCACTTCCTCCTCTGGAAGAACACACACAGGACTGCTGTGCTGATCGGACCGTCTGCAAACACATCAGACCAGCAACTTTACACCTCAAATCAAGTGTCTTTAGAAGCCACAAAATGAGACAAATTAAAATGAAAATGTGTGATATCTTTAAATACAAGCCAGTGCAGCACACCTGAACTTGTTCCGTCCAGTTGCCTGCTCATCTGGGACGGCCTGCGGAGGCCAGGAGTGTTGCTTATTCACACGACCGCTGGACGCTGACTGAGGCGCCGCTTTGTTTGGCCTCCGATTTCCTCTGCTCTCCCATTCTGCATAGAGAAACCGAGACAGTGAGTGTGTGTGAGTTGATGTCATTCAAGTACGTTTTTGGTTTGGAGAGAACGTACCGGAGGGCGCCTGTGCAACGTTGTTTGGTGTGCTATGTCTTTTGCCCCTCTCTGACACCGCCTGCCATGACTGAGGCTCTTCAGACGGAAGACGCAAACTCAACAACGGCACAGTTTGTCTAAACACACAAACACATACGTAAAGGTGATTAATAGAAAAAAATACCCAGAAAACACCTACACACATATATAGTGATAAATAGAAACACATACTGTCTGTTGAGTTCCTCAATAAACACAGTGACTGGCCCATTGTCAGGACTGACTTCCCGAACGTAAGCGTTATAGAAGCGATTACTGCCACTCAGCTGCACCTGAGAGAGACAGGAAACTTAAATCAAGACAGCTCTGTAGATAATAATACATTTGATTTGTAGAGCATATTTCATCATACATAAAATGTATCTCAAAGTGCTTCACAAAGTGTTTTAAACAGAACACATGCAATGGCTAAATAAAAACAAAACAATTCAAATTTGGGGTCAGTAAGATGTTTTGTTTGTTTGTTTTTTAAAGGAATTAATGCTTTTATTCAGCAAGGATGCATTAAATTGATCAAAAGTGACAGTAAAGACATTTATAATGTTACAAAAGATTCTATTTCTAATAAATGATGTTATTTTGAACTTTCTATTCATCAAAGAATCATGTTTTCAACACTTAATAATCCTAAATGTTTCTTGAGTATCAAATCATCATATTATAATGATTTCTGAAGGATCATGTGACACTGAAGACTGGAGTAATGATGCTGAAAATACAGCTTTGATCACAGGAATAAATTACACTTTACATTATATTCAGACACATAACAGTTATTTTAAATTGTAATAATATTTAACAATTTTTACTGTATTTTTGATCAAATAAATGCAGCTTTCATGAGCATTGGAGACTTTCAAAAAAACATAAAAAAATAAATAAATTACCTTACCCACCCCAAACTTTTGAATGGTGTGAATCTGTATTAAATGCTACTTTTAAGTCTTCGAATGCCTTTTAAAAGTGTAAAAAAAAAAAAAAAAAGTCAACACACACACACTGCTAACCTTGCACTTGTCTCCGATAGAGTACTGCATTCCTGCAGCCATGCAGAAATCTCGCTGCTGCTGAACTAAATGCACATAGTTAATTAAAATATTATTTCAATCTAGATAACCAAGATGCTAACTAAATTTCAAAACGGTAACAAAAAAGTAGATGTACTTCGTTTAGAACGGAGCCACACATCATACTCCACGTTCCTGTAGAGGGCGGGGTTTAGGGACTTTTGCGCCTTAGTGGACAGAAGGCCACGCCCCCTTCCTCGAGAGTGGCCCCTCCCACGGCCCTATAGCACAGATAGCGCTGTTAGCAAAAATATATCATCCTACGAAGTCATTGAAAATACAGAAATTTCAATCTTCAAGAGAGAGGAACTCACCCTCTGCGGCTGTCTGACGTTCATCCCATTGGTCGTCTTTTCTCTGCTTTCACTGGACCTAGTAAGACCAAATACACACCCCAACATTTTGACTTTGCAATGTATTTAAGCCTATAGATTAAGATACGCCAAAACCAGCCCGATATGGCATCATCGCTCATTAACAACTTGCAAAAACATTGCCCAAATGATAATGCGAAAGAAAGTCTCATGCACACATTGCAAATACGTACCAGAACTCGTCTTCCTCCAGGTCAGACTCTTCACTGCTCTTGCATTCTTCTGAGTCGAGTTTATCTCGTCCTCTTCCTCCTTTCATACACGAACCTAAAGCGCCGCGGTCGACGCCACACACTCGATCATACAGCAGCTCGTACAGGATCGCTAGAGATGGAGAAACGGTGTCATTCTGATACTGGAAGCATACCGCAGCATTATATCACTGGATAAGGAAGAAGCACTCACACTGACATACAGCAGCACTTTTCTCAAAAGATTGTGGGTAAACACTATCATAATGGTTTCCATTGAGGAAGCACAGTCGCACCTGACAGAGAGACAGAGAGATTTGAGTGTTATGGCAATTCCATTTTTTTTATTTTTTTTATAATCTTGCGTGAATGCATGTCTGCACCTTTTCAAGGAAGCCATTCTCTGTGATGTTAACGGGCGGTTGATCAGGCTCCTGGAATATAATGAAGTCATGCCTGGAAGAAACAAACATTACACCATCAGAGATGGTAAACAAACGGTTTAGACTTGTTAACATAAAAAAAAATACGCTTTAATTGTCTGTTATAAAAGTAAAGCCGCTATAAGGCAGCGTTCACACTGACAGCAATATTTTGTGAACAATAGAAGTCATTTGATTTCAATGATTTAAATGCAATGTAAAGTTGTCGAGCATTGTTTAACTTTATGCAAATGAGCAGCAAAATTCTTATGATCCATTTGGCCGTCTGACCAATCAGAGCAGACTGGGTCATCTGACCAATCAGAGCAGAGTAGACCAATCACAACAGACTGGGCCGTCTGACCAATCAGAGCAGAGTAGACCAATCACAACAGACTGGGCCGTCTGACCAATCAGAGCAGAGTAGACCAATCACAACAGACTGGTGTGCCCACGGTGTGCAACGGGGTTTGAGATACGTTTTCTCTTGTTTGGTGGGTGTGTCAAAAATGTCAGCCCAATCAGCAGCAGCAAATGTGTTCGCTGCAGCTCGATATACGCAACAATTGAAGATATTAGAAGACATTTCTTCGTCTTTTCATCCTGAAATGCGATGCAAATGTTGGATCACAATAATTAGGAACCACACAGTTTCCATAAATCCCTTCACTCGATTGGGATGTTCTCTTTTATGCTGGACGGCAAGGGCAGTGACTGTAACATCGAGCGTATTTTGCAGTGATAAACATGTATTTCTACCGATTTCATCAGGCTCTGAAAAATTCTTCAAAAGAACACAAAGAATGGCCTTCTCAGCTGCCATAGTTGCAACTCTTGCGTCATCAGAACAGGGTGTTCAACGCACCACCGCTACCATTTAAAAAACTTTTTGCAACGTTTTGTCGGGGCTGAACACAGCCCAGACTAGGCCATCCAACCAATCAGAGCAGAGTAGGACAATTACAACAGACTGGGCCATCCAACCAATCAGAGCAGAGTAGACCAATCACAACAGACTGGGCTGTCTGACCAATCAGAGCAGAGTAGACCAATCACAACAGACTGGGCTGTCTGACCAATCAGAGCAGAGTAGACCAATCACAACAGACTGGGCTGTCTGACCAATCAGAGCAGAGTAGACCAATCACAACAGACTGGGCCGTCTGACCAATCAGAGCAGAGTAGACCAATCACAACAGACTGGGCTGTCTGACCAATCAGAGCAGAGTAGACCAATCACAACAGACTGGGCTGTCTGACCAATCAGAGCAGAGGAGTCTTTTAGAAAGGCAGGGTTTAGAGAGACTGAATCTTTTATCAAACCGTTTCAGACACTGTGAGAACTTTGGATGCATGCAAACCTGTTGTGGGAGACTCCAAAACAAAATCCTTTAAAATGAGCCTATAAAATAGCATAACTGGGGCACTTTAAGAGAAATTCATGTTACTGTGACTAATTTCATTGTTTTATATGATTTGTCTCAGCCCACATGCAGGAATGTCATTTTTTAAAAAGGATGCATGGAAAACTGCATCAGAAATCGCTGCATCAGACTGGGCCGTCTGACCAATCAGATTAAAGTAGACCAATCACAAGAGACTGGGCCGTCTGACCAATCAGAGCAGAGTAGACCAATCACAACAGACTGGGCCGTCTGACCAATCAGATTAAAGTAGACCAATCACAAGAGACTGGGCCGTCTGACCAATCAGAGCAGAGTAGACCAATCACAAGAGACTGGGCCGTCTGACCAATCAGAGCAGAGTAGACCAATCACAAGAGACTGGGCCGTCTGACCAATCAGATTAAAGTAGACCAATCACAAGAGACTGGGCCGTCTGACCAATCAGAGCAGAGTAGACCAATCACAAGAGACTGGGCCGTCTGACCAATCAGAGCAGAGTAGACCAATCACAACAGACTGGGCCGTCTGACCAATCAGAGCAGAGTAGACCAATCACAACAGACTGGGCCGTCTGACCAATCAGAGCAGAGTAGACCAATCACAACAGACTGGGCTGTCTGACCAATCAGAGCAGAGTAGACCAATCACAACAGACTGGGCTGTCTGACCAATCAGAGCAGAGTAGACCAATCACAACAGACTGGGCTGTCTGACCAATCAGAGCAGAGTAGACCAATCACAACAGACTGGGCCGTCTGACCAATCAGAGCAGAGTAGACCAATCACAACAGACTGGGCCGTCTGACCAATCAGAGCAGAGTAGACCAATCACAACAGACTGGGCCGTCTGACCAATCAGAGCAGAGTAGACCAATCACGACAGACTGGGCCGTCTGACCAATCAGAGCAGAGTAGACCAATCACAAGAGACTGGGCCGTCTGACCAATCAGAGCAGAGTAGACCAATCACAAGAGACTGGGCCGTCTGACCAATCAGAGCAGAGTAGACCAATCACAACAGACTGGGCTGTCTGACCAATCAGAGCAGAGTAGACCAATCACAACAGACTGGGCTGTCTGACCAATCAGAGCAGAGTAGACCAATCACAACAGACTGGGCTGTCTGACCAATCAGAGCAGAGTAGACCAATCACGACAGACTGGGCCGTCTGACCAATCAGAGCAGAGTAGACCAATCACAAGAGACTGGGCCGTCTGACCAATCAGCGCAGAGTAGACCAATCACAACAGACTGGGCTGTCTGACCAATCAGAGCAGAGGAGTCTTTTAGAAAGGCAGGGTTTAGAGAGACTGAATCTTTTATCAAACCGTTTCAGACACTGTGAGAACTTTGGATGCATGCAAACCTGTTGTGGGAGACTCCAAAACAAAATCCTTTAAAATGAGCCTATAAAATAGCATAACTGGGGCACTTTAAGAGAAATTCATGTTACTGTGACTAATTTCATTGTTTTATATGATTTGTCTCAGCCCACATGCAGGAATGTCATTTTTTAAAAAGGATGCATGGAAAACTGCATCAGAAATCGCTTGCATTCATTTAATTCATGCATTGATAAGCTTGTCCATCATATAATGGATTTTGCACTGCTGCGATTTACATACAAACACTTTTCCCTCTAGGATCATAATTTATAGCAACAAGAAAACCGAATCATTGTCAGATGTCAAAAATTGTGCATAATGCACAACTGGCCATTCACTGTCAGAGAACAAGACATCATCAGTTCATGCCTCAAAATATGCTGTTAAAATACATAAGTAAATGTAATATTCTCACTTATAGATCTCAGCCAAAACAGTGATCTCCACCTGTCCAACCCAGCTCTAAACGGATGGAGGAATAAAGAGAAAGAGTGTTAAAAATGTCTAGATTTTAACATTAAAAGAGTCCAAGCCCAAACTGAAAAAAAGAACTTAACGCTAAAGTTTACCTGAGGATCCCGTAAATTCTCCAGGTATTTCTCAAAATCGCCTTCGATAAACTACCACACACATTGGAAAAGAACAAAGACACCAAGTTTAATACAGCAGGTCAGAGGTCAGCTTCTGATGCGTTCATAACGGAATGTAAAATATGAATATATATGAATGTAAAATGCATTTCATTCTCACCAGCTCATAGGTAGATCTGTTCTGTTTCAGATGATTCACACAGGCCGCCCGCACTTTTGTGTGTAAACCCTGACAGTGCAACACCTGTCGAACAAACACACACACACACACCTGTCAGTCTGTATCTATAAGAAAAGATGTCAGCTTGAGTCATACGCATTCAGTTTATTACACTTATTCATCATTCAGCTATCATAACCCGGAATAACAGGTTTATCGAAACACAAAGCACTGAATTCATTCAGAATGCAAAATACACGAGTGATGATTCAGCAACACTTGAACTCTTTAATATTAATAACTCTGATGATTCAGCAATACTTTAATATTAATATGAATTACAAATAATTTTAACATTAATAATATTATTCATGTTAATATTAATATAAATGTACTTTTATATACAACTGTATCAACCATTGAGTCCATTATATACATTTTAATGTATTAACATTATTAATAATTTAATATAAATAGTATTAACATTCATTCAAATTCATGTTCAAGTTCATCTAACAAATAATCAATATCCTATAATGTTAAATAAAACACCTGAAACTACATAATAACTTCGTATATGAATGAATATATGCTGAATATTTAACATTCCTCACATAATTTAATAAGAATAAAGAAATTAGCAGCTAATTATAATGAGGGAGCTGATCAGGTAGAAATGATTATTAAATAAGTTGTGTCCTGCAGGGATTTACGAACCTGCATAATATCTCAATAAAATGATTTTTCAATAAACCATCCATATCGTACTTCATGAGAAATTAAGTAAAATCAAGACGACAACAGATAATATCTAACTAAACATGAATGATTATAGTTTATTTACTCGATTTATACTTTTTAGAGATTAAGAGTTTGTCTAAATAAGAAACATTGATTAGCATTTAAGTAAAAACAAACCACAACCATGTTGTTGTTGTTGTTGTTGTTATTAGTAGTGCATGTTAGCATAAACCGCTAGTAGGCTAAAGCTAATTAGCTTCAGATAAACTAAAAAGTGATTTTGACAAATCATAGCATTTAGATTGTAAATTGTATAAAAACAGGGCAATACGTTTTACTTCAGTGACTTTGTGTGACATTTTGAAACGTTTAAGCACACGGTGAGACACATTTAAGGCGTATTAGGGACGTTTAAGTGTATTTATGATTTGTTGGCTGTTTATAAACATTAAAATCGTGACACATTAAACATTGTGACTGTAAGTATCAGTATCGGTCTTCTGACCTGTTCTGCCACGGCCCGGAACAGACATGACCCATCCTTGGCGATCTTTTTGCGGTAAAAGCCCAGCGAGCGCAGGTAGTCGTCCATGCGGGACTCGTGCGTCCTGTCACCGGCCAGCTGCTGCTGCGCGCCCGCTGATGCCGCCCGGAGCTCCATGACGAGCCACTCCAACACAATCCCGAAATATATACCTCTATATCTGAAGCTCGAGTTTGCTTACCATCCCTGCACTCCAGCAAGCTCTCGTGAATGCTCCTGATGGACTGGATTTACTGGATTCGCTTTTGATTACAGTGCAAATGAATGTTGGAGCTGATTCTGGTTCAGCGCTGAATACTTAATCCCAGGTGATCGCGAGGCCGTGCACCAGGTAAATATGTAGTTTCTTAAGGCATTATGGCACAATTGAGAAAATAAAAAGGAGCTGAGCGGATTTTGGGAGACGCTGGGAGATGTAGGCGAAAAAGAAAGTGAAACTACACCACCCATGCTGCACCTACAGCAGCAGAACTGAAAGAGAAAGTAGCATGTAAATAAATAAATAAATAAAATATACATTTAATATAAAAATGCATATTTATTTATTCACAATAACGTAGTGACACTGACATAAAAGGGGAGGAAGAATAAATAATAATGCATTATAAATAAATAAAGTAATTATGTGAATAGGTATATTAATACATACACTCACCTAAAGGGTTATTAGGAACACCTGTTCAATTTCTCATTAATGCAATTATCTAATCAACCAATCACATGGCAGTTGCTTCAATGCATTTAGGGGTGTGGTCCTGGTCAAGACAATCTCCTGAACTCCAAACTGAATGTCAGAATGGGAAAGAAAGGTGATTTAAGCAATTTTGAGCGTGGCATGGTTGTTGGTGCCAGACGGGCCGGTCTGAGTATTTCACAATCTGCTCAGTTACTGGGATTTTCACGCACAACCATTTCTAGAGTTTACAAAGAATGGTGTGAAAAGGGAAAAACATCCAGTATGCGGCAGTCCTGTGGGCGAAAATGCCTTGTTGATGCTAGAGGTCAGAGGAGAATGGGCCGACTGATTCAAGCTGATAGAAGAGCAACTTTGACTGAAATAACCACTCGTTACAACCGAGGTATGCAGCAAAGCATTTGTGAAGCCACAACACGCACAACCTTGAGGCGGATGGGCTACAACAGCAGAAGACCCCACCGGGTACCACTCATCTCCACTACAAATAGGAAAAAGAGGCTACAATTTGCACGAGCTCACCAAAATTGGACAGTTGAAGACTGGAAAAATGTTGCCTGGTCTGATGAGTCTGGATTTCTGTTGAGACATTCAGATGGTAGAGTCAGAATTTGGCGTAAACAGAATGAGAACATGGATCCATCATGCCTTGTTACCACTGTGCAGGCTGGTGGTGGTGGTGTAATGGTGTGGGGGATGTTTTCTTGGCACACTTTAGGCCCCTTAGTGCCAATTGGGCATCGTTTAAATGCCACGGCCTACCTGAGCATTGTTTCTGACCATGTCCATCCCTTTATGACCACCATGTACCCATCCTCTGATGGCTACTTCCAGCAGGATAATGCACCATGTCACAAAGCTCCAATCATTTCAAATTGGTTTCTTGAACATGACAATGAGTTCACTGTACTAAAATGGCCCCCACAGTCACCAGATCTCAACCCAATAGAGCATCTTTGGGATGTGGTGGAACGGGAGCTTCGTGCCCTGGATGTGCATCCCACAAATCTCCATCAACTGCAAGATGCTATCCTATCAATATGGGCCAACATTTCTAAAGAATGCTTTCAGCACCTTGTTGAATCAATGCCACGTAGAATTAAGGCAGTTCTGAAGGCGAAAGGGGGTCAAACACAGTATTAGTATGCTGTTCCTAATAATCCTTTAGGTGAGTGTATATATTAATCTATTTCTTATAATATTTCTTTATATATATTTATTCACAATAAGGATTATATTAATTTATTAATAACAATTATTAATTAATTATTATTAAAATATGTATATTTAATACAAAATAATAAGTCTTGCTCTATCATGATCCTTATATCAACTTATATATAAAACCTAGAAGTTATCTTTGACATTTTATATATCTATATATTTAGGTTTCTGTTGATATAAGGATCATGCTAGAGTAAGGCTTATTATTTTGTATTAAATATAAATATTTTAATATATAATATAATAGTTGATATATTATTTTGTGATCACGTGACTCACGATCTTGTTGCTCAGTAACAAAACAGTCAAAACAAAGTTGCTTCGTCACTTTATTCACACAGCTCGCCTCATTTTACTGACATTTGGCTTATTATTGTCCTCCTTCTGAATCTAGTATGAATGAGTGTAGTCATATTAATGTCTTGATCGGCGTGACTGTGAGCAGATCAGGGTGTTTTCTCGGAGGTCGTGGGAAAGGCACGCGCTGCAGCGCGAGAAAAGCGCGACCACGTACGCGGCGGGACGAGCCCACAGCCGCGCGCACGCGCGCGCGTCCCTGCTCGCCCACGCGGAGACACAGACCTCATCCCACACGGTGCTTATTAAAATGACCGTATTAAATAAAATACTTTGTTGCAGATAATGAGATTAATAGAGTGATTTGTCTCATGTCAGCTCCCTGTATGTGATCAGTGAGCCTCCACATAAAACACACGCTACTACAGGTAAAGAGTTTATCTGTGTGAAAGTATTATTTTAGAGTCAGTGTTTGGGTTAATTGTAATCTGTGTGTCAGTAGGTGCATGCTCTCAGGTAAACAGCTATATACACCAGGTGAGCAATAATAATCTGTGCAATATTTGCATTATGTTAATTTGTGATAATATCAATGTTGATGATGATGATGTAAGCCTTCTGATTGTGAGTGGCAGGCCTTGTGCTCACGTGCACTGCCGGAGTGTGTACCAGCTGTCAATCAGTGGCTGAGAAGAGCAACACAACAGGGTAAGTAGCCTACTGTACACACACACACACACATTCATGATGGCACATGCTTGATTTAATCCATATGTGTATTTTAATAGTGTGTTTTAGCTAATAATTTGTGTTGTGTGCGTGTGTGTTTCTCCAGATGTGCAGCTCTTGGAGAGGATGTTGAAGAATCTCTCTGATAAGAGATGAAATGTTTTTAATGGATGTAAAATCAGCCTGAGAATAAAGTTTAACTCGCTGAACTCAAGTCTGTCTTTACTGGAGTTCATGAGATGGGGATTGTGTGTGAGAGAGAGAGTGAGAGTATGTGTGTGAGAGAGAGAGTGTGTGCGTGTATCTCTGTGTGTGTGAAAGAGAGCGTGTGTGTGTATATGAGGGTCTATGTGTGAGAGAGCGAGTGTGTGAGTGTGTGTATATGAGTATCTGTGTGTGTGAGAGAGAGAGAGAGAGAGAGAGCGCATCTCTGTGAGTGTGTGTGTGTATGAGTGTGAGAGTGCGTGTGTGTGTATGAGTGTGTGCGTGAGTGTCTGTATACATATGAGTTTGTGTGTGTGTATGAGAGAGTGCGTCTCTGTGTGTGAGAGAGAGTGTGTGTGTGTGTGTATGAGGGTCTGTGTATGTGTATATGAGTGTGAGTTTGTGTGTGTGTGCTGGAGTAATGTGTCTCTGTGTGAATGAGTGTGTGAGTGTCTGTGTGTATGAGTGTGTGTGAGAGAGATATAGTGCATGTGAGTGTCTGTGTGTGAAAGAGTCTCTGTGAGTGTGTGTATGGGTGTGAGTGTCTAGAGGAGGATGTAGTAGTTCCTGGATCAGCAGCTGTTGCACATCCTGGACCAGAGAGAGAGAGAGAATAAAAGACATCAGGATGAAAGGAAGGCAGAATTAGAAAAGAAAAAAACTGTAAGGTGTGGGAAGTCCGAGAGCGATGAAGCTCCAGCAGAGAAACTCCAGGGTCAGTTGTGTGTGTCGCACTGAGCAGCAGGACCGAAGCTTCTTCAGTGTAAGTATGTGTTTCATTTATATTATTGATCACTGATGCATTTAGTCAGTTCAGAAACTACCATAACATTTGTGAAAGAATAAAGATTTATAATGCATGTATAAATGTATATTTCTTTCATATATTTGTGATGAACTGACTAAATGCATTCGTTACTTTTTCAATCTTTTATCAAACTTTTACCATTTATTTTTGCAAATGTAAAATGTTTGATTTTAGAATATTCTGACATGTAAATGATATATAAAATAAAAATGATCAAAATAAATACATTTAAATATAAAAGTAATTTAAAAGCTAAATAAAAATGCTGAGATTAATTTCCAGGGAATGCATAAAGTGATAAAAATGTAAACTTTGAATGTAAAGTAAATCATTCTGGATAAAAGGGTCCGCCAAATAGATTTACAGGTATTTATTTAGCAGACACTTTTATCCAAATTAAATAGTTTTTAGATTTTTTTAAAAACAAATTCTTATTTTTAAATATGTATACAATGTAAATGTGTAGATAGCAATGATGTAACAAAAACACTAATGTATACATATACTAGCAGTCAAACACAGACTAGTCACAATGATGATGATGATGATGATAGACATGTTTGTGTGTTTAATTTCTGTAACTTCCAGAAATCACATGATGATGATGATGATAAAGATGAAGATGACGCTGATGAATGCAGTGTTGGCCGGATGTGTGATTGTCTGTGTGTTTCCCGGCCGCGGCGTGTGTTTCTCTCGTGGAGCGAGTGTCTCGTCATGTGTGAGCATGAAGCCCGGACACATCAGCTCCTTTCCACAACACACACGCACACACTCCGCTGTCACCATACACACCAGCCGATCAGTGTACCTGCCACAACACACACTCACAGGTACACACATCCACCCATCCTATATTGCCAAAAGTATTGGGACACCCATCCAAATCACTGAATTCATGTGTTCAATCATTTCATGGCCACATGTGTATAAATCAAGCACTAGGCATGCAGACGCTTCTACACACATTTGTGAAAGAATGGGTCGCTCTCAGGAGCTCAGTGAACTCAAGCGTGGTATCGTGATAGGTTGCCACCTGTGCCATAAGTCCATTCGTGAAATTTCCTCACTACTAAATATTCCACGCTCAACTGTTAGTGGTATTATAACAAAGTGGAAGCAATTGGGAACAACAGCAACTCAGCCACGAAGTGGTAGGCCACGTAAAATCACAGAGCGGGGTCAGCGCATGCTGAGGGTCAGAAGTCGCCAACTTTCTGCAGAGTCAATAGCTACAGACCTCCAAACTTCATGTGGCCTTCAGATTAGCTTAAGAACAGTGTGTAGAGAGCTTCATGGAATGGGTTTTCTATGGCCGAGCAGCTCATCCAAGCCTTACATCACCAAGTGCAATGCAAAGCGTGGGATGCAGTGGGGTAAAGCACGCCGCCACTGGACTCTAGAGCAGTGAGACGTGTTCTCTGGAGTGACCAATCACGCTTCTCTGTCTGACAATCCGATGGACGAGTCTGGGTTTGGCGGTTGCCAGGAGAACGGGACTTGCCTGACTGCATTGTGCCAAGTGTAAAGTTTGGTGGAGGGGGGATTATGGTGTGGGGTTGTTCTTCAGGGGTTGGGCTTGGCCCCTTAGTTCCAGTGAAAGGAACTCTTAATGCTTCAGCATACCAAGACATTTAGGACAATTTCATGCTCCCAACTTTGTGGGAACAGTTTGGGGAAGTTTTTGATTGATTAATTTCTGTTGTAAAAACTGATTAGTTATTTAATTTGGCGCCACTTAAACAACACCATCCTCAACTAAAACAGAAAACCCCCAATGCGTTCCGGACCCCATCTGCATGGCAACAGCACCTGGTGGCCGGAGAACGCAAACCATGAAATAGGTTTGAAATAGTTTTGAAACTATACCATCGTCATTTGGGGCAAACCTCAAAAAAGGCGAGTCCATGAAATCTGTCTCTCTGTCTGTCTGTCCACAAAGTGACTAATAATGTGTGTGTGTGTGTTGTTCTGTCAGTAACGGTTCAGAGCTCCCGGGCGTTTATGGGGTTTTTGCTGCAGGCTCGCTCTGTTCTGGAGGACCGTGTCGTCGGCGGGGAGTTCACAGTCCACCCTCCCAGCACACACACACTGTCCTGCCTCAGCACGGGCGACACCGTCACACACTCAGACAAAATGCACAAAAGGAACCTGTCCTTCAGCTGGAGGGCCCCTACACAACCCAGCGGAGACCTGCGCTTTTAGTAAGACAAATATGTCTAATGTAAATTAATTAAATTAAATTAAATGTCTATGCAAGGAACACACATCATGTCTTTATCTGCACAACACACAAATGTGAATTTTATTCCCTTTTCATTCTCTCTCTGTAGCATTTCGCTGGTTCAGTCCTATTTTGTGTACTGGTCTCGAATCAGATCGGCAGTGGTGCATGATGGGACACGTAGTTCGCAGATCATTGACAGTTTTACAGGACAACCGACAGGTGATTATGACCAACACACAATACATACACACACATCCTTGTGATTAATTGGTGGACTTTAGGGTGGCTAGTAAGATACAAGCCACACAGAACACCTAAATGATAACATATAGTTTATACTTAATGCTTTGTGTATGTATTTTTCATGCAGCCTCAATACTGGAAAAAACAAGCAAACACACATACACAACCACATCTACACACCCTAACACACATGCACCATATAACACAAACACCAACTTGCTCTCAACATATAGCACACACACAACCCCTTCTGTTAAAACAAACACAAACACACAATCACTAGAAGTCACTCAAACACCTCTGTCCTCGTATAGACACACATCTACACACACTAACACATATGCACCATATAACACAAACACCAACTTGCTCTCAACATATAGCACACACACAACCCTTTCTGTTAACACAAACACACAACCACTAAACGACACTCAGACATCTCTGTCCTCGTATAGACACACACAAACTTTCCCAAGCATGTCTTCATCTCACAGCTCCACAAACGCTAAAATAGAGATAAACACACACAAAACTAACACACACACTGTCCCGGATCTACTATTACAGACCCACAGCACAGATACACATGCATCTATGGAACAAACACACACGTATACGCCTTCAGTACACACTCACAACACACAGATCTTCACCGCATCCCTCCATCCCGAAGCCCTCCGTCGAGCCCTCTCCGACTTTTTCCCGTCCCGGGAGCCAACAGAGGGCTCCGTTTCTCTGACCCAGCGCAAGAAAGACACTTCCAATCGGTTTAGAGATGTTCTCAAACCCCCCAAACAAGCTAAAGACCCGTCTGGGGTTCCAGAGAGAGGGGTCGAGAGGCCGGAGCGCATGCCCAGGCAGAGCACATCCGAGCTTGGTCTGCTGCTGGGCCTGTCGGCCGCGCTGGGAATGGCCGTGGCCGTGGGTCTCCGGTACCTGCAGAGGAAACACTGCCGCAAACGCACCGCCGTGTCGCTCAACGACTGCAACCATGAAGACAGAGGCATCATCCACGTGCAGGAGTGTGGAGACCTGGTGCAGGTGCGCAAAATACGGCAAAACAGCTTCCTGGTGCTGCAGGCCGAGTACAACCTCATAACACCGACAGGAAACTAAACACTAAACCAAGGCAAAGACTACTAAATACTGTCTCTTATTCCCACCAAGGCTGCACTTCTTTGATAAAAAAAAAACTAAAATAAAAACAGTAACATTGTGAAATATTATTACAGTTTAAAAATATAGCTGCAAGCAGCAATTAAGGGGCCAAACACAAAGGAGGAAGCATCAGAACAACTGCAACAATGACTGGAAAATCATAAATGCAGTCACTAGTAAAGATTTTATAATTTTCGAACAATAGGTTGCGCCATAGTAAGGTGACAATGACACATGGGAAGTGTGGTGTCAATATGCCCATATGTCAATAAGCATTGCAGAGATACAGTCTTAGAGGCGTTTTGGCATCATGGCATCAATTTTGTTGATGCGGATCCATATCTTTTTGCTGGCATGGTCCCGAAGACCCATACCAAGTAGACCAGTTTCATTACAATAGGTTAATTTATTTAAAAGTTATTAGCATTTTTGGAAATGTCATTATAACTTTTGACCACAAGGTGGTGCTGTCTTGAAACTTAAGTACCTTCAGGGCATGGTCCCAAAGACACATAACGAGTTTCGTAAGGATACACCAATGCGACAAAATTTGAAATGGCCGATATGGGAAAATTGGGTATCGCTCATATCGGCATGCTGCACCGAATATAAAGAGACCAGTTTTGGCCAAAACATTTCAATCTTTTATATCTTCAGACCACTAGGTGGCACTGCGCCGAAACACTGCAGGTGTCAAATTTGTTGATGTGGACCGCTATATAAGAAAATAGTTTTGTCTGTTGACACGAAGGCCATATCTTTTTGGCAGCATGGTCTGAAGATGATACGATTCAATTTTGGTGAAAATCGGATCAACGGTCTAGGAGGAGAAAATCTAAATGGCAGACAGGAAGTTCGGCCGACTATGGCAAAATTGGTATCTATGTTCTCGGCATGAGCCAAGACCAGTTTCATTACAATAGGCTAATTTATTTAAACGTTATTAGCATTTTTGGAATGCTTTTTACTTTTGACCACAAGGTGTCTCAAAACTTGAGTTCCTTCAGGGCATTGTGCCAAATACACATATAGAGTTTCGTATAGATATGCCAATGTGTTCATAAAATATAGCATTTTACGTCAAAATTCAAAATGGCCGACGCCCAAAATTGTCGATATGGGAAAATTGGGTATCGTTTGTATTGGCATGCTGCACCGAATCTAAAGAGGCCAGTTTTGGCCAAAAAATTTCAATTTTTCATTTCTCCAGACGGCACATTTCACAGAGGTGGCACTGCGCCAAAACTGTGCAGGTATCCTCAGGTCATGGTTGTCATAACACACACCCTCTGAAATTGCTCATTGACATGGCATCCTCAATGGATCCATCTCCGGCGTGATGACTCCGATCTTTCGAATATTCCTATTTAATAATTGTTTAATTGACACGCCATCCTCAATAAACCCGTCTCCGGCGTGATGCCTCCGATCTTTCGAATATTCCGATCTAATATGACTTCTGACCTGTAAGGTTGCCAAAATAATAATCATACACTGTTTGTTAATTGGCCAGAGGAGAACTGGCACCCCGACTGAGCCTGGTTTCTCCCAAGGTTTATTTTTCTCCATTAGGACACCTGATGGAGTTTTGGTTCTTTGCCACTGTCGCCTTTGGCTTGCTCAGTTGGGGGCACTAAATTTTCAACTAAATATCCAAATCAATGTAATTACTAAACTAAATTAACTATATCAACTACATTACTTGAATATATATGATAATTGAAATGAGCTGATGACATCACTGTTTTCTCCAGAGCGGCTGTACAGCCGAATCAAATTCTATTCATTATTTTCCTGTTTAACACTGTGAAGCTGCTTTGAAACAATCTGCATTGTAAAAAGCGCTATATAAATAAAGCTGACTTGACTTGACACACCAAGTTTGGTCAGAAAACGCTAAAGCATAGCATAGCCACATGTCCATTTTGGCGCGCTCTTCGTCAAATTAATTTGCCTGTTATTCAAAAACGATTTGACGAATCAACTTGAATTCCATAACTTTTTGTCGGCATGGTTTGAAGATAATCTGGTTAAATTTTTGTGAAAATCAGAGCAATGGTCAAGGAGGAGTTCGAAAATTAAAAATGGTGGAAACATTTTCATGACGGAAAATGACGCCATGCTTTCAAAACGTCTTGAGCCAAGGAATCAGTGAACTTTGCTTCTAGCCCTTACGGTTCAAAAGTTATTAACTTAAATGTAAGTGAAACTTTGGACAGTTGGTGGCGTTAGAGGGATTGAGTTAGAGACTCCAAATTTGCTGCAGTGACAGTTCAGACTGTCCTCTATCAGTGTGCCAAATTTAATAACTTTCCCGCAAGCGGTTCTATGGGCTGCCATAGACTCAAGAGCGGAAGAAGAAGAAGAACACTAATGATTACAATAGGTGCTTGGCCCCTAATAACTGTTTTCTATAGTAATGCATTTAAAACTGTAATATATTTCTGTGATCAAAGCTGAATTTATCATCATTACTCCAGTCTTCAGTGTCACATCCTTCAGAAATCATTCTAATATGAGGATTTGATGCTCAAGAAACATTTCTGATGATTATCAGTGTTGAAACAGTTTTTTCTGGACTTTTTTGTCTGTACTGTCAGTTTTGATCAATTTAATGCAGCCTAGCTGAATAAAAGTTTCAGTTTCTTAAAAACAGCATCATAACTTCAAAGCATACTATTAAAAAAAACTACAGTATGCAAGTAATCCTTTCCAAACACAGCCACTGTATTAATCCTCCTGAATGACTGCCAGACAAAAAAGCAGAAAGTGCTTTTGCCTTTAGTGAAGATAAAATATCAGCTGTGTTTAATAAGCATAAATGATGCATTTCAGTCTGAATACTAGTTTAAAAGCTCAATTTTAACCATAAATAAACTAGCACCCTTTTTCAATGTTCTCACCCATTAGTCTAGATATAAAATTGTATTTGATTTTAAAAAATGAAATGTTTTAATAAGTTGAATAAATAGATTTATTTTGAAAAGCATATGGTGTATTTGATTTTGTTGTCATTTTTTGCATGATGCACCTCAAAACACACGTTTACACACAAAACCTCATTGAGACACAATTTATGACACTGTTTATTGTCTCAGTAACGTAACATGGCACAGTTTGCGTTCACTGCACCAAAACAAGTGACCAATGGTTCAGTAATACTCTCGTCATCGGGTAAGAAAGTTAACAGTGCATTGAACGGTTTTTACTGCTTTAGAAATAAGCCCAATAAAGCCACACGAATACATGAAAGAATTCCCTGGAGGTCTAAATAACAAAAGCAAATCCATCTGACAAAGTCTGAGTGCTGTTGGAGTAAGAAAAGATTTCACACTTCATATAAAAATAAAAATATACATTCGGGTATCCGTTTAAAAAAGCTCATGGAATCATTTTCAGTCCCTGCCGTCTGAGGTCCCGCGGGTCGCGTTAAGGCACTTGATCTCTCGTATACTGTACGTGCGACGAGTAAAACTCCTGTTCTCTGCGTCTCGTCTGGTTTGGTCTCGTTGGGTTTGGTCCGGTTTGGTTTGGCTCAGCCAAGTGTTTCACAGCTTCCAGTCGACAGTGTAGCTCATATGGGCGAGAGAGTCTGTGAAGGAAGCAAATCAAGAGGTTAAAACAGACATAAAGGGAACTTATGAACAGATGGAATACGGGAGAAGTTATAAAAGAATATCTGATATGCACATCAGAACTGTGAGTATGAAATCACATTTTTGTTGTTTTACGCTGATTTTGTTAATAAAGTTAAAGTGCAAAAAAAATAAAATGCCCAGAAAATAAATCGGAAAATACTCTTAAATGGCTCTTTACAAAAACATTGAGTTTTTTCTATATGTATATAAATAATAATGTTTTGTTTAGTGTTGGGGTTCAGGTTTAGTAAATTAAAGCTGAAAATGTTTTTGCTTTTTAACAATTTTATAATTCGTGGGTGTGTTTGTGTGTAAGAAAGTGTGTGTGTGTTTGTTTGAGTGTGTAAGAGAGAGAGTGTGTGTGTGTGAGAGAGAGAGAGAGAGAGAGAGAGAGAGAGTGTGTGTGTTTGTGTAAGAGTGTGTGCATGTGTGTGTGTGTGTGTGCGTGCGCGTGTGCGCATGAGAGAGTGTGTGTGTGTGCATGTGTGTGTCTGTTTTTTTATTTAAGAGAGAGTGTGTGTGTGTTTGTGTGAGAGAGTGTGTGTGTGTGCGCATGTGTGAGTGTTTGAGAGTTTGTGTGTGTGAGTGTGTGCATGCATGAGAGAGTGTATGTGTGCGTGTGTGTGTGTGTGTGAGAGAGCGTGTGTTTGTGTGTAAGAGAGTGTCTGTGTTTGTGTGTGAGTGTTTGTGTGTAAGAGAGAGTGTGTGCGTGAGGGTGTGAGTGTGTGTGTGCGCATGTGTGAGAGTGTGTGTGTGCGCGTGTACGTGAGAGTGTGTGTGCATGAGAGAGTGTATGTGTGCGTGGGTGAGTGTGTGTGTGCATGAGAGAATGTGCGTAAGAGTGTGTGTGTGTGTGTGAGAGAGTGTCTGTGTTTGTGTTTGTGTGTAAGAGAGAGTGTGCGTGAGAGTGTGTATGTGTGTGTGTGTGTGTGTAAGAGAGTGTCTGTGTTTGTGTTTGTGTGTAAGAGAGAGTGTGCGTGAGAGTGTGTGCGTGAGAGTGTGTGTGTGTGTGTGTGTGTGTGTTACCTTCTGTCTGCCGCTCATCCATGTTTTAATGGAGGGCAGAAGGATGCTGCCCAGCAGGATCTGAGCGGGATGATAGATCAACAGAGGCACTGATATCAGAGATAGATGCTCATAACCCTCAAACACGATCTTCAGCATGGGGATGCCTACACACACACACACACACACACACACACACACACACACACACAAAATAAACCAGTGTTTTCAGTTACAGAAGGTAAGTAATGAATAATATTTGCCTTATCCAGACAGAAGCTTGTGTTTTACCTAAAGTGAGGGATTTATGAGTCGCACAAAACATGATGGCAACTGAATCAGCTGCAGTGAAACCTGAGGATTTCCTACAAACATCACAAAACAAGATACATATAAACACACTTTATGTAGTCACACATTAAAGAGTAAGGGGATCAGGATTATGTCTTAATCTAATAATGCAGGATGGCTTTTAAGAGGGTTACGTTTACAGGATAGACATAAACCAGTAGAAGTCAAAAGTTCCCAGAAAAGTGAGTGTTTTTCTCACCTTGTAGACAGGAAAAATATCAGGGACATGAAGCTCAACTGAATGGAAAATACTGAAAATGGGAAGAAGAACAATATTAATGATATACCTTTACAGTCTTACAGTGAGTGCAGTTAAAGTTTCTTGCACCACAAACAAATCAACTTGTTCAACCCCCTTTTTGAGCACAGATGTGAAAATTCAACATAAACATTAAAAATGCATCCAAACATAATGGTTGTAATTGATGCATGAGGCATAAAAGTGTAATCAAGTTACAAGTTATCTTACTCTAAAGCATTTAGAGCACATTTAATGCACACCATTTTTAATTTGATACAAAATGTATTTTACAAAATAAGTTGGACTTTGTAGAAAATCAAAGCTATATGTCTAACTAAGCTGTGTTCAAATTTAAAGTTTATATCATAAAAACAGGGTTTTCTGTGAAATTTTGTTTAGGCACAAAAATAGACACCCACACTCTATTGAATCTCCTGTAACAAATTAATACATTTCTGTCAAAGTATCACTTCTATCACCAAACAGTGGCCAAATATAGAACCTCTCCTACAATATGTTTTGTCAATATTAAAATATTTGAAACATGAGACCGCCCACTAGGGGGAGCAGCTGCTAAAAGGTTTTAAATGACCAAACCAATGTTTTCATCCACATATTAATATGCAAATTTTGTATACCGCATTAAAGAATGGAAACGCCATGTTATGCATGAATTCTAAAAAACATATATTTTTTCCCGATAAAGACATGCTCATAAACTACGATAAAAACTAATTTACCGAATTCCTCTACGCACAACAAACAAACACTTGGCTTCGCCTCAACATAGGCTGTGATTGGATAACTGGACTAACCAGCGGACCAATCGCATCGCATCATCTCAAATGTTAGTTTGGTGGCTCTGAAACGCCCGAGTCAAAGTCTGTCCTCAGGATGATTTGGTTTAATTCCCTCCAGGAGCGTCTCACACGATTGCGTTACCAAACCCAACGCAAGAGAACATGACAGCGTTTACTGCGTTTCATCTGACGCTCTGAGACGCAACTCATTTATGATGGAGGGAAAAAGAGCCTGATTGCAGACATTTTTATTACTGATATTTTGTGCCAAATTCCCAGGTAGTGACGATTTTATTCTCTTGAACACGGGATGGAAACGTTGCCTTATTCGCAAATATTTGATCTGATATTCCAATTCACAACTTTGTATGTTAACCTCAGAGGTTAATCACACACTCACTGATGAAGACGACGAGGAGCAGGCTCAGATGGTCCAGCTCTATGTTGGGGTTGGAGAAGGTGTCGCAGAAGGTGGTGTAGATTATCATGAGCAGAACGACACTGCTCACCGTCCCGAACGGAGGCTTCCGGCGGTCCAGACACTCCCTCAGGAACCTCCTGCACACCTACATGCACAAAACTTGTTCAGTATCAGTGTGGCAACTTCCTATTAACTGCTGTTGTGAAATTATTTAGGACAGAAACTCAGAATTAACACTCATAATCCTTTCCCTTACAGACACTACTTGCCATTATCGCATGTGAAATTAGTAGGGCTGTCGATATAACGTGTTAATTAGATTCATTAGTAACGGTAAAAAATAATGCATTCAAATTATTAAGGCATTTAACGACCAGACCTACTTAGGTCATCTAACATTTCATACAGTTGATTGATGAAGAATATGATGAAAGGCAACAACTCATTGTGTGATGAAGCCCTAAAATTCAAGATATGAGCCATTTTAGTGTCAGGACGTTTTTACGGTGGGCATGTTTGTTGTGGTCCACGTCAGAGCGTGATTGTTCCCGCCGGTGCCATGCGCAAATACACTACAGGCTTTCTCTCGCTCGTATCGATGGTAAATCATCAACACTATCATCCCTTACATGTGTTTTATTGAACTAAATACATCATCTGATGAAACGCATATGCGGGTTACTTTTCTTGTGCACCCGAGTCCGTAGGCGTTCCTTTCACATTCACATTAATCGCGGCACAGTTTTTTACGCAACCGAATTCGGTAGCCCTGTGCTCAGCTCACCCGGCTCCGCATGACAGCTTTCACATTTCCAATTTTTCATGTGAACAGTGCCGCGTTTCGAAACTACCCGTGTGAAAACGGCCTCACATTTACATCATGATATACAAGCAAAATCAAAATCAACACGCAATCTGCTTTTCTGTCCAGAATAGCACAAGACGAGAGCAAATGCGATTTCATACAACAGTTTAATAAAATAAATAAAGTTAATATTGTGTTATTTTAGACACAATATTGTATGTTTTGCTCAGTTTTGCCAACGAAAATATAAAGACAAAGCAGAATTGTTCGTCTGCGAATCCAAGCGATACGGCGTTTCATTTCTGAATCCGCGTTTTGAACAAATCGGGTGAACCTATGATTCAATGGACCATAAAGAGAGCCTTTTACATTTACCATTTCCATAAAGAGATTTTACTTTACTTTAACATTTAGGACATTTACTTTAATCCTGAATGAATCAGCCGTTTGGACAAATCAAATGAACGAATGACTCAACTTATTCAATTAGACATTTACCGCCACCTACTGGCATTAAAAATGACTTCATATTTTCACATTAATAAAAACAAACATTAAAGGTATAGGTCACCCCAAAAACATTCTTTCTGAAGCTACTTTTTGTAATGTCTATTTGATTTTTTTTTACACAATAATGACTTTAAATGATCTTTTGGGAGTAATTTCTCATCCAAATTTGATGTGTGATTAATTTGCAATTAATTAGATGAATTAATCGCCACATTGTGTAATTAATTAGATTTAAAAAAATAATAAAAAAAATCACTTGATAGCCCTAGAGATTATATGAACAGAATTGACCAAAACAACACACACACACACACACACACACTGACACTGACCTGTCCAACTATGAGCGGGACGACCACTGTCATGAAGAGCTGCGAGAAGATGGAGGAGAACGGGACAGAAGACGAGGAGCCCAGCTACACACACACACAGACAGAAAAACATTATACACAGAATATATCGGAAACAACTCCTGTAAAACACACTGAACAACTCAGACATACAGTAAATCACATCCATAGAACATGCTCATTGTCCAGCACATCAAAATAGTGCTGCACGATTAATCGCACAATAACAAAATAAAATAACATTGAAATCCTCCCTAAACACGATAATTAGTGCGATTATGAAATCGAAAACGCCAAAAAAATGAAGCATGAAGCATATTGTTATCCTTATAGTGGTAGATTTTAGTAAAGTTGTGATTTCTGTGATAGAATGTGTTTGTATAAAGAGTGTTTGTAAAGTTGTGATTGCTGTGAGGAATGTGTTTGTAAAGTTGTAATTGTGATGTAATGTGTTTGTAAAGTTGTGATTGCTGTGAGGAATGTGTTTGTAAAGTTGTAATTGTGATGTAATGTGTTTGTAAAGTTGTGATTGTGATGTAATGTGTTTGTAAAGTTGTGATTGCTGTGAGGAATGTGTTTGTAAAGTTGTGATTGCTGTGAGGAATGTGTTTGTAAAGTTGTAATTGTGATGTAATGTGTTTGTAAAAAAGTGTTTGTAAAGTTGTGATTGCTGTGAGGAATGTGTTTGTAAAGTTGTGATTGCTGTGAGGAATGTGTTTGTAAAGTTGTGATTGCTGTGAGGAATGTGTTTGTAAAGTTGTGATTGTGATGGAATGTGTTTGTAAAGTTGTGATTGCTGTGAGGAATGTGTTTGTAAAGTTGATATTGCTTGTGTTTGTAAAGGAATGTGATAATGAAATCGCAAAAGGCTGCGATTGGTTTTTTATGCGTAGCTTGTCAATGAAGCATGGGCATCGGAAGCCAAAAAAAAAAATGTGGGTGGGTCCTCCCCCAGAAAACTTTAGACATTTACTAAACGTCTGGTTGGGACAGTCAAAATTACAGAAAACACCAAATGATTTACAGCGGTAATAGTGTAGGGGTAAAGCACATGACAGAAAATTGATGCAAATCAACCCGAGGTTCGAATCCGCCTTTTTCCGAACTCGCACTACTCCAATTTCTTATCACATATCAGATCGGAAAGGCTTTTTCCGAAGTGGGTGGGTCTTGTCCCGCCCACATACAATGGTTCCCACGCCCATGCAATGAAGTATGGCTCCAAATGCTAATCCATCTGAAAGCATTGCGAGTTTGTGTCGCTTATAATTTACATTTGAAAAAGCAACACGTTTCAAATATCTTTCCAGACATGAGAAGCCTTTATTAACATCTTGTCCAACAAAAGACAACACTTAATAACATGCTTTTACTCCAAACTCACTTCATAACGACAGTTGAGCATCCTTATGTGAGATGATGTGGCTTATTATACAGAACAGCCTTCTTACTCGTCATGTACAATCAAAGCATTTCAATCTTCTGTTTAATCAGACATGTTTCATTTCCTGGAATGAGGTGTGTTATCTACTTCTGTGGCATGGCATATTTGAGATTCTGCGCAAGAGCGCCCTCAGGCTTTCAGATCGAGATCATTTACTGTTGATCACAGAGCCGTACAGCTCTGACAAGCTGCGCAGAAAATAATCGCAGCCTTTGCCCAAATCATGCGCGGTTAAATTGTGATAAATCGTGCAGCCCTAACACAAAACATATAAATGAAAAGTTTTACTCACAAACACCAGCAGCAGAAGAGGAGTGACCAAAATCCCCTGCAGACAGGACAGAGAAATGAGACTTTCACATTATGCTTTTATTCAATTAATCTTTTGTTTGCCTATTTCTCTCTTTTCTGCTCCATTCCCTGTCCTCCCTTTTCTTTCTCTCTCTGCATTATCACACTTACCAGAAAGCTCCCAAATGCAGAATTGAAAATGGCGGCAGCCTGTAAAGAAAACAAACATATACAATTTTACATTAAATACAAAATAATAATGAATAAATGAATGTTTGTAAAGCTTAGCTGAAATACATCTGTAAAGTTGTGATTGTGAGAGTCTTTTTGTA
This sequence comes from Rhinogobio ventralis, assembly GCA_039654625.1. Taxonomy (NCBI): domain Eukaryota; kingdom Metazoa; phylum Chordata; class Actinopteri; order Cypriniformes; family Gobionidae; genus Rhinogobio; species Rhinogobio ventralis. Next base: position 3,394,133 of record CM077203.1, read on the forward strand.
ATATTGTTATCCTTATGGTGGTATATTTTAGTAAAGTTGTGATTGCTGTGAGGAATGTGTTTGTATAATGAGTTTTTGTAAAGTTGTGATTGCTGTGAGGAATGTGTTTGTATAATGAGTGTTTGTAAAGTTGTGATTGTTGTGAGGAATGTGTTTGTAAAATGAGTGTTTGTAAAGTTGTGATTGTTGTGAGGAATGTGTTTGTAAAATGAGTGTTTGTAAAGTTGTGATTGTTGTGAGGAATGTGTTTGTATAATGAGTGTTTGTAAAGTTGTGATTGTTGTGAGGAATGTGTTTGTAAAATGAGTGTTTGTAAAGTTGTGATTGCTGTGAGGAATGTGTTTGTATAATGAGTGTTTGTAAAGTTGTGATTGTTGTGAGGAATGTGTTTGTAAAGTTGTGATTGCTGTGATGGAATGTGTTTGTATAATGAGTGTTTGTAAAGTTGTGATTGTTGTGAGGAATGTGTTTGTATAATGAGTGTTTGTAAAGTTGTGATTGTTGTGAGGAATGTGTTTGTAAAATGAGTGTTTGTAAAGTTGTGATTGCTGTGAGGAATGGGTTTGTATAAAGAGTGTTTGTAAAGTTGTGATTGTTGTGAGGAATGTGTTTGTAAAATGAGTGTTTGTAAAGTTGTGATTGTTGTGAGGAATGTGTTTGTAAAATGAGTGTTTGTAAAGTTGTGATTGTTATGAGGAATGTGTTTGTATAATGAGTGTTTGTAAAGTTGTGATTGTTGTGAGGAATGTGTTTGTAAAATGAGTGTTTGTAAAGTTGTGATTGTTGTGAGGAATGTGTTTGTAAAATGAGTGTTTGTAAAGTTGTGATTGTTGTGAGGAATGTGTTTGTATAATGAGTGTTTGTAAAGTTGTGATGGTGTGAGGAATGTGTTGATTTTTTTTATAACAAATTGTGATCATGTTTTGATTTTTAAAGTTTTGATAAAGTACATATGTAAAGTTGTAATTTTTGTGATGGAATGCGTTTTTAAAGTAGTGATGGGAGCAAGCTTGTAAAGATGTGATTCATTGTGATGACAACTTGGGATTTTACAATAAAGTATTTGCAAAGTATCTTTTTTAAAGTTGGCATTTTTACCTCATTTCCTCCTACAGCTTTAGTGAGAATAACAGCAGAGGAAACAGGAGGAGGCATACATGCAACCGTCTGCAACCTGAGAGAGAGAGAGAGAGAGAGAGGGAGAGAGAGAGGGAGAGAGAAAAAGAGAGAGAGAGCGCGAGAGAGAGAGAGAGAGAGAGAGAGAGAGAGAGAGAGAGAGAGAGAGAGAGACAAATTTTTGAAATTTTGAATTTTGAAAAAGATTTTATTACAAATTTTCACATGAAACTCTTTTTCAACAAGTCAACATTTACCATTTTACATTTACCTTTTAAACCACAAAGAAAACAAACCAAAAAAAATGTCTAAATTAGAAGAAAATAATTCAATCTTTTTCCATCAATAACAGTGCACAAAGCCACATTTGAAAACCATTTCATTTCAAATGTGATCATGCCTTCCATGGAAATATAAAATGAAAATCAATGAGCATTCTGGATTTTACTGTGGCTAAAAACAGAGTATTAATATCTTGATCTACACCCAGTTCTATCTTGTTTTTTTCCTACTCATATAGATTGCTAACTTTGCTTGACCTATAATACAATTTAAACACTGACAAATAAACCGCTTTCTTCTAACATACTTAAAACCAACAATAAATACATCTATAGAAAAAGATTCATTAAAACTATAAAATAAATTATGTAATAAACTAAACAACCTTTTCAGTCTAAAACAATCCATACAAGCATGAAAAACAGTTTCTTTCTTTGAACAAAAGCATTCTGTAGTGACATCAGCAATGTAAAATGTGTATGTCCCCCAACTCTTTTACTTAAAAGTGGCTTACACAATGATCTCCATTCTGGTTTATCATCATCACACGGTTTTACGATCGGATGATAAGAGTAAATCATTTGTAACTCTAATGAGAGCAGTCTCAGTACTATGATACAGTCTAAATCCTGACTGGAAATCCTCACAGATACCATTTCTTTCTAAAAAGGAGCATAGTTGTGAGGACACTGCCTTTTCTAGTATTTTTGACAGAAAAGGTAGATTTGAGATTGGCCTGTAATTGACTAATTCTGCAGGATCAAGTTGCATTTTTTTAATAAGTGGTTTAATAATAGCCAACTTAAAAGTTTTCAGTACATATCCTAATGTCAAAGATGAATTAATGATATTAAGAAGAGGATCTATGACCTCTGGAAGCATCTCTTTTAGTAGTTTAGTCGGTATAGGGTCGAGCATACATGTTGTTGATTTTGATGATTTAACGAGTTTAGCCAATTCTTCTTCTCCTATAGCAGTGAATGAATGTAATTTTTCCTCAGTGACACTACAATGCTCTGTCTGATGCAATATTGTAGATGGTTGCATAGTTATAATTTTCTTCCTAATATTATCAGTCTTACACGTACAGAAGTTCATAAAGTCATTACTGCTGTGCTGTTTGCAAACGTCAGAAGCTGAAGCTTTATTTCTTGTTAATTTAGCCACTGTATCGAATAAATACCTTGTTTTGAGTCGAGAAATAAGCAGATCTAGCAGTTTTAATGGCCTTTTTGTATGTAATCATGCTCTCTTTCCATGAAATGCGAAAAACCTCCAGTTTTGTTTTCTTCCAGCTGCGCTCCATTTTTCTGGCTGCTGTTTTAAGGGCCCGGGTGTGCGCGTTGTACCACGGCGTTGGACTATTTTCTTTAAACTTCTTTAAGGGCAGAGGATCAACTGTGTCTAAAGTGCTGGAAAAGAGAGAGTCAATAGTTTTTGTTGCAACATCGAGTTCCTCTAGGCTATCTGGGATGCTGCGGAGATGAAACTGATGAGGAAGATTATTTATAAAGAAATCTTTAGTGGCAGCAGTGATAGTCCTGCTATATTTGAAGCGAGGGGACGGCTTTGCAGCCTTAGCTAAATTAAGTATACATGATACTAGGTAATGATCTGAGATGTCATCGCTCTGCTGCAGAATTTCAACGGTATCAACATTTATTCCATGTGACAGTATTAGGTCTAAAGTATGATTACGGCGATGAGTGGGTCCTGATACGTGTTGCCTAACTCCAATAGAGTTTAGAATGTCTCTAAATGCCAATCCCAATGCGTCTTTTTCATTGTCTACATGGATATTAATCACCAGTAATTAGGACTTTATCTGTAGCCAGTACTAACTCTGATAGAAAATCAGCAAATTCTCTGGTAAAGTGTGTATTGTGCCCTGGAGGCCTGTATACAGTAGCCAACACAAATGTTAAACCGGATTTATCAATTTCACTACATAACGTTACGTAAAGCACCAAAACTTCAAAGGAATTATATTTGAAACTAGACCTCTGAGTAACACTGAAGATATTATTATAAATTACAGCAACACCTCTCCCTTTACCTTTCAGACGCGGCTCGTGTTTATAACAATAATCTTGTGGGGTGGACTCATTTAAAGTAATGTATTCGTCAGGTTTTAGCCAGGTTTCTGTCAAACACAGCACATCTAGATTATGATCTGTAATCTTATTAACAATAAGCGCTTTTGAGGAAAGGGATCGAATATTCATCAACCCAAGCTTTATCATTTGATCATCTGTATTATATCTGTTTTTTATTTGTTGAACATCAATTAAATGTTTTCCCTTAAGTGGGTTTGAGAGTGTTTTGTATTTACTAATTCTGGGAACAGACACAGTCTCTGTGTGATAATATCTAGGTGAAAGATTTCTGGGATTTATCTGACTTTTGTGACGCGAGACAGGTACTTCAACAAAAACCTTTATTCTGTGGAAAACACAGTGATCAAAATTAGAGAACAATAACCATTGCAGCACAAAAAAAAACATTACAACTCAAATTTGAGGCACACAGCAGTCAAAAATTTGTAGGAAGTGTAGAGGCCCTTGCTTTGAATGACCTCAGCACATCTGCGGCCACAGGACATCACTAGATACTCAACACTGCTCTGGTGTGATCTTGGTTCACTCTTCTTCCAGTCTCGTCCACAGTTCTGTAACTGTAGTGGGTTTCTTAGCCGTAACTTTGTAATGACTTAGTATCTTTGTAAAGCTTCTCTTGCAATAGCTAAAAGGGTCATCACTTTGACCTTCATCTGGACAACCTGATGTTGCAGGGTTTCAGTCACCTTAGAGCGGCTTGCCATCTTGTAAAGTCAGTGAAAATTGGAAAGTTTGCTGCAAGTTAAATAGGGTTTGCCAGAGAATTAAGGAAATTAGCACCAGGTGCCAGATTAACACCCAAAGCTTGAAGGTATCTGAAAGTGTTCTCTAATTTTGACCAGCGTTATTTTTCAATTGTCTCATTTAAGTTTTATATACTGTACTTCAGAATATATTTAACTTATGAAATATGCTTAAAAAAAACTGCCCTTCTGCTCCTTTTTAGGATAATTTTAAATAGGACCAAGCAGTGACCTTGAAATTGAGGAAATTGTATGTTGTTCTCTAATTTTGATATCTACTATGTTTTATTCGGAAAGAATATCTGTCCTTTTTAAATATGATAAAACTAAAGACTTTTCGGAGATATGAAGGATGCAATACTACACTATAGGTACTCAAGATCGACAAAAAACCCCTCCTAAATTAAGTTCCACGTGTGGTCTCCCCTTTCTTATGTTAGATTGAGCCGGACGTAACAATAATAACACACACAACTGCATTTAAATCACACTTATTCCCTTGCTTTCCAGAAAGGATTGAGCAACCCTCTATTCTGAATACTGCCCCTATCCTGGGTCACTTAAGGAAATTTCAGCTAATGGTACAACAATAGTAACTCATAATCTTCAACGTTATAAAAACATGAATGTCTGTCTGTGAAAGGACGTGTGGAGGTTGCAGGTGAACACAACGACTCTCTTGCAGGAAAATAACCTAAAGCGCCAACACAGAAGCCCTCTGAGATCCAGTTACCCACGGCACAAACCCACCGACAGAGACTTCATTCAGCCAAGCAGTGAACAGGTAGAGAGGGCGATTGTGTACGAGAGGGAGGTCTGAAATTACGTGCACTCACCCTCTGAGAAGCCATTCGTTGATCGCCGTCAGGGCCAGAACTTTGAGAAGCAGCCAAATGGCGATGGGGAAAAATACTAGTGTAAATGTCTGGACGAAGAAATGCAACTTTACGTGCATTAACGCGCTTGCTAGCTCCTGAAAAACACAGCACACCAGAAATTAGTTTTTTTTTTTTTTTAAATCTATGAAATCATAAAATAATACCACTCATACCTCCGTTTTCAAAGACAAGCCACTGTTAAAGAAAATAACAGACACTGCAACATAGGTGATGGTGATTTCTGGCCGAAGAGGACCTGAAAGAGAACACACTTAAATGATCATGGGGAAATATCGGCATAAGGAATTGTGATTGTGATGTAGTGTAATTTGGAATAGGCATCATAATAATGGATTCTTCATGTTTTCTTGCAGCACCATATAAATACAAACATGGTAATAATTCAGTACCATAATATAACCATCTGTATCATGGTACAGTTACTGTACAGTTGTAAGGGGAGTGATAGATGCATCAAAATGCAATATTTGTAAAACATCTATCCATCTATCTATCTAAGACCTCCAACTTCAAATGGGTTTTAAACTTTAAACAAGTCTTTGTAGGCAACATTCAATGTTCTCACGCATGTGTAAACAGGAAAAACTTTAAGGCACCTCCACCCGGACAGGTTTATTCAGATCCGGGTGTTGCAACGTGTCAGTGACAACTACAGTAAAAACGATGAATGACCCTATTCTGATCTATCGTTATGGAAAACATTACATGCAATAAAAGTGACCACATCCCTCATAATAATAACTTCCATTTTATGTCAATGCACAAATAATCAATCATCGATCACTCCACTTGTTGAGTCATATTCATGCATATCCCGATTATTTCCTAATAGCGATCACGGCATAGTTCTGTATTGTTTGTGCATTAACTGGTTGTAAAGTGTGTATGGCCAGAAATGTGTCCAGGTGTGTGTTTGATCAGTCTCACCTCCTTTTACTCCCACGGACGGCGCGAGCTTGGCGCACGAGATAACGAGCACTATACCGATTATAAACCATTCTCTCCGCACGCGAGCGATCAGACCCATCGCCCATCAAACCGACGCGCAACTAAAACTGACCCGCTCAGTGTCTGTCGCTCCTCACTCTTCCGGACACATGTGCGATACCGTAAAGACTGGTGTCAGCGCGCACGCGCTTTGTCAACATACTACTACGCTGAGCTGGGGGAATATTAATGATATGCAGCGTTCTGGCCCCGCCCCCTGCGTCAGGATTGGTTAGTGGAAGCTTCTAACAGCAGAATGCTCATGAATATTCATTAAAGATGCGGTTTAACAATCAAGTACGTCTAGAAACGTCACGTTGGTATTTAATATTCATAGGCAAAGTGTCTAACTCGACAATACCGTAATAACTCGCACAAAATGTGCTTGTTGCGTTATTTCAAACAAATACACTCACCTAAAGGATTATTAGGAACACCATACTAATACTGTGTTTGACCCCCTTTCGCCTTCAGAACTGCCTTAATTCTACGTGGCATTGATTCAACAAGGTGCTGAAAGCATTCTTTAGAAATGTTGGCCCATATTGATAGGATAGCATCTTGCAGTTGATGGAGATTTGTGGGATGCACATCCAGGGCACGAAGCTCCCGTTCCACCACATCCCAAAGATGCTCTATTGGGTTGAGATCTGGTGACTGTGGGGGCCATTTTAGTACAGTGAACTCATTGTCATGTTCAAGAAACCAATTTGAAATGATTGGAGCTTTGTGACATGGTGCATTATCCTGCTGGAAGTAGCCATCAGAGGATGGGTGCATGGTGGTCATAAAGGGATGGACATGGTCAGAAACAATGCTCAGGTAGGCCGTGGCATTTAAACGATGCCCAATTAGCACTAAGGGGCCTAAAGTGTGCCAAGAAAACATCCCCCACACCATTACACCACCACCACCAGCCTGCACAGTGGTAACAAGGCATGATGGATCCATGTTCTCATTCTGTTTACGCCAAATTCTGACTCTACCATCTGAATGTCTCAACAGAAATCCAGACTCATCAGACCAGGCAACATTTTTCCAGTCTTCAACTGTCCAATTTTGGTGAGCTCGTGCAAATTGTAGCCTCTTTTTCCTATTTGTAGTGGAGATGAGTGGTACCCGGTGGGGTCTTCTGCTGTTGTAGCCCATCCGCCTCAAGGTTGTGCGTGTTGTGGCTTCACAAATGCTTTGCTGCATACCTCGGTTGTAACGAGTGGTTATTTCAGTCAAAGTTGCTCTTCTATCAGCTTGAATCAGTCGGTCCATTCTCCTCTGACCTCTAGCATCAACAAGGCATTTTCGCCCACAGGACTGCCGCATACTGGATGTTTTTCCCTTTTCACACCATTCTTTGTAAACTCTAGAAATGGTTGTGCGTGAAAATCCCAGTAACTGAGCAGATTGTGAAATACTGAGACCGGCCCGTCTGGCACCAACAACCATGCCACGCTCAAAATTGCTTAAATCACCTTTCTTTCCCATTCTGACATTCAGTTTGGAGTTCAGGAGATTGTCTTGACCAGGACCACACCCCTAAATGCATTGAAGCAACTGCCATGTGATTGGTTGATTAGATAATTGCATTAATGAGAAATTGAACAGGTGTTCCTAATAATCCTTTAGGTGTGTGTAGATTGAGATAAATTCACAAAACACGAAACACGAGATTCACAAAAATGAATGAAATTCAAAAATAAATAATTAAGATCCACAAATTATTGTATCGCAAAAAAAAATCGTACAATTCACAAATAAATAAAATGAGTATTTAATATTTACAAATGTGTTTTATGTCACAAACACAACTGCCTGGCGTTTATTTGTGGATCGATTCTTGTGCATTTGTGGATCAAAGTAGACTTTTTTTTGTGTGTTGATTTTGAAACATTTCTAGCATCAAGACCAGTGTTGGGGAAAGTTACTTTGAAAAGTAATGCATTACAATACTGCGTTACTCCCTTACTTACTTGCGTTACATTACTTTCACGTTACTTCCGCTGTTTTTTTGTTTTTTTGCTTGTTTGTTTTTTTGTTTCTATTTCTGGGCAAACGTAAAGGCCCTTTCACATCTAAATAATAAGGCTGAAGGAAATGCAGCTCAAACAAACCTTTAAGTTGTGCTGCCATTCCCTGGATTGCAGAAGAATATGAGAAGTTTAAAACTTACTTTACCAATAAAAACAAAACATCTCAAGTCATTAATGCTTATGGTTTAACTGAATCGTCGAAAATCAGCAGTACATTGGTCAATAAAGTGAGATTAAATGCATACAAAATATTTATTGGAGGTTTGCGTAGTATTCTGATTTTGCATTTCACTTTTTTTTATTCATTTTGAGGTCTAATGAAGATTTTTTTTGTGCAACATTAGTAAATGCATGCTCACATTTAGTCTAGAAGTACATAAGCATCATGTTTACACACAGTACACACAACGCCTCTGCACTTACTCCAGATTTCTCTGAACATGGCGACAGGAGAGCTGTCAGTCAATAAATGGGAAAACAAAGCAACTTGCGGTATTTACTTGAAAAAGTAACTCAGATATTTTGTTGTAAATTTAAAAGTAATGTGTAACTTCACTAGTTACTTGAAAAAAGTAATCTGCGTTACCTCCAACACTGGTCAAGACCATAGACTGTAAAAAATATATATACTTAGACTGAATGAAACACTCAATAACGTCCACTATGGTTTCGGACACCACTACAAATGGCTGTCCTCTCAAATAGTGCCCTATTTAAGGATATAGGGGGCGATTTCGGATTCAGCCTATACGTTTCACAACCAAACACACATGAGAAATGACAAGGAAACAAACAACGCGAGATCACGTGTGCGTCAGACCGGAGTTCTCGCGCAAGACTGGAATTGTTATTAAAAATGATAAACTGCAGAAAGCTTGCAATCCAAATTGTCTGTGCGCTGATTTGCAGCAAAAAGGAGAAAAAGAAAAAAGATAAATAAATCATTTTGCAATGTGCTGCTGTTGCGGCTGGTCGAGCAAATGTGTGTGCTTTGTTTCTGTTTGATAGAATTGTAAATATATCTATTAAAGTATTGATATTCTGGTCTTTGACTCCTCCCTGAACCTCGCCCTGTATCTTGCTCTCTCATTGGCTGTCGGTCATCGCGATGTCATTTTCAGTCAGAACACATTTCACACAGCAGGACTTTGAATCGTCGACAGGTCCAGATATTTAGCATGCCAAATATCTCACGGGCATCTGCGACTCGTCTGCGAGTCTCTCTGATCGCGTCTTTGATCATTCACCCTGCGTGATTGTCACTCACATGCACCGATTTGCCTATGATTACGGGCATTTGTCGGCGATTTCGCAAAGCCTGTCGGCGAGTCAAAATCGGGGCTAAAATCGGCCAGTGTGAACTCGGCATTAGTGTCCATGACGTCACCCGTAGGTTTCTGAAGAGCGTTTTTGAACCCTAGCATCACTCCTGAATGGACAAAAATGGGCAAAGAGGCGCGACGTGGCTGGAGCTGAAGTGAAGACTAATGCCGAGCCGACAGTTTTTTGCGAAATCGCAGACAAATGCCCGAAATCATAAGCAAATCGGTGCAAATCAGAGACTCGCCGATGAGTCGCAGACGCCCGTGAGATATTTGGCATGCTAAATATCTAGACCTGTCGACGATTCAAAGTCCTGCTGTGTGAAATGTGTTCTGACTGAAAATGACATCAGCAATGACCGACAGCCAATGAGAGAGCAAGATACAGACCAGTGGGAAGTTCAGGGAGGAGTTATAGACCAGATCAGTATTTTATTCGATATATTTACAATTCTATCAAACAGAAACAAAGCACAAACATTTGCTCGACCAGCCGCAACAGCAGCACATTGCAAAATGATTTATTTACCTCCAACTCTCTCTACAGAACATGATCTTTGATCCCTGTGTCTCCCCAACCATTTCCATCTCCATAATCTTTATATTTGTTCTCCTTTTCGCTGCAAATCAGCGCACAGACAATTTGGATCGCAAACTTTCTGCAGTTTATCATAATGACAATTCCAGTCTCGTGCGAGAACTGACGCACGTGTGATCTCGCGTTGTTTACTTGTCTCATGTGTGTTTGGTTGTGAAACGTAGTTTGCGCACCAGAGAGTTGTCGGTGATTCTTCCAATTGTAAAGTCATGCAGTGTGAAACCCTCTGCCGCTGATTCATCGGTCAGTGTGAACACAGCACTGACTGAATGCTACCCCAGATAGTCATGCAGTGTGAAAAGAGCAGTGATCCGACCAGCTTGAACATGTTTTTTTTTTTTTTTACTACAAATGGCTGTCCCCTCAATGCCCTATTTGAGGGTATAGGGGGAGCGTTTTCTTTCATGATGTAAAATAAAGATTTGATAATCAATTCTAAATCAGAGATTCCCAAACTTTTTTGTCAAAGTCCGCCTGACATTTTTAAAATTAATATTTCAACCATTTAACAACACATTTGCATGTTCACGTTTCTTTGATGGTCACATGCAGGTAAACAAATAAAATATTCCATCTTTTTTAGTGAGTGATTTATTTTTTATGTTTTTATTATACAATTATTCATTTTAATTTGGCATTTTAAATACTTATTTAATTAATTAAATCAAATACTTTCGGTTTGGGAAACCCCGATCTGATCAGTGAAACTTCAAAGGCTTGGAAATGTTTAAAAAAGAATGAAATCTTTTTGTAATCATCCTTTTAATAAGAAACTATTTAATAAAATAAAAAGGGAAGTCAAATATGAATGTCTAGTTGATTGTTGTGTGTCTCGAGCTGTAAAGCCGCTGCTCTTCATCATCATCATCATCGCTCACACTCTTCCTCCTGTGTGAAGGACCACGGCCGCACTGAACTCTGGGCCGGTTCTGCTCGGGTCTCCTCTACAGAGAGAGGAACATCCAGAGACTGACGATCCATTTCTATACACACACTGCCTGCAGATTTAACAAAAGATGAAGATGACCTTAACCACACTGTATTATTACAGGACAGATCTTCATTCAGAAACTCATGTTTTGAGGGTTAAATGCCGAGTGTGTTAATAAATGAATAATATGTTCTTTAAAGAATAATCATACCGTCAGAGGGACAAACAGAAGTCATCATCCTCCAGAGAGCAGACGGACAGCAGGACACTGATGGACAAACACATGAGACCGCACACCCTGGACAGTAACACACACACACACCATGACTTATTTTAAACAGTACATTTTGATTTTATATGGAAAATTAAGTCATTATATAAAGATGATGAAGGTGGTCTTAAAGGATTAGTTCACTTCAAAATGAAAATTTCCTGATCATTTACTCACCCCCATCTCATCCAAGATGTTCCTGTCTTTCTTTCTTCAATCAAAAAGAAATTAAGTTTTTTGAGGAGAACATTCCAGGATTTTTCTCCCCATCACAGACTTCCATGGCAACCAAAATGTTGAAGGTCCAAATCAATGCAGTTTAAAGGAAGGGCTTCAGAGGCTCTGCACGATCCCAGATGAGAAATAGGGTCTTATCTAGACAAACCATCAGTCATTTAAAAAACATAAATTAATATGAATATACTTTTTAACCTAAATTGCTCATCTTGCGCTGCTCTGCGACGTGCCAGTGATTGCGTAATCACGTCGAAACGGTCACGGTAGACGTAGGCAGAAGTACCGCCCCGTGTTTACAAAGCGCTCGTGTGAAGACTAATACAAACACCCTTTAGCAAAAAAAAGGTAAAACAACGATATCGGATGATTTTGAAGTTGAAGGTGGAGTGTTTTTTGGTAAAGGGCGTTTGTATTAGTCTTCGCACGTTCGCTTGGGGCGGTACTTCCACCTACGTCTAGTGTGACCTTTCCGCCATGATTGCGCAATCCATGGGACGTCGCAGAGCAGCGCAAGATGAGCAATTTAGGTTAAAAAGTATAATAATTTTTTTATTTTATTTTTAATAAGACCCTATTCCTCGTCTGGGATCGTGCAAAGCCTCTGAAGCCCTTCTTTTGAAACTGCATTAATTTGGAACTTAATTTGAAACAAGTTGGCAAAAAGATTGAATCCATATTTGGTGATAATATAGAATAATGAGAGATTTATAAGTAATATGTAGGCCAGCACCTTTGACCGGGAACATCACGGGTTTTCAACATCATTTGACTCAACATTGAGTAATATAGTTTCCATAACATGCAGGACTCAACTACGAGTGAGTCATACGAATTTCATATACAGTGGTGGTCAGAATTATTGGCACCCCTGGTAAATATGATCAAATATGGCTGTAAAAAATAAATCTGCATTGTTTATCCTTTTGATCTTTTATTAAAAACATTCACAAAAATCAAACCTTTCACTGAGGTAAAATAATTGAAAGTAAATCACATTATGAAATAAATGCTTTTCTCCAAAACATGTTGGCCACAATTATTGGCACCCTTTTATTAAATACTTTTTGCAACACCCTTTTGCCAAGATAACATCTCTGAGTCTTCTCCTATAATGCCTGATGAGTTTGGAGATCAGAGACCATTCCTCCATACAGAATCCCTCCAGATCCTTCAGATTCCCAGCTCTTCTCTTCAGCTCATCACTCATTCTCTATAGGGTTCAGGTCAGGGACTGGGATGGTCATGGCAGAAGCTTCATTTTGTGTTCAGTGACACATCTGTGTGTTGATTTTGATGTTTGTTTTGAATCGTTGTCCTGATGGAAGATCCAACCACGGCCCATTATAAGATTTCTAGCAGAGGCCGTCAGGTTTTGATTTTTTATCTGTTGGTATTTGCTGGAATCCATGACACCATGTATCTGAACAAGATGTCCAGGACCTCCAGCAAAAAAATAGGCCACAACATTAAAGATCCAGCGGTATTTTTAACCGTGGGCATGGGGGACTTTTTATCCCTGTTTGCACCAAACCCATCTGGTGTGTTCGCTGCCAAAAAGCTCTTTTTATAGTTTCATCTGACCACAGAAACCAGGTCCCGTCTGAAGCTCCAGTCGTGTCTGATCTGAATATGCTGGAGTTTGTTTCTAAGTGAGCAAGAAGGATTTTCTTGAATCCCTCCCCAACAACATGTGGTGATGTAGGGGTTGTTTGATTTTTTTTCTTTTAATAAGACCCTAGAGGAGGCTAAAGGCTGCAACCTCTAGTGTCAGTCGCTAGAGCGTCTCTCCGCCTCAGAGGGGGGAGGTTTACCTGCACAGCGACTACTAGCTGGCCTCCTTTACACTCACCCTCCTACACCTCATTCCCATCCGGGTCATGGCACCAATGTAACTCCTGTTCAGTCTGCCCACTGCAAGCGGGACTTGAACCCGGGTCCACCGGCATGAGAGTCAGATGCTCTAGGAGGCTAAAGGCTGCAACCTCTAGCATCAGTCACTAGCGCATCTCTTGAGATCAGAGGAGTGAGGTTTACTCGCACAGCGACTACTATCTGGCCTCCGTTACAGAAGTTCACACTTTAAAAGCAGAAACTGTTGTTTATGGGCCACAACATGTAAGTATGTTTCTTTTGTATTCTTTGTTAATGTGTTTTCCATGAATAGTTTCTATCGTTATTTTTATGCTGTAGCAAGGACGTAAACAAAGGGAAACGCTGGCTCCGCTATCCAGATACCGAATTGCTAATTCAAACTTATCCGACAAACACCTACAAACTTCTTTTTTATCCCACTAGTAAACTTTGAATGTTGGTGTTTGAAATTCTGAGGGGGACATCGAAACTGTCCTGGGTTCAGCTGCTACTTTTAGTGTTAAAATGTTTGAATTATGAAAAATGTATGAGTTCTAAAATTAGTAGTGACACGCCCCTCATTTTTAAAAGCTGCTCCTAAATTTCCATGTTAGTAGCAACTTCTAGCTAAAGGATTTTTATGAATTCAGATTATTAGAACCTCAGCAATGCTCTTATCCATCGATAAAAGAATAAATGTAATTTATACTTGCCCTCCTGCGTTTCCAGAATCAAACGCCCACCGAGATGACAAGAGGAATTAAAGCACAGAGCCAGAGGAGGTCAGAGTTCAGAGGTTTTAGGGTGGAGGAGTGTGGTGGAGCTGTGGAGGAAAATGATGCCTCTGTAACATAAAAACAGGAACAGGAACAAGAGAGGATTACAATCAACTCTTAACTAAATACCACAGATGTTACCACAAATGACTCACCATCTGCAAAAGACAAGCTTACTCTTTTTATGAAGTCTATGAAGGATCTGTGTGTTTGCAGAGTTTTTAACACAAACTATTTAAGAAATAACGCAAGTAATCGTTTTTTTTTCTTTTCCAAATTATTAAATCATATTTACCTCACCTGAATGTTATCACTTAATTGTTTTCAACTGAGGATTTAAAAAAAAGCATTTGCTTGCTTGAATTCAGTCTCTGCAGTTTTAAATCATTACAGTATAATATAAAAAATATTAATAAATAATTCATTACATTTCTTTCAATGAAAACAGCAGATAAAATGATTTGCAATGTCGCAAGTCATTCCAGCTCAGGTAATAACCAGGGTGCTTATTCATTTTTTCATCAAAAATGAAAAATCATTTTGTTTTACATCACGTGGATGGCCGGGGGAACCAGGATGCACTATCTGAAAAAGGCAAGCCGGTGGAGGCAGTGTGATTGTTATGAAGGACTGTCATTTGCACATAATAATGTACTGTGACTGGGGAGTTTCTGACTGACAGCTTAAATTACTAATAGACAAATAGAACTTTGGAGCCACCTGTAGACAGCTCAATCTCAATGAGGAAATGACTAAGTGGTTTCATCTGGAAGCTTCGAGTGCGGAGCTACGAGTTTCTCCACAGAGTTTATTATCGAGTTTGTGCGTGCAGCTAAAAAAACACAAACTTGCACCATTTATAGTGGAGAATAAATGTTAAAGAAGAAACATCAGAGTCCTTATTTCATTCTAACCGGATGTGCCATAGTGATTGCAACCAATTACAACCAGCCAAATTAAGTACTCCAGAATAGTGATGCTTTGGGCAATGTTCTGCTGGGAGACCTTGGGTCCTGCCATCCATGTGGATGTTAGTTTGACACGTACCACCTACCTAAGCATTGTTGCAGACCATGTACACCCTTTCATGGAAACGGTATTCCCTGGTGGCTGTGGCTCTTTCAGCAGGATAATGCTCCTGCCACAAAGCAAAAATGGTTCAGGAATGGTTTGAGGAGCACAACAACGAGTTTGAGGTGTTGACAAGTTCAACCCATGGAGGCCCCACCTCACAACTTACAGGACTTAAAGGATCTGCTATTAACATCTTGGTGCCAGATACCACAGCACACCTTCAGGGGTTTAGTGGAGTCCATGCATCGACAGGTCTGGGGCCCGTTTCAGAAAGGAGATTAAGTAAAAACTCTGAGAATGCTAACCCTGAAATGAGGGAAACTCTGGGTTTTCTGTTTCAGAATCGGAGGTATGTCAAACCTAAAAAAGCAGGGTAAGTCAAGCCTGTTTCTGAAAGAGAGGTAACTTATACTCAGAGTCAGTTACCATGGTAACTTACTCTGTGAACCTAGCCTGGCCTACCTGTGTTTTGACCTTGCCTGAACTCTTGACTACGATTGTGGATTACCCTTTCATAAATACTGCGTTTGGATCCTCTACCCTTCGTGTCTCGGAGCAGTTCGTATCAACATGTATATTCCCATCATCTACTTTCAGAAAACGGATTACTATATGGAATGGAAGGATGTCAGATGGATGGGTAGTCTGAGATGTATGCCGTAACCACCACCACATCTGTTAAATTATTTGCAATTTATTTGATCATCTTTATTTCCTAAAAATTCTTTATTCTTTTTCCTGTTGGATTTGAATATTCTTCTTCATCTGTCAGTGGTGTTGGTGTTTTGCGAGCCTCTGCCTTCTTGCTGTTGGCTGAGTAGAAGTCAAATGTTAATTTCATAACCCTAATTAAGAA
>CM077203.1:3417719-3565219 GCA_039654625.1 Rhinogobio ventralis
CCCTCCCTTTTCAAGATGTACCTTTTGGTAAAAGACCTTTTGAACACCAAATCTAGTCTTTGAAGGAAAATACTTTATTTGAAAATTATTTTAATATTGGTATATTTGGGTATATTCAATATACCCCCCTCTGTAGAAATCGCGCTACGTACCGCACTTGCCTGTCAAGCTTTTTTTTAGCCTTTTTAAGACTGTCGTTTTGGGCTCCCCATCTTCTAACATGACACTCTAACACAGCATATTTCTTGGCTGCTTAATGAGAGTTGTTTGACTGCGTTTGTCAGTCCTGGACGGAGCACTCGTTTTACGCGTATTTGGCGCTACCCATTGTTCGAGTGTTATTGACATGTAAAAGTTTAGACGACTCAAATGTTTCAGAACAGTATAACAATAAGGTATATGCAGAAATCACATGAAACCGTTTTACTAGTGTTTTGGAGGTATGACATTCTCCACTTCAGAGGCTCAGTTCATATATAAGCATATCATCTTAAAACACATCTGTGGTGATGATGGGTGCCAGATTTCGATTACAAGGCGTTTCCATTCCGGGGGTCCATATGACCGTGGACCTTCATAGACCTGTCTGTGATAGTTTGATGATAGTTTACAAACCTAGACTCTAAAACAATAATTTCTGGGTTATTTGGAAACGCTGGGTAAATATTGGGTTTTATACATTAACCCATTTCCTGGGTTGTTTAAAAAAAAAAAAGTGAATTTCAGTCAATTTGATTATTGCAGGTTTTTAATTTAAATAATAAAAATGCACTCTAAAATCTCTGTTGTATATATAGGACAGGAACCGTTCATACACAATATTTTTTATTCAATGGCAAGTCAGTCTATTACAGTCATAAAACAGGAATGGGAATCTGTGGGAGGAAAACTGGTATCAGTAGGCTGTTCTCATATACTAATTTTTGAAAAGTTACATAAAAAAACAGCATTACCTTGTGCCATTTCTCTGTCACACATTTAAGTTTCAACCCGACCACAGGCGCAATGCCATAGCGCACTATCAAAAGCGCTCCTATTATAGTGGAGCACACGGCGGCAGGACAGCAACGTCTCGTCGTGGCGGGAGGTGAAACTTCCTGATTGGCACACACTACCCAACATTAGGTTACATTGCCCCAGCGCTTCATTCTACCAAACGCTTGTTTTGTACACTGAATCAGTGTCTAAATGTCTGAAACCACTGTTACAGTCATTATGAAACTGAGTCATACTCCTGCATCCACTGTACAACACAAGAGGGGGGGACTCATTGTTTTGGTAACACCCTAAAATAATCCGATAAGTTGATAACATTACAAAACAATAGACTAACTAACGATGATGACTTCTGCAGTATTTATTGATCTTAGTTAATATTAATTCAGAAATTAACATTTCTATGTGTATTAATTAACATTAGGCTACTAAGGATTAATGCATGCAATAACAGGTTCCCAAACTGGACAGAGGCGGTACCCAGATATCCAGTGATCATTTGGAAAGAAAACGGAATGGAAGCCTACATGTTACTGTAGCAATGAATGCATCTTTAATTGCGTGGAAAGGGGCAATGAAATGCCACACAGGATGTGTTTTTTAATTCCATTGCGCTACTTTTATATAGGTTTTTAATGTAAACATCACCCTAGACCGTTAGACTGTTGCGCTCGCATCTCTTCCATACTTTTGCAGAGTATCGTGCATTACGCGGCTTTATAAATGCTGCACTCAAGTTCAAATAACTAACTAACCTATGTCTCGCGTCCTGTAAGAATGGCCCTAAACTGATTAAAAGATAAACAGCGCATTCTTATTTTAGTGCTGTTACTTAAACAGTAAGTGTGCCTCGTACATTCAGTTTACCACATCAACAGCAAGCCAAAGAGGGCAAGGTTTCAACTGAACTATGCATTTGCATTTTAAACATTTAGCTACATTATGTTCTAGTTCTGTCCATGCAATATGCACGTTCTTAAATGAGCTAGTTTAAAAAACTTGGCATGAATCACAAATCAAATCAGAGCTGTATTAATATTTACGAGATACATATTCACGAATAGGCTACAACTAATTGCCTTAGCACTTGAGTGAGTGCAGCCTCTGCTTTTCTGCTACAGACTGAAGCGCGCGACACTAGCGCGTCACTTCCAGTTAATAAAGGAACAAATACTGCACATTTCTGGTGTCATTTGTGTGATTGTTTGGGGCATTCTACAGCCCTTCAGCAACTTTCAACACATAGCCCACCTCCGATTGTTTTAATCAATGCACAAGTCGTAAAAACAAATGAACGCTATCAGTTCCTAAATTCTGATTGGGTGGGCAAGGCAGACGTTTGCCCATGCCTAGAACCGGCCCCGGGCGGTACGCGAACACAATTCTGAGTTTTGCTGTCCTCCCCATATTATTCATTGAATTCTTCCCCACCTTAAAATACCATTAAAACCGAGCATCGTGTATTTCTAACAAGCACAGTGAAGTAAATACATGACATCCAGAAAATACTACAAAATACCACATATTTTGCGGTTTTGTCGTGCGCATTTCTCGTGCGCAATCACTTCCGCTGCTCCGCCAATGGCCACTAGATGGCGCCTTCCTTTGCAACAGTCACATTTGCAATATAAATGTGCCCCAAATGAATTTTAATCATCATTAGGTAATTCAGGCAGCTTAATTAACTTTACCACAGGTCTGGTGAAGCCCTTTTCTTTGCCTTTTACCTCAAACGCTCTCACGTGTCCATCAGCGCTTGGAAACACCCTTACCACTTTGCCTATTAACCATAGCGCCCGTGGCAATTGGGGGTCAACCATCATCACAACAGAACCCTCAGTAAGGTCCGCAGTAGTCCCTTTCCATTTTTGCCTCAGCTGAAGACCAGGTAGGTAGTAACTTATGAACTTAGCCCAGAAATGATCCACCAGTAACTGACTGAGGCGTAGACATCTTGCGGCAATGAACTACTGGGCCACCCCATCAAAAGATGATTTGGTGTTATGGGAACAACATCTGAGATGCTGGCTGACACATATCCCAACGCTTTGGAATTTAGGATTGCCTCCACTTCAATTAGAACTGTTGAGAGTGCTTCTTCAGGAACGCTTTGTGCTCCAATTGCGGTGCTGAGTGCGGTTTCCACAGAGCGAATCTGGAGCTGCTGGAGGATTGAAATGGAAGTTGATCAGGGGCCGCATTTATAAAACTGTGCGTAGGATCCCTACTAAAAGTGTACGTGCCAAAAATGGCGTACGCCAAAAAATATTCCGATTTATAAAACCGTGCGTACGCACACCTGTAAGCAATGTTCCCTTTATAAATCACAGATCAACCAGCCTCATATCCCGCCCTGCACACGCCCATTTTTAACCATATAGTCAATGCAAATCACCTCATGATTGCTGATCGGCATGTAAATGAGAGTGCAATCCCATATGAAGCATTACATACCCGGGTCACCGGAGGTGTTTCTAGCAAATAGACTGATCGTTAACACCTTGACAAAATCACATCATTAATTTGTGGGCGAAAATTTAAGACGAAAATGTTATAGTGAACACATGCTTCTTGACGGTTTTGTAATGGACACCGTAATAGTTAGGACCGATGATGAGTAGCGGCTGTGCTTCATGACTGTATTTGCAGACTTTGACATTTTACGATATATGTACATTAAGGAAAATATTTCCTTTTTACACTGCGTTCTGCAGTTCTCTAATAAAAGGGTATTTCATGCTATTCTGCATCACATGTAGTCGCGCCATCTCCTCCTGCGCTCCCGTTGTGGACAATGTGACTATAAGGCAGCACTGATTATTATTATTATTATTATTATTCTTTTTTTAAATACATTTTGAATTACGTTCGGATTTTACTAGATGAGAACACAATCGGCACAAATAACACTGTTGGATCTTCATGACAATGTGGATATAACGTATGAAATGGAGTGAAAATTATAATCGTTATAATCGTTCTTCTCACATGTATTTTCTACAATCTAACTTCAGTTCACGACCTCCCCATCTGTGTCGCTTCCCTTTGTCTCCAGAATGTGCGTACGCACGGCTCAAAGTTTGCTTAAAGGTGCGCACATTCCAGCCCCGTTTTGTGCGTACGCGCGCTTTATAAATGAGACCCAACAACCTCTGCGGACACATGGCCATGAAAGCCTCTCTCAACTCTTTCTCTCCCCCTGATTAGAGTAACGGTACATAAAAGGACATCTTTGTACCTTTTTTACTCCTAAAATGAGCATATTAGTACTTTAGAGTACAAATACTTAAGGTACTACAATGAAGCTTTTTGTGGTAAAAGGGTACAAAGATGTCCTTTTTAAGGATACTGCCCCAGCGACAAGTTGTTGTACCCCTAAAGGTACAATTCTGACACCCCTTTTCCAGGGCAATCACAGCCAATAAGAAGAGCGCGTGGTGGCGGACTCCCTGCAAGCGCACTGACTGCTTTCGCAACGATGTCGAATTCCTAAATAGTACACAATTTTAGCATTGCATATTATTATATCATTATAGCAGTTATAGCATATATATCTATAAATACATACTGAGTGACAGAAACCATTTTTAAGTCAAATAATACACAGTTTGAACATAGTTTCATTTATTTTCAAGATTTGACGTGAATTGTTGGTTTCAGTAAGGATGTCTATGAAAGGATATTCAAACTTTAAATTATTTTTGCATTGAATAAAGCACGTGATCTGCACTTGTTATACTTTGCATGTTGTTCCAGCCACAACACCGCATAAATAAAACAAAACAGTAGCCTAAAATAAATATAATTTTGGTTAGGACACGGTGAAGGCTTATAGGACTGTTTCAGCATATGCATTGATTTTGTATTGTTGTTAAATCTGATAAATTCTGTTAGTGGATTTTTGTCCCCATTTTGTTTAGATATAATGTGATTATTTGGGAATGGCCATATATACCCTATGTCGCCACTGCCCTTTTCTCTGTGTGTAGTGTGTTGCTGTCTGTCTTGGCACATGCAGCCCCACTCTCGCAGAGTGCAGACTGCATGTTAATGGCACATGCTCAAAAAAATAAGAGACAAAAAAGGATAATAGAACGCGCAAAAGCGGCTCTAGAAACTGACGCGACCAAATGTAGCTTTACCCTTTTCCTTAAAACCAGCGAGACAACAAATGAAGAACACGAGACGAGGTGTTGTGCACCTGTAAGCTAACAGAGTTGCAGAGCAACTGCTCAGGCGTTTATTAATGTTTGAGATCTGGCCATGTTTCCTTGAAGCTACACTTACGCAGAGGAAGAAGAGATGAAGCCTCTGTTCTGTCGATTTGTCCTACCTTGTCAGATTTGGCTACCTACTGTTTTTTTGCACAATTCGACAGCAAAAAATGCTACCTATCAGATTGTGCTACCAGCATCATATTCATGTGATTTGAGGCTTTATTAATATCCATGCCTACCCCTACCCTTAAAACTATGTAAATATAAAATTAATATTGATGTGCGCATGTGCAGTAAACCCTTTTTGACTTTCTCAATCCACTTGGGGTCCAGAGTATTTATTTTTCCCCACATTAATTTCCCACACGTCTAGTACAATTATGTGGTTTTCTTTCATTAATGCAGTGTATACCTTATTCTTGATTTACAATGAAATGTGACAACATGCCCCATAGGTGGGGTGCATTATAACATGAGCATATGACAGCTTAAAATGTTTTCTGATATAATCAAAAAAATAAGACAAACTAAAATATTTTGTCAATAAAATACAAATTTTTCATGTAAAATAATGGCATTTTTTAATAAAGAAAAATAAACACATTTTTGACACACCTCAAAAACAGTTATATATACAGCATAGTCCAAACATAATAATAATAACTCACCTTTTTTTCATGGTTTCTCAACAGAATTAATAAAAGTATATAATATCACAGTTCTAATAGGGGCTCACTGTGACAACATGCCCCGCCCATGCGACTGGGATTAACCCCGGCTCCTGTCTTCTGCTGTTAGATCAGCATTAAAGAGCTCTCTCAACTCTTAAATAACAGATATAAGATTACAATAATATCAGATTTGAAACAAACACAAAAAATAGAGATAAATAAGAAATTTACTTTTGCTATAAATAAATGTTCAGTGATATCTTCTTGAATTTTTGGCGCAGTTTTTTTCTCCATATACTGTTGATATGGCAACTAGTTTCGTCATCGTGGCATGTGTGGGAAGTGTTAAACCAAGTGTGTTACAACTAACCTACTGCGGGAAAAAAAGTCTTGCAGATAACTAGATTTATTAATGTTTAAGGATTGATATCTGTGAACAATACAGAATATACACTCACCTAAAGGATTATTAGGAACACCATACTAATACCGTGTTTGACCCCCTTTCGCCTTCAGAACTGCCTTAATTCTACGTGGCATTGATGTGTGCCAAGAAAACATCCCCCACACCATTACACCACCACCACCAGCCTGCACAGTGGTAACAAGGCATGATGGATCCATGTTCTCATTCTGTTTACGCCAAATTCTGACTCTACCATCTGAATGTCTCAACAGAAATCGAGACCAGGCAACATTTTTCCAGTCTTCAACTGTCCAATTTTGGTGAGCTCGTGCAAATTGTAGCCTCTTTTTCCTATTTGTAGTGGAGATGAGTGGTACCCGGTGGGGTCTTCTGCTGTTGTAGCCCATCCGCCTCAAGGTTGTGCGTGTTGTGGCTTCACAAATGCTTTGCTGCATACCTCGGTTGTAACGAGTGGTTATTTCAGTCAAAGTTGCTCTTCTATCAGCTTGAATCAGTCGGCCCATTCTCCTCTGACCTCTAGCATCAACAAGGCATTTTCGCCCACAGGACTGCCGCATACTGGATGTTTTTCCCTTTAGAAATGGTTGTGCGTGAAAATCCCAGTAACTGAGCAGATTGTGAAATACTCAGACCGGCCCGTCTGGCACCAACAACCATGCCACGCTCAAAATTGCTTAAATCACCTTTCTTTCCCATTCTGACATTCAGTTTGGAGTTCAGGAGATTGTCTTGACCAGGACCACACCCCTAAATGCATTGAAGCAACTGCCATGTGATTGGTTGATTAGATAATTGCATTAATGAGAAATTGAACAGGTGTTCCTAATAATCCTTTAGGTGAGTGTATATATATATATATATATATATATATATATATATAAAACACAAGCCACAGTTAAATTAGGTAACCCTGAGTGATCAATGAATAAAATAAAAATAAATAAATTATTAAAACAACGAAAGTTTAGCCAGAATTGTGAACTTTCTCTTTTTAACGAAACAACAATAAACGCCAAACTGGCAGTTTTTTAGCTAAACATGTTCACAGCAAATTAAAATTAGAAACGGCTGAAATGTTTGAAAACACACCAAATTGTGTGCGAGGAAAACCAACTTGTTAACGTTGGCCGGCAGCAGTGCGCTCCTGGTTTCACTGATAATAAATCCAGCCTTGGGGAAAATTCTTTCTGATGGTGTGGAAGTAGATGGGATGCTGTGGAATCTCTTTGCGGCCCTGGACAAACTTAAATCTGTCACAGGGGGTGGTTGGATTTATTCACACACACACGTTAAAAATCTTTCTTTTCACGTTTTTTTTTTTTTTTTTTACAGTATTATCATAATTAATGGCTGTATATAACTTCATATAACTGTACAAAACCAGTAGTTCTGTGTGAAATTAGACATCGAGCACCCCCATATTGCCAAAATGGTATGATCCTCGTTTCATAACAGCCGCGAAGATTCGACTGTGAATCGGTGGTCGAATCAGGCTCCGCATATCGAGGCATCGAATCTTCGACTATTCGGGGTCACCCCTACAACCAACCCTCAACCAAAACCTAATCCTACCCTAACCCTATAGTAAGTAGCCTACATGCTGTTAAATATTATTAATCAGTGCTTAAATATATAATTACACTGGTTACACTTTATTTTAAGGTGTCATTGTTACAAATATTTTTTATCTGTCTTGGCTGTTCATTTACACGACAACATGTATTCAATAAATGAATGGTTTTAACAGCTTTTTTGTTTGTACTGCCCTTAAGGGAAACCATATAATTTCCTAATTCTTTCAATACCACAGAAAAAAGATGTTTCTGATGACTAAAATTACACCGATGAATGTGAAACAAATATAATCACAAGATTAATAACATAAGCACTCTTTTCATATTTGAAAAAATATATATATAGAAACTTCCCACCCTAACCTCTTTGTATATTGACAGTGCCAAAAAATATGAGGTACAGTTTCTGGTTGCAAAGAACAAAATGAACAATTTACATCTATGTCTTTGTTAAACTTGGATAAAAAATGTTTAGCGGGCTAAAATGTGTGCAATATCTTAAATGAAATTTCCTTGACCTAATAGCTACATTTATTAGGTAGGCTACCAGCCAGACCTTACTCCAATTAATAGTTCCAATAAACTTTGACCAATAAAAAAAAAAAATCAGTTTTTCCATGCAAAGCAACTGGTGTGATCTCTCTTGATTTGTCAACTACACATCAGGTGTAAGTGTCACAATCACCAGTGAGAGGGCACTCAATCCATCAAAGACTACATTACCCATAACCCTTTGCCCGGACTCATCACTCATTGTTTACACCTGTGCCTCGTTTGCCTTATTGCCTCTGCCTATATCTAGCCTGTTCACCTTGTCATTCGTTGCTAAGTCTTGTTTAGTGTAATCACTGCAATTCTGAGCGCTCATGTCTTGCGTCTCGCGTCTCGTATTATTTACCTGTTCCGTGGATTACCATTTTGCCTGTCTCGCCTGCCTTGTTTGCCTGTTTGGACTGCTTGCCTGTGTATGACCTTCTGCATTGTTTTGAGTACGATTCTGGAATACCCTCCAATAAAGCTGCATTTGGATCCTCAACCTTTGAGTCTTGGAGCAGTGGCGTTACAGTAAGTCTGTGTTTAACTTTTATGATATATAGATTGAAGTGAAGTTGACTTATTTAACCAGTCAGATGGGAAAACACCAAATACAAGTACTACAAAAAGATTTTATATAGAGATAAACATTGACAAGAAACCAATTACACATTTATGCAAATATTTTTTTATATTTGTATATTTATGCAGATACTTACAAATGTGTACACAAAAACAGAAACGTTACTGTGCACTTGCAAAATCTTCAGAATGAATGTCCCTTCATCAGTCTCTCATCTCATCCACAGACAGCATGAACACATTGACTGATTTATTAATATTGCACACATAACTGGAAAACACTTAATATCCTGACTCTTTAAAACTGTTTAAAAAAGTGCCATTCAGGACTTATTTAATTAGTGAAAAGCAATGTTTAAGTGCCCACAGAATCTATTTAATACAAAGTCAAATATGAATGTCTAGTTGATTTGTTGTGTGTCTCGAGCTGTAAAGCCGCTGCTCTTCATCATCATCGCTCACACTCTTCCTCCTGTGTGAAGGACCACGGCCGCACTGAACTCTGGGCCGGTTCTGCTCGGGTCTCCTCTACAGAGAGAGGAACATCCAGAGACTGACGATCCATTTCTATACACACACTGCCTGCAGATTTAACAAAAGATGAAGATGACCTTAAACACACTGTATTATTACAGGACAGATCTTCATTCAGAAACTCATGTTTTGAGGGTTAAATGCCGAGTGTGTTAATAAATGAATAATATGTTCTTTAAAGAATAATCATACCGTCAGAGGGACAAACAGAAGTCATCATCCTCCAGAGAGCAGACAGACAGCAGGACACTGATGGACAAACACATGAGACCGCACACCCTGGACAGTAACACACACACACACCATTAATACAGTTATTCTAGTCTAGCGCCATCTAGGGTCTAGTTATTCCACTGATCTATTTAGATCACTCTCACATCATGTCTGGTACTGTCACTTTAAGAGCTGCGAAAAATGATAAGGTATACTAGTTCACAATAAGGTATATTATTTGATGCATTAGGTAACAATGAGGAATATTTCAACAGCATTTAGTAATATTTGTTAATGTTATACCCTTAATCAGTCCTTGGGGTCCAGCTGACCCCACTGGACTTTTCCTTCATTCTTAAAAAGTGTTCCCTTCATCTCAGGGGCATGAGACTCTGTGGGGTTTCCTAAATAATCTATCTAAACATGCACAAAAAATCTGGGCTTGATTTGGATGTTCTAAAGGTGTGTACAAAAAAAATTACCGTTAAAGGTCCTCGGGGTCAGATTGACCCCACATTGAAAATGAATGGGAAAATGTGAAAAATTAGTTTTTTTCATTTTGTCAATTTTTTTTATAAATCTGAAAATTTCTACATTTATATCAAGGTCTGATCCTCGAGCATGAATACAAAGTGGAACGAACTTTCTATCTCACACACACACACAAACACCCCCACACACACACAAACAAACACACACATGTGTTTGACTGCAACAGAGAGCATTTTTATAGAAATTGCCAAATAAAGTCAACAAAACTGGCAAAAATCTGAAAAATTTCCATACATAAATAAAGGACTAATACTAGAGCACAAATGCAACATGGGCACACACAAACACACGCACACACACACACACACAGAGGTGTCTGGGGCATTTTTTAGATTTTGGCAAATAAAACCAGACACAAATGCACAACCGTGTGAAGGGGTAGACATAACACACCACGCACACACAGACGTACACACACATACACACAGAAAGAGAGGGAAAATGGCAGATAAAAGAAAGATGAAAGTTTTATTGTTCTGTGAACTCTTCACTCCTGTTCATTACCGTTTATTAGTGCTGTTGTATTGTGTTGGTCTTATTTACTTTTTAAAATTCATCTCTTGTTCTAAAAAAATAATCATTTGTGATAATATTCTGACATAAGTAGTATGTGATTACAGTCATGTCTTTTAGTGGTGACTTGTAACATTTCAGCAAATGTATGTATAATAATTTGCAAAAGCAAATAATTCAAAATATATCAGACAACAACAAAAATACAGATTTTGAATGTAGAATGTTTAAATATATATTCACAAAATGTATATCATAAAGTTGTGAGGAGTTGAAACATCAAGAAAAATGAAATGAGTCCCTCTGGACCTCTAGTGGATAATGTGGGCATTGCACCCTCTCTCTTTAACTAATTCCTGAACTTTTTCCTATCCCTAACACATAGAGCAATGATCTTAGATTTAATTAAGATCATCATTTAAGTGATTTTTTCATAAAAAAAATGATTTTTCCTGAGCCAATTTATGGCATAGTTAAGTAAATGTGCAGTGAATAGATTATGCAATTGCTCTGTAAAAGTTTGGGGTCTATCTGACCCCAAAGACCAAAAACGTTATCTTTTTTGAGCAGTGATTAAGGGTTAATACAAAAAAATCAATGGTTAATTTCTAAATAAAAAAACCCCAAGGTGTGTATCAGTTAAATATATGTAAAATAATGTTTATTTGTAATCATTATAAAGTATGCAAGTAGCTTTGGTTCAATCAAAATTCCACTAAATCTCTTTTCACACAGCACTTATTAAACTCAACATGACAATAATAACAGCCACTTTCTTCAGGGTATGTGTATCAGTTGAATTTCTGTAAAACAGTGTTTGATAGAAATAATTATATATAACAACATGACAATAATAACACGTTATAGTGTTCTTGTTGCTGTTTTTTTAAAAAGAAATTAATAATAGTGTGTGCAAATAATAATAATATAATTAAAAAAATATTATACAATTGTAGTTCAAAATAGGTGTTTTGCACAAAGATTTTAAACATCGCTCTGTATTTATGTTTTTATATTTACAGCGTATAAATGTAATGAAAGTCTTAATAAATACAATATAAAAAACGTGTACTTCTATTGGAGTTCGACATGCTTGAAGAGTGTCTATTCAGAGTGTCTCTTTCCATTGCCGAAGCCACGCCCACTAGTGCTGGAAAGGCGTTGAATGGGTTAAAGTCGTTACGTCAAAAAGTGGTGGCAAATCGGTGAGCAATGGAGTGAGAAGTGCAAAAACCACAAGCTAGTACTTATATGTGTGAAGGAAGTGGTGTGACACGAATAATAAAAAAAAGTTTCTCAATTGCACCTTAAATTTCATGAATTATAGCTTTGTCGTTATATGTCCAGTGCCATTCAATTTCAAAGCTGCGTTTTAACATGTTTTGAAATACTTGTTGGTGTAAATAAAACCAATGTAATACGTGTAGGCACAGACACAGAACTGCAAATGCTCAATATTGAACTTTACCTTAAAACTTTACCAACAGCATCAAGACGAAAACGAACATTAAAACGAGTACATAAATTAATGCAAGTTGGAAATCTGAGGGTGAATAAACGATTTTATTTTTAGGTGAATATTCAAATCTCGTACAAGTCACTCTTCCTTTTGAGCACATCAAAATATTTTTAAAAAGGAGCATCTATATTATGGGGTTTCATTTATATTGTCCCTACTTTTTCGGATAAATTAGTATATGTTTATGTGTATGCTCTCTGTTTATGTCGTCTTGCAATGTTGTCCTTACTGTCTTCTTACTATGTTGTCTTACTATGTCGTCCTTACTGTCGTCTTGCTATGTCATCCTCACTGCCGTCTTGCTATGTCGCCCTCACTGCCGTCTTGCTATGTTGTCCTCACTGTCGTCTTGCTATATCGTCCTCACTGTCATCTTGCTACCTGCTATGTCGTCTTTATTGTCGTCTTACTATGTCGTCCTTACTGTCTTGCTATGTCGCCCTCACTGCCGTCTTGCTATGTCGCCCTCACTGCCGTCTTGCTATGTCATCCTCACTGTCATCATGCTATGTCGCCCTCACTGCCGTCTTGCTATGTCATCCTCACTGTCATCATGCTATGTCGCCCTCACTGCCGTCTTGCTATATCGTCCTTACTGTCGTCTTGCTGTGTCGTCCTCACTGTCATCTTGCTGTCGTCCTCACCGTCGTCTTGCTATGTCATCACTGTTGTCTTGCTATGTCGTCCTCTTTGGAACATTAAAAAACCCTTTTGGTGAATTACTGTCATTTTGTTCTAAAAATATTTGTGTACTGTATGTACATTAGGGGAGGTATTGTCTAAAGCAAGATATTGGCAAAATATAATTAGTCAGTTTGCCAACTAGGCATTTTCCATAGCCCTGTAAACATTAATTTGATGGATTATTGGGCTTCGTTTTGCACTGTGTGGTGAATTTGCAGACGCTTGCAAGACAACAGTAACGACATAGCAAGACGACAGTAAAGACGACATAGCAAGACAACATAGCAAGACGACAGTAAAGACAACAGTAAGGACGACATGGCAAGATGACATAAATAGAGAGCATACACATAAGCATATACCAAAGAGGACGACATAGCAAGACGACAGTGAGGATGACAGCAAGATGACAGTGAGGACGACACAGCAAGAAGACAGTGAGGACAACATAGCAAGACAACAGTGAGGACAACATAGCAAGACGACAGTGAGGGCGACATAGTAAGATGACAATAAAGACGACATAGCAAGACGGAAGTGAGGATGACATAGCAAGACAACAGTGAGGACGAAATAGCAAGACAACAGCGAGGACGGCATAGCAAGACGACAATAAAGACGACATAGCAGGTAGCAAGATGACAGTGAGGACAACACAGCAAGACAGACGACATGGCAAGACGACAGTAAAGACAACAGTAAAGATGACATAGCAAGACAACAGTAAAGACGACATAGTAAGACGACATAGCAAGAAGACAGTAAGGACAACATTGCAAGACGACATAAAAGCACAAAGCAGTCGACTTATTTTTGGCACAAATGAAACCCCATACATCTAAGCAAGAATATCACATAGCATGCACAGATCTCTCGTTAACAAACAACTTTGATATTCAACATAATTTTCCAGAGACACAAAATTAGATTAAATTTTACTAACTAAACCTCACAAATGTTCATAGGCTATTCAGATTAAATGATACAATTACAAATACCGCAGACATTCATCAAAAGTGCTGAGATGTGATCTGTGGTCATCTGGTTGGTGGATAATGCGTGACCATAATGACCACGTGACGCATCCACAAAGGTTGCAAGTGCACCAACCTCAAACTCAACAAAAAAACGTGACTGGAGTCAGAGATATTATCCTAAAGTGAAAGTGAAACTGGCTAAATAGATTTGTCTCTGTTAGTAGGCCTAATCTATCAAATTGATGATAAAAAATTCTAATTAATAATAATTAGTAAATTAATAATTTTCACATTTTTACCATCGAGGAATGTTTGAAATTAATACATTTGAAAGATTATACTTTTTCACACCACAACTATAACGATAATGGCACAAAGAAACATAGGCTATTGTTGGAATCACAATTTTTTTTTCCAGCTGATGAGTTTTTTAAAATGCATTTTTCTGTAACAAATGACTAAATTTCTGTCCAAATATCACAAAACAGTCCCCAAATACGGAACCTTGAGACTCAGACCTTTCCGACGATATGTGTTTTGTCAAGATTAGAAAAGATTTTGATAATAAAGTAGTTAAAATAAATTTTTTGTAATATGAAACATGACACCGCCCTCCAGGGGAGGAGCCCGCTAGAAGAATTTAGAGTACCGTTTCCATGGTAACGCAACATCCGATTTTAAAACGGTTTTCACAGGATGGCTTTCAATGATACCTAATTTATGATAATTACTCACTAATTTTGTTGCATGATATCTTACTTTCTGATATCATCTCATACAATTCTATTGTGGTTTTGTAGTGGTAAAGTAAAGTAAGTAAATCAAATGTATGAAATTACTCACTTGAGTTCTGCATGATCGATGTACATCAGGAGTTTGCACAACCTTTCCTGCAATACCGCATTGTGGTAGTGTCTGTGACATTAGTGGATAGACATGTCTGACGGCGAATGAATCGCATCCGGAGCGCGGTTGTCCCTCCTCCTCTCTCAGGGCGCCCAAGAAAGAAGAGACAAAGGAAGACATTTTTTTCTTTTCTTTTTTTGAAACGGAAGAAAAGAGCTAGATAACATCTGGTGTCATTAACTCGCCCTCAAGTTGTTCAAAACCTGCGGTGTCTTTCTTCTGTTGAACACGAAAGAAGATATTTTGAAGAAATTCAAACAGTTGATGGGCCCCATTGTCTTCCATAGTAGGAAATCAAATACTATGGAAGTCATTGTTTTATTTAAATGTATTTAAACTCACAAAACAAAGTGTATACCCTAGTAAAAAAAATAACTATACTAAAATGTATTTGAAATTAATTTTATGCTAAGTATAGGCTAATACAAATACATTGAACGTGAAAAAAACCCATAATTGTACTTATTTCATGCTTTCTTCAAATGCACTCTACTGAAGTAAAGTTAACAAGAAGGTTAACAACACCTTTAGAAATGAACCGTATGTAAAATAACCCTGATTGAACTGTCACACCAAGGAAACATTCAATAGCCATTTTTTGTAACAGATGTTCTCTCCTTTATAGGGCAGCCAAAACCCTGTACATGTTTTTTTGACATTCCTTCTCAGTTTTTCTGCAGAAGTTCCTCCATCTGAGAATCACTTCTCACTATATGTGAACCTTCGAAAAACATAAGCATTACTCAAATCGAGAAGTCCCAGCTGTGCACACTTGTTGTCATATGAATCACTCATAATGAAATCCTATCCTAAATTGCTTGCCTTCTGATATAGTTGTCATCTTTTATCATTTATTATCTTTTTCACATCCAATTCAACTAGAATTGCCAGCATTGGTGAGGTCTTTTAAGGAAGATACAGAACTTATTCTTAGCTGCTCTGAAACTTTCCATGCAATGTAAACCCGAATAAAAAATTGAGGCAATCGGTTACATCACATTTTTTTAAGTTCAGAAATTTAAAGTTTGCTTTAATAGCATTAGCATAGCACTTGCTGAATGAGTACGGCAATATAAAACATTTAACGTACTGTTCTCACGTTAAGCACATGCTCCACTCCTCACCATGATGGTAACCCCCAAAAAACCTAACAGAAACTAGCATAACAAAAACTTACTAAATCTCCACTTTATCATTAATCTTGCACAAAAAAAAACTTAATTGCAGTCATAACTCTCCCATTTGAGTGTCATGGCAAAGCATGCTGGGAAATAGAAATCCCAGCCCAAGTTTCAGTAAGTTCTAAATACTCATAAAAGTTAAAAGTTAGCTCCACTCAAACCAATGAATTATTTTGAGCGTTAGGGTTTACAGTGCAGAACAACATAAGTTTCTTCCACCCCTGAACCTCATCATTGCCAGACATGAGATTGAAATGTTGTGTTTTTCTTTTCTTTTTTTTGGCTGCCTGACAGCCAGGAGTAAGCCTTTCCCTGATAATGTTAATTTTATTTAAATGTCATGTTTGTGCCACACATTGTTTGCTGACCCCTTTTTTTAGATTTCCCTGGCCTTTTAGTTTTGGTCCTAACGCCTACCAGAGGCTGGTGATTTCTGATTTATGTATGCATTTATGTATTTCTTTTATTTCCAGAAGTCCATCCATTTGATGTTTTCAGGCACTGTGCACTTTGCAAGACAGGTTCATCTCGGTGGTCAGTTTTTGAGACATGGCAATAAATACTGTGAACAAACACAGTCTTCTGTTACACATAGGTCTACATCAAGATATATCGTAGATCAAATTGTCTGGCTATGAATAGAGTAGGCTATTTCAGAATCACTGTATCAGGATACCATTGACATGATGGATACACCAGAGTCCTATGCAATTATTCTTGCCTTACTAAATACCGCAAAGTGTCCTCCTTTTTGGTGTTATGGAAATGGCCACCCTGTTCCACGACTGGCCATGTGCGTTTCGTGTTTATTCGGACACCTTCAGCTCCACTAATGCTCACAAATCAGTTTTTTTACAACAGTAAAACCCCTTTTCATGTAGTTGCGATGTGCGTCATGTTTATCAAAATAAAACTGATAAAAAAACGTAGACCCCACATCGTTGATAGTTCAATTATGTTGAATTTTATTATTGTACAAATAGACGCTGTACATAAACTATGACTATGACTATATGCATGTATTATATTGCATTTATTTCACTTCAGCTATGATAAAGTAGGGGGATTTCAGGGTTATTTTGCCATTGAGATGACTTGGATAAAGTGTCCCAATCACCCTGAATTCACCCTATGCAAAGCACGAGCGTCACTGAGCTGTTCCAATGTGACGGCCGCGCGCTTCGAAGGCCGAACCGAGACAGGGTTGCCAGCTCTGCACAACAAAACACCTGCAAATTGCTAATCAACAGTAGCGGAATCAGGTAGAAATATTGCTAAAGTAAAAACAACTTAAACCCGTGGACTATAGGCTACCAACAACCCACAGCAACAGTGTAAAAGCATCCCAATTCCAGACTTGGCAACACTGAACCCAGCATCGTTAAATGGCCTATAGCAGGTGTGTGGCAACTGACAGCGCAAAAAAGAGAAATGAAGGAAGAAAAATAGGGTTTTTTGTGGCTTTTTATGAGTTTTTATTGGATTTTGACATGCTTCAAAGCCTGCGAGGATGGGAGACCGGACTATAACCAGGTAAATAATTTTCTGCTTTTAAATGCTAAAAATCACAGCTTCATCGGAATGATATTAAACTTGGCGACTTTTATGGCATTGGGAATGTGAATACAAAAAAATGGTCAAAAATGACCGACCATAGGAAATCGGCAAAAACACAAATTCACCAAATTTTTGTGTGTGCAATCTACAAATCGGCCTCCCTGTGCACGCCACTGATATTGACACATCCACTCACACACAGACACACACTTAAACACACACACACACACACCTATCAACCACTCTGTCTGTAATACAGTGCAAAGTTTTGAGAGTGTGTGAAATCCATTCAATAATTCAGTCATAATTCAGTCATAATGCAGCAAAAGCAGTGACACTCTAAAACTTCAAGACTGAAATTCACACACCCACACACACACATGAACTGTGCACTTGGAAGCCCAGGCTTGATCCTTGCATCTTTTTGAGCTTTTTTTTATACATAATTTACATAAAGTGTTATAATTTAATGAATTTTACAAATGCTGAATTAAAAAAAAAATGGGTAACAAAATACTCCCTTGCGTTCTCTTTCTAACACAATGATTAGGTTTGACTGTAATCATAATGCAAAAACTAACACTTTAAATCACTATTTCTAACAAACATTTTTTTAAATCTAAAACTTGATAAGAAATAGTCTTTGAGATTGTTTAAATATATATATTATAATCCACCTAAAACAAATTAAGTACATTTGTCCAAAAACAGCTAGGGAATTCACAAGCCTCTCCAAAGAGACCTATACACTATCTAGTGGTTACACCCATGGGTGCACATTTTCATCAATAATTCCACCAGATGGCGCTAATCTGCCTTCAAGAATTTATGTTAAAGGTCTAGTCTCTATTTTAACCTGATATAACCTGATATACACTCACCTAAAGGATTATTAGGAACACCATACTAATACTGTGTTTGACCCCCTTTCGCCTTCAGAACTGCCTTAATTCTACGTGGCATTGATTCAACAAGGTGCTGAAAGCATTCTTTAGAAATGTTGGTCCATATTGATAGGATAGCATCTTGCAGTTGATGGAGATTTGTGGGATGCACATCCAGGGCACGAAGCTCCCGTTCCACCACATCCCAAAGATGCTCTATTGGGTTGAGATCTGGTGACTGTGGGGGCCATTTTAGTACAGTGAACTCATTGTCATGTTCAAGAAACCAATTTGAAATGATTCGAGCTTTGTGACATGGTGCATTATCCTGCTGGAAGTAGCCATCAGAGGATGGGTACATGGTGGTCATAAAGGGATGGACATGGTCAGAAACAATGCTCAGGTAGGCCGTGGCATTTAAACGATGCCCAATTGGCACTAAGGGGCCTAAAGTGTGCCAAGAAAACATCCCCCACACCATTACACCACCACCACCAGCCTGCACAGTGGTAACAAGGCATGATGGATCCATGTTCTCATTCTGTTTACACCAAATTCTGACTCTACCATCTGAATGTCTCAACAGAAATCGAGACTCATCAGACCAGGCAACATTTTTCCAGTCTTCAACTGTCCAATTTTGGTGAGCTCGTGCAAATTGTAGCCTCTTTTTCCTATTTGTAGTGGAGATGAGTGGTACCCGGTGGGGTCTTCTGCTGTTGTAGCCCATCCGCCTCAAGGTTGTGCGTGTTGTGGCTTCACAAATGCTTTGCTGCATACCTCGGTTGTAACGAGTGGTTATTTCAGTCAAAGTTGCTCTTCTATCAGCTTGAATCAGTCGGCCCATTCTCCTCTGACCTCTAGCATCAACAAGGCATTTTCGCCCACAGGACTGCCGCATACTGGATGTTTTTCCCTTTTCACACCATTCTTTGTAAACTCTAGAAATGGTTGTGCGTGAAAATCCCAGTAACTGAGCAGATTGTGAAATACTCAGACCGGCCCGTCTGGCACCAACAACCATGCCACGCTCAAAATTGCTTAAATCACCTTTCTTTCCCATTCTGACATTCAGTTTGGAGTTCAGGAGATTGTCTTGACCAGGACCACACCCCTAAATGCATTGAAGCAACTGCCATGTGATTGGTTGATTAGATAATTGCATTGAGAAATTGAACAGGTGTTCCTAATAATCCTTTAGGTGAGTGTGTGTATATATATATATATATATATATAATTTTTTTTTTTTTTTTTTTTTTTTTATTATTATATTTTTAAATGGCAAAAATAGACCATAATTATTGCATAAATATTAAAAAATACCATCAAATCATCTTAAAATTCAAAAACTGGGGTGGAGGAAGTTTAATTTTTAGGTGTCCGGTCACTTCTGACCGGGAAGATAACCAAAGAAACCCCCAAATGAGGAGCACCAGAGGGTTAATCGTTAGCATCTACTAGTTAACAGTTTATTTCTTATGTTAAATGTAGGCTAACTGTTACAATATATTTACTCTGTATTTAAGTCTTTATTGAAGTGCTTATTTTTATTCAACTCACATCATCTCAGATGCATTGTACTTTTTATGACATGGCAGCCGTCCACTGATTCAGCAAACCAGTGGAAATATGCACTCATCCCAGAGGATGTTCCGCTTATTGTGCAGCCCATCCCGGTCCAGCACCACCAGGGTCTCCCGCTCAATGAAAGTGTACATACAAAAGTTATATTGTATAAATAGTTGTTAAAAGTACTTTAATGTATACACCAATTTATTTTCATGTACACATTTTAATTTACATGACAAGAAAATAAACGTATAGAAGAATTTGTTTAATGTACAAATTATAACTTGCATTACAAAAATAAACAATCACTTCTCTTTTATTTAGCCTACACATTTCAAGTTACATAACGAAACAATGTGTAGCATTACTTTGGTTAATTTACAAATAACTTGCATTACAAAAATAAATAATGTAGACTATACAACTGTTACGGTGTGTAGTGCAGCAGGGAAGAGAAGATCCAGGGCTTCCACAAAGATGGGTTTTTATTTACAATGGGATACAGAACACGACACACATAGGCATAACACATAAGAACGGACAAGGAGTGCAGGGAAGTGAGATCAATATAAAGGGAGTGCTAATGACGATGACCAGGTGCAGGGAATCCAGGGAGAGTGGGAGAGATGAGGAGTGAGTGATTTCAGGTGAGAGACAGGGAGGATCATGGGAAATGGAGTCCAGGACAGGCGTGGATTGTAACAACAACGTTGTTTCATTTTTAACTTAGGCCTATACATTACAAAAAAATGAACAATGGACAGCAATTACTTTCTTACATTTACAAATAACTTGCATTGCAAAAAAAATAATAATGTATGGCCTATATACGTTTAAAAAAAAAAGAATATACAGGGAGTGCAGAATTATTAGGCAAATGAGTATTTTGACCACATCATCCTCGTTATGCATGTTGTCTTACTCCAAGCTGTATAGGCTGGAAAGCCTACTACCAATTAAGCATATTAGGTGATGTGCATCTCTGTAATGAGAAGGGGTGTGGTCTAATGACATCAACACCCTATATCAGGTGTGCATAATTATTAGGCAACTTCCTTTCCTTTGGCAAAATGGGTCAAAAGAAGGACTTGACAGGCTCAGAAAAGTCAAAAATAGTGAGATATATTGCAGAGGGATGCAGCAGTCTTAAAATAGCCAAGCTTTTGAAGCTTATCATCGAACAATCAAGCGTTTCATTCAAAATAGTCAACAGGGTCGCAAGAAGCGTGTGGAAAAACCAAGGCGCAAAATAACTGCCCGTGAACTGAGAAAAGTCAAGCGTGCAGCTGCCAAGATGCCACTTGCCACCAGTTTGGCCATATTTCAGAGCTGCAACATCACTGGAGTGCCCAAAAGCACAAGGTGTGCAATACTCAGAGACATGGCCAAGGTAAGAAAGGCAGAAAGTCGACCACCACTGAACAAGACACACAAGCTGAAACGTCAAGACTGGGCCAAGAAATATCTCAAGACTGATTTTTCTAAGGTTTTATGGACTGATGAAATGAGAGTGAGTCTTGATGGGCCAGATGGATGGGCCCGTGGCTGGATTGGTAAAGGGCAGAGAGCTCCAGTCCGACTCAGACGCCAGCAAGGTGGAGGTGGAGTACTGGTTTGGGCTGGTATCATCAAAGATGAGCTTGTGGGGCCTTTTCGGGTTGAGGATGGAGTCAAGCTCAACTCCCAGTCCTACTGCCAGTTTCTGGAAGACACCTTCTTCAGGCAGTGGTACAGGAAGAAGTCTGCATCCTTCAAGAAAAACATGATTTTCATGCAGGACAATGCTCCATCACACGCGTCCAAGTACTCCACAGCGTGGCTGGCAAGAAAGGGTATAAAAGAAGAAAATCTAATGATATGGCCTCCTTGTTCACCTGATCTGAACCCCATTGAGAACCTGTGGTCCATCATCAAATGTGCGATTTACAAGGAGGGAAAACAGTACACCTCTCTGAACAGTGTCTGGGAGGCTGTGGTTGCTGCTGCACGCAATGTTGATGGTGAACAGATCAAAACACTGACAGAATCCATGGATGGCAGGCTTTTGAGTGTCCTTGCAAAGAAAGGTGGCTATATTGGTCACTGATTTGTTTTTGTTTGGTTTTTGAATGTCAGAAATGTATATTTGTGAATGTTGAGATGTTATATTGGTTTCACTGGTAAAAATAAATAATTGAAATGGGTATAAATTTGTTTTTTGTTAAGTTGCCTAATAATTATGCACAGTAATAGTCACCTGCACACACAGATATCCCCCTAAAATAGCTAAAACTAAAAACTACTTAAAATATTGATACAAAAATATTCAGCTTTGATATTAATGAGTTTTTTGTGTTCATTGAGAACATGGTTGTTGTTCAATAATAAAATTAATCCTCAAAAATACAACTTGCCTAATAATTCTGCACTCCCTGTATAGAAAAATTGTTCTGTGCATCCCGGCCACGCGTTTAGAGAGAACTTCGGCCTTTGTGGTCGGGTTTTGGATGAGACTTTCGGCAATGGACCGTCGTCAGGAAGCGATATTCATTCATTCATTCATATAAAAGACTTAATTTTGCAGTATAGCTAGTAAGCCAACAGTTTTCGTTCATTTAATTTTGAGTGACAGAGCCTGTGATTTAGTTTTGGGGGGATATATGGCTTTTTTAAAATCTATTTGCCAAAATGATTATTATATACGGCTTTATTTTAGCAACATTTTATGTAAATTTCACATTAAAGAACATGTACATTTCTCTGTTTCATTCATGGTGAAAATATGAATGCATAGTTTAGTGGAAGATTGCTGCCATCTGGAAAACTTTTGTTAGTTCTCAATGAATAATTATCTTGCTGTTTGGGTCTAGGCTATAATTTTAATAGTTTAACCATCATCAGTCTTTTTTTAAATAATATCATGAACGGGGTAGAATGGGTCGTGGTAATCAATCAATAAAATCTTTACAGACTCAGGGTCTAATTTTTAAAACACATCAAAATAAAAAATAAATCAATGCGTTACAAATGTGTACTAAACCTTGGTACAAGGGGCACCAGGTAAAATCTCACCTAGGGCAGCAAATTGGGCAGGACCGGTGTTGGCACAGAGAGATTCGCGAGTGCACAGGACGCGCGCACATGCAATATCTGCGCGAGAGGAGAGGCTGGGCACTGTATATGTGAGTGCGCGCGCGGAGAGACTCGCAGGCTCAGGCAGGCTATTGTGGGCGCGCTCAAACTGTGACAGCGCTCGCACTGGAGAGCTTCGCGCTCGTGCATTACATGGATGTGCTCTTGCGTTACAACAATGCGCTCACACCATACCTTCCCAACTCGTACATTAAGATTTTTAAACAAACAAACCACTTTTATGATTTATTTTCACACAAAATCTGTTGCTCCATCAATGTTCAAACATATTTTTCTGCAATCATCCCTTACGAAAATTAAGTGTAGTAACCATGTCTTTTTTTGGCTAATTGATTAACATTTACATAACCACAGTTTTAACACAAATACCATGGTTAAACTGGTTAGAGTAGCAAAAGGTTAATTTGTGGTTACCATGGTTTTTGGTTTTATTTGTAGTAAAACCATGGTTCCTTTTCGTAAGGGATACACTACAGGGCACAACCTAACACTCATGGTTTAAAACTCTCCACACAGGATGACGAAACTTAGTGTATTTACTAGTTGCAGTATCAACATTATTTAGATAAAAAAAAAAAAGTCTTTGTAAGGTATCACTGAACATTTATTTAACCATAGCAAAAGCTAATTTCTTACTTAAGTTTATCTCTGTTTTTTGTGTTTATTTAAAATAAGACAAATCTGATATTATTGTAATCTTATATCTGTTGTTTAAGAGTTGAGAGAGCTCTTTAATGCTGATCTAACAGCAGAAGACACGAGCCCCTATTAGAACTGTGCTATTCTATTGAGAAACCATGAAAAAAAGGTGAATAAAGACTGAGAGTGTTCAGAAATTATTTTAGTTTTGTACATAGTTTTGAGGTGTTTGTTGTCAAACTCAATTTTTTTATTTTTAATGATTAAAAAATGTAATAATTGTATTTTGGTATTTTATTGACAAAATATGTTAGTTTGTCTTGTATATTTTTTTGATTATATCAGAAAACATTTTAAGCTGTCATATGCTCATGTTATAATGCACCCCACCTATGGGGCATGTTGTCACATTTCACTTCCATTCTTTCAGTGTAAATCAAGAATAAGGTATACACTGCATTAATGAAAGAAAACCACATACTTGTACTAGACGTGTGGGAAATTAATGTGGGGAAAAATAAATACTCATTTTTTCTTAGGGTGTGCCTTTAGCCCCGTTTTACCTTACATTACAGGCAAACAGACATAACAGGCATGTTATAGTAACACACTCACCCTTCACGACTAGTGTCGCATTCACCTCACACACGTCCTTTCCAAAGAATCCCTGATCTGGAGCTGTGCGCTCTCTGAATGGTTACACACACACGTCCTTTTCCAACTATCAGCGACACTCCAGGCGTGTTCACCACAGCACAGCCATCAGAAGGGTCGCAGTGCTGTGCAGTCAAAGACTTCATAGCTTCCGATGTAAAAGTTATCCTCAATCTGTCGGCTTTCTCCGCGTTATCCATTGTGAAGGGTATTGTAACAGTTTCTCCATGGTTTGACCCTTCAGCAAGTAAGGCATCGGCTGTTTTAAACAGAAGGAAAGTCTTTAGGATGACAATTAACCTGCTTTAGGATAATGAGAGATGAACTGACAGTGCAATTTTAAAGTTTCATAAAAACCCCAACTCTCTACCTACCTGAAACCAACGCAAAGTTAAATAAGACAATTAAATTCACATTTAAGAATCTCCGAGACATGATCCAAAAGACGTAACGCAGATGCAGGACTCGTCTGTCTGACCAATAGTCAAAAAGAGCACACAAGGTTTTCACTTGCTGATGTCATTGAACGACCCTCCTCAGCTGAGCATCTTCCGCTATCCGCGCGGTCAGAGGTGTGCGCGCGCGCTCCTCCCCAAACGAACGATGCGCTCCATTGTAATGTTCTTTGAATCGACAGAAGGCGACCCGGAGTAATTAATCAGGAAACAGTAATGTACACAGGTGACAATATTTATTTGAGCAAAAAGAATCGAGTAAATGTTGATATTATTTCTTGCACGATCTCTTAAATATGTCCTAATTTCACTAAACATTTTCGTTTCGTGATTTTTTTGTTTGTTTTTGTATTAAACATGCACCTTTATTTTCAATAAAAGGGCTTATTTTTATTGCTTTTGTAGGCTTATTTTGTAAATGCAAGCTACTAATTTGTACGTGCAAACTGGGTGTGATAAGACGTCATGCTCGGCTAGATTCGCCTCGAACGCGTGCGTCTTCGGATGCGTAAAGTTACACTGGAAATGCGCTGCACACCGCCACGCGATGACTTGGTGCGGACGCGTCGAGTATAAACAAGGCTTTATGCATGTGTAGCCTATGTGAGAGAAAGCTCGCCTTATTGTGTGTTTATATATTCCAGCTAACATTTGGACGTGTAATGGCCATTGAAAAGAACACGTCCGACACGTCCTGTCGTGGCTGAACACGTTGAGCGTATCTGAATGCATTTTTAGGAGATGTAATTTACATTCTCCCCTGATTTATTCTTGGCCAGAGAGACAACCCGTGTTTTCTGGGAGGCTGCTTGTGTGGAAAAGGATGCGATCAGTTTTGTCAGTAACTTCCCACCACTGGTCTAACCACACAATGCGTCTCAGCAGGAAACCACAGGTTTGACAGAAGCATGTGCTGCAGATCAGCTTGTCAGAGGACACAGATGTAATACAGTATCTGTTGAGAAGTTTTTAAAGGATGACATATAAATATTATCACTGAGTTACAACTCTATTCTTATTAACGAGATCTATTTAGATCACCACAGGTAAAACCACACATGGTTTCTAGAATGGCTTTATAGTCTAATAACACATTTCATATAAATGCAAAATGCACAAAAAATGGCAAAAAATGTTTGCCCTTATTACACATTTAATAAATGTCTACATTAAAAAGTTAGTGTTACCACAGTAAATCAATGATACATGTGGATTAATTGTTGATTATTATAAATGTATTCAAATTGACATTTTTTGTGAAAAGTTGTAGTAAATGCATTTAATAAATAGTTGTACTGGAGTTTTGCATTGCTAGTTGATGAAGTGCACTAAAGCCTGTCCTTCAGATCAGAGAACATTACGTTTTGAGAGATGAGGACCCGGGAAGCTTTCCAGTGTTTTACTCGGTGTTTTACTCCTACTTTACTCTCCTACGTATGCGTCAGTTTGTGGCTGTACACTGACTGCATCTGGAAGCGGAACTACCAGTGATCAAATGACTGAAACCACATTAGATTTGCACTAGAAGGAGCTTGCATGAACATCCATGCGCTTTACAGTTCAACAAGGAGATTATCTTTCGGCATCGAAAGAATCTTGATTTTGGTTGACCAGAACTAAATGTTAGTTAATAGTCAGTTTTCATTGCAGTTACAACATTTTAATATGCAATGCATTATCAAATAATGATTAAATCATTATTTTTTTAATATATATATCCTATTGAAACCAGAAAAAAAGAAGAATTGGGTTGGATTTTTAATTTTTTCAGGGGCAGAAAATGGATAAACTTTAGTATTCTGTTCTTACGCCTTTTTCCGAACCAAACTTCAGCTCGTGCCACCCGCAGTTCTTCTTCCTTCATTCACAGTGAGTGTAGTATCCTACATAGTTTACACTGAACATTTGTGTCAAGCCATTCCGTAGTCCATTTGTTTGACAGGAGAGATGATACTAGGGGATTGAAAAACAAACTCTCAAAACACAGTAACATGCGCAAATCCACGGTGGGCCTAAACTCATGTGTGTGTGTGTGTTTTCTCTTTATGTTTGTCAGTGATAGACACTTGTGTCACAGTCTGCGCGCGTTACTCAGGGCCTGGCAACATAAGGGGTCTCCATGATTTTGCCAGGACGCGTTCAGCATATTTTGTTGATCCTGGAACAACATTCCTGATCGAATATGTATT
Organism: Rhinogobio ventralis; assembly: GCA_039654625.1. NCBI lineage: Eukaryota > Metazoa > Chordata > Actinopteri > Cypriniformes > Gobionidae > Rhinogobio > Rhinogobio ventralis. The sequence goes on from CM077203.1 coordinate 3,444,879, forward strand.
CCTAATCCTATCCCTATAGGGAGTTGTTGTATGTAGTGTAAGCTTTTCCATGCACAGAAACTGGTGTGATCGCTCTTGATTTGTCAACTACACATCAGGTGTAAGTCTGTGTTTAACATTTACGATCTATTACTCTGGCAGAGTGAAGTCAGATGAGAAACACCAGTCGAAGCTGTGGGAAACCACAAGTGGTACACAACTTTTTTTTTTTTAAATATAGAGATAGACATTGACAAGAAACAAATTACACATTTATGCAAATATTTTACACTTACAAATGTGCGCCTACACAAAAATACAGAGAAACTTTACTGTGCCATTGCAGAATTAAGGAATGAATCAGTCTCTCATCTCATCCAGAGAAAGCATGAACACATTGACTGATGTATTAATATTACACGCATAACTGGAAAGCACTTGTGAAAATCATAACCTGACTCTACAATCTGACAAGAAACAAAACTGTTTAAAAAGGTGCCGTTCATATTATGAATATGTGTGAGGGAAAAAAACTGCATCTGACAGTTTTAATAAGTGCTTTATTTTTAATGGTTTTATAAAAAAATATTCATTTTGTTTTACATTTTAATGTAATTAATAAATTAATGGAAATCAAATGTGTTTAGTTTGGGAAATCCAGATCTGAGTGAAAGAGCATTTATTTAACCATAGCATTAACCATTTTTCATCTCTGTTTTTTGTGTTTATTTAAAATTAGACAAATATGATATTATTTAAATCTTATATCTGTAATTTAACAGTTGCTCGTTTAACCAGCAGAAGACACTAAACCCAAGTTGTGCAGGCGGGGCATGTTGTAACCCTGCGTTACAATGAGCCCCTATTAGAATTATGCTATTCTATTCTTTAATGTTTTATGAGTAGTCCATAGTCAATGTTCAGAAATTATTATTATGAACTATGCTGTATATGTTTTGCAGTGTATTTGTTGTTTTAATTAATAAAAAATGCCATTATTTTATATGATTTTTTTTATTTTTTATTGACAAAATATTAAGTTTGTTTTGATTAGATAAGATAACATTTTAAGCTGTCATATGGTCATGTTACCTTTGGGGCATGTTGTCACATTTCACTTTCATATACACTACAAAAAAGTATACACTGTATTAATGAAACAAAACCACATAATTGTACTAGACCTGTGTGAAATTGATGTGATATACACTCACCTAAAGGATTATTAGGAACACCTGTTCAATTTCTCATTAATGGAATTATCTAATCAACCAATCACATGGCAGTTGCTTCAATGCATTTAGGGGTGTGGTCCTGGTCAAGACAATCTCCTGAACTCCAAACTGAATGTCAGAATGGGAAAGAAAGGTGATTTAAGCAATTTTGAGCGTGGCATGGTTGTTGGTGCCAGACGGGCCGGTCTGAGTATTTCACAATCTGCTCAGTTATTGGGATTTTCACGAGTTTACAAAGAATGGTGTGAAAAGGGAAAAACATCCAGTATGCGGCAGTCCTGTGGGCGAAAATGCCTTGTTGATGCTAGAGGTCAGAGGAGAATGGGCCGACTGATTCAAGCTGATAGAAGAGCAACTTTGACTGAAATAACCACTCGTTACAACCGAGGTATGCAGCAAAGCATTTGTGAAGCCACAACACGCACAACCTTGAGGCGGATGGGCTACAACAGCAGAAGACCCCACCGGGTACCACTCATCTCCACTACAAATTGGCGTAAACAGAATGAGAACATGGATCCATCATGCCTTGTTACCACTGTGCAGGCTGGTGGTGGTGGTGTAATGGTGTGGGGGATGTTTTCTTGGCACACTTTAGGCCCCTTAGTGCCAATTGGGCATCGTTTAAATGCCACGGCCTACCCGAGCATTGTTTCTGACCATGTCCATCCCTTTATGACCACCATGTACCCATCCTCTGATGGCTACTTCCAGCAGGATAATGCACCATGTCACAAAGCTCGAATCATTTCAAATTGGTTTCTTGAACATGACAATGAGTTCACTGTACTAAAATGGCCCCCACAGTCACCAGATCTCAACCCAATAGAGCATCTTTGGGATGTGGTGGAATGGGAGCTTCGTGCCCTGGATGTGCATCCCACAAATCTCCATCAACTGCAAGATGCTATCCTATCAATATGGGCCAACATTTCTAAAGAATGCTTTCAGCACCTTGTTGAATCAATGCCACGTAGAATTAAGGCAGTTCTGAAGGCGAAAGGGGGTCAAACACAGTATTAGTATGGTGTTCCTAATAATCCTTTAGGTGAGTGTATATATAAAATTACACGGCTTACACGAAATATGTTTCACTTAAATAATTAACACATAAAAAAAACAAGTGTAGTCTACACTGACTGACGCGCCCCACAAGTTAAAGGAAATGTTTTACAAATTAAAGCACATATTTTGTTTTTATTGTGAGTGTACACAAATAAAAGTAAACCAGCAGTTTCAGGGTTTTTTTTTTTTTTCTCAACACAGTTTTGACTGATATTTAGTGTGCCTTAACCATGAAACAAACGTTTTAACTGTACAAATTAATCAATTACAAGAATACCCTATAGGCTACTTGTTCAAAATAACACCAATAGCATGCGTGCTTTTTCAAAATCCTGTTAGCATAATTACACGGCATTAAAGTTAAATTATTTAGCAGGACACCGATTTCGGCCTTGCTAAATTTATTTTTCTTGCTGCTCGCCATTCGCAATTAAAAATCTAAATTATATGCTAATGATATTAATTAGGGGGCGTTTACAAGGCGGAGATCCCCTGGTGGGGGTGAGGCCCCTGGTGGGGGTGTAGACTCTTAGTAGCAGTACAGTAAAAGGTTTGGTGGTTCGGTTTTCGTGTGAGTAACGTGGTTCATTGAAATGTTCAGGTTCACCTTCATTCTACCAAACTCTCTTAATCTCTTAATCCTATCACTGAGCATTGAGTATTAGCCTATAAATGTATCAAAATTCACATTTTAGTGAAGTTTTAGTAAATAAATATATGAAATAGTTGGCTCACCTGTATTGGGGTTCTGCATTACGCGATGTGATTGTGATTAAGTGCTAAAGCCTGTCCTTTCAGATCAGAGAAGTGTTCCCAGTAAGTTTTGAGGGATGACAGAATGAACAACTGTCAGGTTTATGAGTGCTTGGGGGAACTGTGCGGAGCCTACATGAATGTTCAGAAAACAGACGGAAGGCTGAGAGTCTTACGGTAGTTTCCTAAAAAGTGGGCGTCATCTGCTGTAGCCTGGGGTGAGCAGTGCATAACCTAACGCAGTGGTTACCACTCATGTTGAACACTTTCCACACATGCCAGGATGCACAAGCCGGGTTTAGCACAGGCGGGGCATGTTGTCACAATGAGCCCTATGATATTATATTCTATACTTTTATTAATTATTTTGAGAAACCACGAGAAAAAGGTGAATAATGACTCAGAGTCAATGTTCAGAAATTATGCATTATTATTATGTTTTGAACTATGCTGTATAAAATTGTATTTTCTTGACAAAATATTTTAGGTTGTCTTGTATATATTTTTTATTATATTATGTATTTAAGCTGTCATATGCTCATGTTATAATGCACCCCACCTATGGGGCATGTTGTCACATTTCACTTCCATTCTTTCGGGGTAAATCAAGAATAAGGTATACGCTGTGTGAAACAAAACCACATAATTTTACTAGACATGTGGGGAAAAAAATAAATACTCTGAAAAAGTGTTTTCACACAAACTGAGAAAGTCAAAAAGCGTTAGGTTGTGTGTGTGTCCCCTAAATCTACACGCAGACTATAAAATTGAAACCACACACTGGGCGGAGCTTACATGAATATTCATGAGCTTTATGTTAAAGCAACAATATTAGTGCGTGTTCCCCAATCACAGAAACATTTTTCTACAAGGCCATTATGTCTCAGTATTGAACAAAGATAAGCTTAGAATATAATTTTGTTATGCACAAATGTTATAAACTATGTTTATGCAATGATTACGGCCATTGAATTGCCAGAAGTTGGCCTAATAAAAATATTTAACCGTTTTCGACATATTGCACATTTTAAAATAATATATAAATTGACTACGTCATAACAATTGACCTATAACTGTTTTTACCATTCTTATTTATTCCTTTAAATCCCCTTTAATCATTTAATAATTGTATTCCTTTATTGTTGTTTAATAATAACAAGCCATCTGTTTGGTATACAAAAGTGAAACTATACTGTCACTGACAATTCATCTCCAAACAAAGGACACCCGACACCAACACCTGCCTTGGTAGATATTGCAAATAGAAATGTTGGCAATGATGAATAACAATACTCGACAGACTTTCAGTTCACACACTCAGTTCGCAAAAACGATTTTAATGTCTGCCATAAACAAATCATATATTTTGTATCTCATCTCCTGAATCAAACGTGATAACACAGAAAAGGTGTCTACCTCTATGTTTTGATGGTCAAATCAAGTCAACTTTATTTATATAGCGCTTTTTACAATGCAGATTGTTTCAAAGCAGCTTCACAGTGTTAAATAGGAAAATAATGAACAGAATTTGATTCGCTCTGGAGAAAACAGTGATGTCATCAGCTCATTTCAATTATCATATATATTCAAGTAATGAAGTTGATATAGTTAATTTAGTTTAGTAATTACATTTATTTGGATATTAAGTTGAAAATTGAGTGTCTCCAACTGAGCAAGCCAAAGGCGACAGTGGCAAGGAACCAAAACTCCATCAGGGGCCTAATGGAGAAAAATAAACCTTGGGAGAAACCAGGGTCAGTCGGGGTGCCAGTTCTCCTCTGGCCAATTAACAAACAGTGTATGTTTATTATTTTGGCAGCCTTACAGGTCAGAAGTAATATTAGATCGGATTATTCTAAATATAGTCATCACGCCGGAGATGGATCCATTGAGGATGCCACGTTGATGAGCAATTTCAGAGGGTAGACTAATTGACACGGTCTCTGCAGACTCTTCAGGGATGCGTTGGTAATGTCTAGGCGCTGGTCCACCATCTGATCCGGATACGGCCCGGATCCGGCCGACTGCAGTAAACCTCGGGATAAACAGAGAGACTAACATTAGCGTAGATGCCATTCCACTTATGATGTAACGAGTACATCAGGTGTTATGGGAAGTGTTCCCGGTTCCGGCTGACCTAGTTAATGCAGCCTAACAATCATTTAATTGATTTGAATCATATAAATTGATAATGTTATGTGTATGCCATAGTAAAGAGATGTGTTTAGTCTAGATTTAAACTGACAGAGTGTGTCTGCTTCCCTAACAATGCTAGGCTGTTCCAGAGTTTAGGTGCTAAATAGGAAAAGGATCGACCGCCTGCAGTTGATTTTGATATTCTAGGTATTATCAACTGGACAGAGTTTTGAGACCGCAATAGACGTGATGGAGTATAATGCGTTAAGAGCTCGCTCAAGCACTGGGGAGCTAAACCATTTAGTGATTTGTAAGTAATTAGCAAGATTTTAAAATGTATTGATGGTCAAGGATTACAATGACATGCATCATAAACTGCTCAGGTGAATAGATAATGGTAAATTCAGTGACGTTGTGAGAAGGGTTACAATGAAATCGCAGTATCTGAGATGCAGAATAATTACATTTTGAGCATATTTCATGGAGGCCTGCTCTTAATTCACAATCACTCTCTGGGGACAGAGTTGTCTATTATGTTAGTGTCCACAAGGGGAAGCTTCAGTTGATACTTCCCTCTTGGTGAGCGGTCACTCTACTGTCACTAAGAGAGAAGCGGAGAAAGGGGACAAGAGTGGATGAAAAAACCAACTGGAAAGGCTTCCTGAGAGTAGATGAAAACAAAAGAGAGCTCACTTTCTGGCCAGGAACCTTGTGTAAATGTCGACTACCAAACAAGTTGTTTCCTCTTGTGTGATGTGAAAATGTTCACTTTTTCATGAAAGCATGAAACTTGGTACATTGTACAGTTTGTGTTGTGAATGTGTAAATCCACATTTTCATGAAATTAAATCTGTATTCATTTTTGATGATTGATTTTTCCTGCATGTATTTTTAAATGTAAACAAATGTAATAATTTAATCAACAATACAAAAAACAAAATCATCTTAAACTGTACACATAAATGAATGTATTATGAGTGAAATGAAGTTGATTAGTGCGTTATTTAACCAGTCAGATGAGAAACACCAGTCGAAGCTGTGGGAAAACACAAGTGGTACAAAAAGATATATTTATTTTTGAAATATAGACATTGACAAGATTTGCCAATTAGGCAAATATTTTTACACTTACAAATTTGCGCCCACATGCACAAATACAGATAGCCAAACGTTGCCTTTACATTGTAGCAAATTAGCTCAAAGAGGAAATTTTAATAACTAGTTATAATTAATTATAAATATTTGGTTCAGTTAATCAAATATTACAATCAGTTTTTCTGTTCGTCCAGCGAACACTTAATGTTCAGAAACAACTCTTCAGAAAGGCTTTTCGTAGCCACAGAAAAATAACTCTTTCTTAGCATGTAGCTGTGATCATATCGTTGAACTGACATTGATTTATAAGCCGACCAGAATCAACTGGTACGAATGTGCACAAAAGTTTATTCAACTAAAACACGAACACATAACTAATATAAACAAAAAACACATACAATCATGCATACATGGGTAGAACGGAAAGTGACTGGAACAGAACAGAGGAATGAAGCTATGGAACGAGTCTAACACCTGGAAGAACCATCAGTTCCTCTCTACAAAGCTTTGTTAACAAAGGGGTTCACAGCTTTAACTAAACTAAACAGCGATTTTGTGTATTGTACATTACTTGCATTTGCCTGAGCTGTTGAAGACCGTCCGCATATACAGTCGCAGGAGAAAGTCTTAGTAGTTCGGTCCGATGGTGCAGAAGTTGCAATTGATTTATTCCGCATTGAATGAAGAGACGATGGTTAACTCGCCGTGTTAGTTGACTCTGTTATGGTCGAAGACGGTACACATGGCTTGATGTGTGTGGGGCCAGATGAGTTGTCACGTGAACAGCAATCAGGAGCAGAAGCCAGCAAGCGCATGCGTGGAAGCAACTTTGTGTTGGCTTTTAAGTTCCACAGAAGTCACACTTTTGAGTTTTGGCTTGGTGCAATTCTCGGGAAAATCCCTTTGTTTGAAAAGCTGACTCATTTGCAAGTGATGTCTACCAAAGTGTGAGTGATTAAATGAGGAATGTTTTGATAGGAGACACCAGCTAGATGGGGCTACATCATTAACTAGTAGTTCTATCATCAGGCACGCATACACCACTATACAAACAGTAATAATACACAACATGTACTGGGGAAATGCATGTTCCTTCATTAGACATATCTGCCAATTAATTTAATTTGTTTAGAGAATTCAATTTCTTTGGGGCTGCATGTCTGTTTGGTGTACTGTTCTCTCATTGAGAACAATCACGTGTCTAAGAAGTGTATGAGTTGAGCAAAAGGCTGACAATTCTCAATGGGGAAACCAGACATCACAGATTCTGCCGGGGTGATGGGTTGTGAAGATTAAACTGTAAAAATTGTGTTTTTTATCGGTCCAGTTGTTACAACATGCACATGAATCTTTAATGACATCCCATTCTTAATCCGTAGGGTTTAATATGGAGTCGGCCCACCCTTTGCAGCTATAACAGCTTCAACTCTTCTGGGAAGGCTTTCCACAAGGTTTAGGAGTGTGTTTATGGGAATTTTTGACCATTCTTCTAGAAGTGCATTTGTGAGGTCAGGCACTGATGTTGGACGGGAAGGCCTGGCTCGCAGTCTTCGCTCTAATTCATCCCAAAGGTGTTCTATTGGGTTGAGGTCAGGACTCTGTGCAGGCCAGTCAAGTTCCTCCACACCAAACTCGCTCATCCATGTTTTTATGGACCCTGCTTTGTGCACTGGTGCGCAGTCATGTTGGAACAGGAAGGGGCCATCCCCAAACTGTTCCCACAAAGTTGGGAGCATGAAATTGTCCAAAATGTCTTGGTATGCTGAAGCATTAAGAGTTCCTTTTACTGGAACTAAGGGGCCAAGCCCAAACCCTGAAAAACAACCCCACACCATAATCCCCCCTCCACCAAACTTCACACTTGGCACAATGCAGTCAGGCAAGTACCGTTCTCCTGGCAACCGCCGAACCCAGACTTGTCCATCGGATTGCCAGACAGAGAAGCGTGATTGGTCACTCCAGAGAACACGTCTCCACTGCTCTAGAGTCCAGTGGCGGCGTGCTTCACACCACTGCATCCGGTACTTTGCATTGGTGATGTAAGGCTCTGATGCAGCTGCTTGGCCATGGAAACCCATTCCATGAAGCTCTCTACGCACTGTTCTTGAGCTAATCTGAAGCCCACATGAAGTTTGGAGGTCTGTAGCTATTGACTCTACAGAAAGTTGGCGATTTCTGCACACTGTGCGCATCAGCATGCGCTGACCCCGCTCTGTGATTTTACGTGGCCTACCACTACGTGGCTGAGTTTCTGTTGTTCCCAATTGCTTCCACTTTGTTATAATACCACTAACAGTTGAGCGTGGAATATTTAGTAGTGAGGAAATTTCACGAATGGACTTATGGCACAGGTGGCAACCTATTACGGTACCACGGTTGAATTCACTGAGCTCCTGAGAGCGACCCATTCTTTCACAAATGTTTGCAGAAGCGTCTGCATGCCTAGGTGCTTGATTTTATACACCTGTGGCCATGGAAGTGATTGAAACACCTGAATTCAAAGATATGCAAGAAGATCTTCAGCATTTTCTCCATAACCATTGCAATGGTTTTTCCAATTCTTTCTTTTGGAGACACTGGATCTGTAAAGAAAACAAAAGAAAACGATCCTTACACACAACATGGCAAAGTGAAATATCCTTTATGTAAAAAATCATGTGATACATCAAAAGACCTGAAACGTTCACAGAGAAGTGAAGAGCTTCATACCTGGGGACAGCAGGGGTTTCTATGGCTTCTTCAGCATCAGCTGCTGACTCACGTTTCTGAAAGTCAACACAAAAACAAAAAAAAATCTTTCATTTGAAGGCCACGTTTCTAGCATCTGTAAAACTGCATTCTTCCATCTTAAAAATATATAAATTACAGCACATGCTTTCAATGCAAAATGCTGAACAGTTAGTTCATGCGTTCATGACCTCAAGGCTAGATTATTGTAATGCTCTACTGCGTGGTTGCCCTGCTCGCTTAATAAATAAACTCCAGCTGGTCCAAAACGCAGCACCTCGAGTTCTTACTAGAACCAGGAAGTACGACCATATTAGCATGGTTCTGTCATCAATGCACTGGCTCCCTATTAAACATTGTATAATTTTTAAATCTTGCTAATTACTTACAAAGCACTAAATGGTTTAGCTCCCCAGCAGCCATATCAACCCTGTAGCCCAAGACTGGTTTCCCACTGAAGCTAAGCAGGGCTGAGCCTGGTCAGTACCTGGACGGGAGACCAACTGGGAAAACTAGGCTGCTGCTGGTAGAGGTGTTAGTGAGGCCAGCAGGGGGTGCTTAACCTGTGGTCTGTGTGGGTCCTAACGCCCCAGTATAGTGATGGGACACTGTACTGTAACAAGCACCGTCATTCGGATGAGACGTTAAACCGAGGTCCTGACTCTCTGTGGTCATTAAAAATCCCATGGCACTTCTCGTAAAGAGTAGGGGTGTTTACCAATCATGGCCTCCTAATAATCCCCATCCATTGAACTGGCTCTATCACCCTCTCTCCTCTCCTATCGCTGGTGTGTGGTGAGCGCACTGGCGGCGTTGTATTGTGGCTGCTGTTGCATCATCCCAGTGGATGCTGCACACTGGTGGTGGTTGAGGAGAGACCCCTGACATGAGTGTAAAGCGCATTGGGTGTACAGTAGTACATATGAAAGCGCTATATAAATGCCTCATTCATTCATACTTGAGGACATTATACTCCATCACGTCTATTGCGGTCTCAAAATTCTGGCCAGTTGATAATACCTAGAATATCAAAATCAACTGCAGGCGGTCGATCCTTTTCCTATTTAGCACCTAAACTTTGGAACAGTCTTCCTAGCATTGTTCGGGAAGCAGACACACTCTGTCAGTTTAAATCTAGACTACAAACACATCTCTTTAACCCGGCATACACAAAGAACATCAAATTCCATTATTCAAATCAGTTAAATCATTGCATTAACTAGGTCCGCCAGAACCGGGAACACTTCCCATAACACCTGATACTCCTTACATCATAAGAAGAATGGCATCTACGCTAATATTAGTCTGTCTGTTTATCCCAAAGTTTACTGCAGTCAGCCGAATCCAGGCCGTATCCAGATCAGATGGTGGATCTGCGCCTAGACACGACCACAACGCAGCCCTGAAGTGTCTGCAGAAACCGTGTCAACTAGACTCTCCCCTGTGAAGGCCTCCTTCCCTTTCCTTTTCCTCTGTACAGAAAAAAACTAGGGCTGGTCTGAATACCATTTTTTGGTAGTAATCAACAACGAATATTCAAAGCTTCGGAGGGAGGGCCTGAACATATTCTTCTCTCTAATAAAGGCAGGAATCTCGAGATGCGCCCCAGCGTAAGGGATTCTATGCTCTGAGAACGGGCACTGCACTACTGATACACACAGGTCTGTTACGTCCCAGTAACAAGCTCCTTTATTTCGCAGTAGATTCATTTAGATTGATAATAATAACGGGTAATAGGCTTGCTGCCATAGTCGGTGTTACCTGTGTTCAGGCATAACACCGGTTACATCACTTGCCCACCGCGGCACCGCCCCCACCGTCGTTTCGATTTTTTTATAGTAATAAAGTAATTTAGTTCAGTTAGAGAACAGACACTACAAATAAAAACTGAAGGTGTCTGCTTAATAAAGCACGAGCCGAATGAGAGTCGCAGCACAGGAGTCAGATTTCATTTATCACAAGAGTTAGGAGCTGATGATCGTGGTTTCAAAGCCAAATACAAAAGCGCCTATTTAAGTGAGTTTGTCATTGTACTGTTTTGTTGGTGTTTTTCATTAAGAATAATAGGAACCCAGCATTCAAGCAACCCGCCCCTGAATTTGCGCAAATTCTAAATCGAAAGTAAAATGCGCACAGCCGCACTGTCATTCGTTCACGAGAAATTCTCACGTCACATCCCTAACGGTTCTTATATTACTTTGAAGTCTGTTTTAACGCCATCAAATACGCTGTCCTCATTCAAAACGGCATTAAAAATGTGTGCTTTTGTGCCATTAAAAACACTTTTTGCGCTGTTTGGCTTGACAGGATGTGCATAAAAAGCGGTGTTTTAATGGGTATGATGAGCCACGCCCGCTGATTTTACCAACCAATAAGTTTTAACTCTTCTCACCAGACTAATTTAACGTCGATCATTTTTCGATGAAGGAGCGTGCCTATGAATTTACAAGATATAGGCTGTGGAGGCAGTATTTCTTTATACATATACACGGCATGACCAATCACGTTTTATTTTGATCAACGACGTCAGTCAATAACTTGCCATTTGACAAAAGTATGACGTGTCGGCCAATAAAAGAGGATGTGCTGAGGCAAAACCGAACCTGTTGGAAAGCAAAGAGCAAGGCAGTCCAGCAGAGGGCGCTAACAGACTGTATTATCGTACAACTGCCTGATTACTCCGAAGTTGTTTTTAGTTTTAGTGGAAGGGCAGGCAGAAAGAAACCAGCTCTTTAAGTGTTGTTCATACTGTTAAATCTTGTTTGTGCGTGTAGAAAACTGTAAGTATCATTGTATTTATACATTCCACGTTTATGTATAAACGTTTGTTTCGTGCATTCAGGCTGTATATATTAAATATATAATTAAAAACCACATTGTGTATTGTAAATAATATAATGCAATATAATAATTGCATAGGTAGTAAAACAAGAAAATGCGTTTTAAGTTCAGAAACATTTTGAGTGATTTGGTCCACCGCGCACCTCACCGACACACACACACACACACACACACACTCAAAGTTCTTCAGTAGTTGTGGAACTCCAGGCTATTTTATCCACTTTAAACATTGGATAAAGTTATTTCTCTCTCTCTCTCTCTAATACAAGTTATTAATACATTTAGCAATGACAAATTATGATTTTTTATAATTATATTACAGCATGGTGAACCTATGATAACTCATATTTAAACAACTATTGCATTGTGTTGTTGGCCAGATACAAAGATGAGAAAAACGGTGCATCAAAACGCCACACGTGCTTACAAGTACAATTTTGGCTGTATTTGTGTCCCCTTCAAAAATTGCCCTTGATACATTTTTTGTTTACTTGATACACTGTACGCACATGACAATTTCTTAAATATGCAGTAGTTCAACATACACAGTCATATTTAGGTTATATCTAAATAACAGATTCATACTGTAGGATGTAAACATATGTTACTTACTTATGACAGCGAGGAAGGTTGGAAAGCACAGTTCATCGTGGCTGTTCTTGCAAAATGGCGCAGTGAGAGTTGCGTCGGTCCAAATGAGAAGGACCTGCTCTGGCTGCAGCCTGCAGAATGGGGCGGGGCTAAACGGGTCTACTTACTCTGATTGGCTCGGTCGTCTTTCATAGGCATACATGATTGGAAATGTGAGTCTGCTTCACTGTAATGCACAGCATAGAGGGTATGCATCACTTTACTGCCGGACTGAGTGGCAGAAGAGCTGCTGCATGACTGGAGGTAATAGGGCAAAACAAATGGTTATCAGTTTAAACTAAAGGTTGGACTCGATATAGTGTTCCTTACAACTTACCAAAGATCCAGTGGCGCATACACTCACCTAAAGGATTATTAGGAACACCATACTAATACTGTGTTTGACCCCCTTTCGCCTTCAGAACTGCCTTAATTCTACATGGCATTGATTCAACAAGGTGCTGAAAGCATTCTTTAGAAATGTTGATTTCTAATATTGATAGGATAGCATCTTGCAGTTGATGGAGATTTGTGGGATGCACATCCAGGGCACGAAGCTCCCGTTCCACCACATCCCAAAGATGCTCTATTTGGTTGAGATCTGGTGACTGTGGGGACCATTTTAGTACAGTGAACTCATTGTCATGTTCAAGAAACCAATTTGAAATGATTGGAGCTTTGTGACATGGTGCATTATCCTGCTGGAAGTAGCCATCAAAGGATGGGTACATGGTGGTCATAAAGGGATGGACATGGTCAGAAACAATGCTCAGGTAGGCCGTGGCATTTAAACGATGCCCAATTGGCACTAAGGGGCCTAAAGTGTGCCAAGAAAACATCCCCCACACCATTACACCACCACCACCAGCCTGCACAGTGGTAACAAGGCATGATGGATCCATGTTCTCATTCTGTTTACGCCAAATTCTGACTCTACCATCTGAATGTCTCAACAGAAATCGAGACTCATCAGACCAGGCAACATTTTTCCAGTCTTCAATTGTCCAATTTTGGTGAGCTCGTGCAAATTGTAGCCTCTTTTTCCTATTTGTAGTGGAGATGAGTGGTACCCGGTGGGGTCTTCTGCTGTTGTAGCCCATCCGCCTCAAGGTTGTGCGTGTTGTGGCTTCACAAATGCTTTGCCGCATACCTCGGTTGTAACGAGTGGTTATTTCAGTCAAAGTTGCTCTTCTATCAGCTTGAATCAGTCGGCCCATTCTCCTCTGACCTCTAGCATCAACAAGGCATTTTCGCCCACAGGACTGCCGCATACTGGATGTTTTTCCCTTTTCACACCATTCTTTGTAAACTCTAGAAATGGTTGTGCGTGAAAATCCCAGTAACTGAGCAGATTGTGAAATACTCAGACCGGCCCGTCTGGCACCAACAACCATGCCACGCTCAAAATTGCTTAAATCACCTTTCTTTCCCATTCTGACATTCAGTTTGGAGTTCAGGAGATTGTCTTGACCAGGACCACACCCCTAAATGCATTGAAGCAACGAGTCTGGGTTCGGCGGTTGCCAGGAGAACAGTACTTGCCTGACTGCATTGTGCCAAGTGTAAAGTTTGGTGGAGGGGGGGTTATGGTGTGGGGTTGTCTTTCAGGGGTTGGGCTTGGCCCCTTAGTTCCAGTGAAAGGAACTCTTAATGCTTCAGCATACCAAGACATTTTGGACAATTTCATGCTCGTGTTGTTTTGAGGGATGAACCCGTGTTTGGCTGGTGTTGATCATTATTATATCCATATACACCAGACAAACTACACTTGGGAATGTAAAGCTTGGTATTTATTTGCATGACTGTGTATTTTAATACAGGTGTTGTAAATGTCATTTCAGGGTTTCTGCAGGTTTTATGAAGGTCAATTTAAGAGCTTTTTAAGACCAATTAAAGACAATTTAAGGAATAAATTGAAGGGAACATAATGTAAATGTCTAAGCACACAATGAGTTATATTAGTGGCACTTCATAGTTAAAAAAATACAATTTCCAACAGATCTCCAATACTTTTTAATTAATTTTTTACAAAAAAAAAAATTCTGCTCCTAAAAACTTAATAACTTTCCTGAAATTTCTGATCACACTGCAGAAAAAAGGTTATTTTTCAGTAGTTTTGTCTTGTTTTCTAGTGCAAATGTCTAAAATGGTTAAATCAAGATACATTGGAGTAGCAATATGACATAAGAAATCTTGTGAAAGTGATTTTATGATTAAAACCAGAACAAATATCTGCCAATGTATTCAGAAAAATCTACTTAATTCAAATAAAAAAGTAATTTTCACACCCACTGACAGATACTTGTTCTTGTTTTAAGCATAAACTCAGAAAATAATTTCGTCATCTCAATAAATGCATCTTGATTTAAGGATGTTTGGATATTTGTACTGAAAGACAAAAATCCTGAGGAAGACATTTTTGTTTTTTGCACTGCGTGCAATTTAATTTTAACTTACATTTAGAGCCCAATGAAATCGGTCTTATTTTTTTTTTCTGTTTTAATGGTTAAATTAAATTTTAGTAGTCAAAAAGCATGTCTAATTAATTGAAATCATGAAACATACAATTAAACAGCAGTTTTAACAAATACGTTTAGTTTTTTCTCAAATTCTATTTTATTTTTTTTAATTTTCAAATTCTGTGTTTAGGTGGACTATTGACTCGCATGAGGGTGAGTAGATGACCGAATTTTCTTTTTTGGGTGAACTGTCCCTTTAAGTGTACTGACCCGTCCTACTTTTGATTTATTCATCCCAAAATTCTGTGACATTCCTCATTTTACAGTAAATTACATTTTTATGAATGGATCATTGAATAGGGCCCTAATTTAATACTGAATTTAAGACTTTCTGTGCCAATTGAAGACATTTTAAGGCCTTAAACTGTAGGTCAAATTAAGACTTAAGACCTGCGGAAACCCTGCATTTTATGTCATGCCTTCTCCACATCTGTGAGTAAAATTTCAACAAAGAATCAGTCGCTTTATTCAGCAAAACACTGCCATAAATAATTGACCTTTGACATTAAAATTACTGTATGGTCTTTTTTTAGCCACCTTATATTAAAATTATAAAGTGCCAAAAAAGTGCGTATCATATGCACGCAAGGCGTATACATTCCACGACATTGCACACTCGTACTATTGATGCGCATTTTCGTGTGCTCGGGCAGGTGTAACGATACACCTATGCCACGGTTCGGTTCATATCACGGTTTTGGAGCCACGGTTTGGTTCGGTTCTGTTTGCTGTGGGGCAGGGTTCATGACAGGGCACCTGCAATAACAACACTAGATTCACTTTTAACTTAATAACAACAACAATAATTTAACTTTATCTTTATTAACTTTATACATTGGCTTCACGGAGCTGTTAGCATACCTGAGTAAGCGAAAATGAAATAAATGCCTCCACTGTAGACTAGTCAGAAATAATCTACTCATTTTAACATTTACTATAATGTTTTTTTTTTGTTTTTTTTTAAACAAGCACATTTATTTCATAAAAATTGATGACACAGACACACACTTAGCCTACTTAAACACATAAACTGTATGAATAATACTGATGAATAAATAGGCCTATAAGTTAAAGCTATTAAATAGCAGTTTTTGTAACACAATAAAGTAGCCACCACACTAATTTAAAAATATACAAAATAACAAAGTGAAAATAAAGTTGGGGTTATGAAACAACAGTTACCATGGCGAATACACAATACATCATGAACTGTTAATGAATCATATAAACTGCTCCTGATGAACAGAATGAACATCATCCCTGCATGCCTTCCCAGCTAACACACATTGTAACAGTTACGTGATTTATTGGTACTTTACTTTTATTTCATGACTTACGAATTGACAACGCAACGTTGCATGCTCGTAGTTTCTCCTGTATGGAACGCCAAAAGGGTCACGAAACGCTGTTAACCAACCGCCTGCTGTCCAGAAAACGCTGTTATTTGCGGCGTTTTAGATGAAAAGACGGCGCAAAATACGGCGTTCAGTAGTACAAACGACGTAAATGACGCCATTTTCACCGCCATTTTGATCCGACCCAAAACACTGTTCATTTGGCCGCTTGGCCTTCCATATTACACCGTCATCTACGGCGCTTCAGTCTGACAAAGACGGCGTAAAAAGCGGCGTTTTCTATAATATTCAAAGCAGCCCCTCCTTTTACTACACAGCCCAGCCCCATTACTGTAATACAATATACATAAATACTGTGCATCCTTAAACTTTATGAACCAAATGCACATATGCATAGGTAAATATACATTAACTATATATTTTACTGTATAAGTCTTCCGCGCATCTGTTTAATCTTACATATGAACGTCTCTGTAAATAATCTTATTCAGCAGTAACAGCAATATACAAGATAGATAAACACTTTTTATCATTGAGGAATTTGGAGGAAACCCACAGACCATCTCTATAATGAGCGAAACAAACTAAACCAGGAGCTGCGTCTGGATGATTATGGAAAGCCAAGAGGGCCAAAAACATGTGAATTTTTAACACGTATTTTGCATGTATTTAACGTGTTAAATACATGTTGTATACGCGTGACAAATCAGTGCGTATTTAACGTGTATTTCAGGTGTATTTAACGCGTTAAATGCACGTTAAATACCTGTTGTTTGCACGTGACAAATCATCAGATTACCTCCACTGTAACTGATTTCCCCACACAAATGTTAATGCTTTGATGTTAAAGCTAGAATGTCCACTAATGTGTTTATTTACAAAAAGGCATGAGTTTTATTTTTATGATATTTCAGCAATTTTATTTTTATCTACATTTTTCATAAAACTTTAAATATATTATTTCTATAGGCTATACAAAAGAAGACAAAAAAGGACAAAATAAATAGGCTGAATAAGCTGATCTATAGCATGTTAAATGGCGGTAGCCTAGTCTATGAATAGTACACCCGCCTAAGCTCACAGAAATGGTTAGACCCAAGTCTTCAGCAGCCAATGACACTGACCCGTTCAAACTGATTTTTAACACGTATTTTAGGTGTATTTAATGCGTTAAATACATGTTAAATACGTGCTGATTTGTCACGCATAAACAACACATATTTTACGTGTATTTCACGTGTACACGTTAAATACGTGTTAAAATTTTTGTGTTTTTGGCCCTCTTGGCTTTCCATAGATGATGGCCGCTTTCAGCGGTACTTCCGCCTGTCCCGCACCCAAATTCAGACCCAAGTTCCAAATTCCAAATTCCAAGTTCTCGGGAGGGCAGCATTAAACTGATTTGGCATCTGTTCGCGCCACGTTAACCAATCAGGAGCCTGCTTGCTGCTGTCAGAATTCTGACTTTTTTTCTCAGTTAGAATTGTGACTTTATATCACGCAATTGTGAGAAAAAAAAGTCGCAATTACTCTTTATTTTTTTATTTTGTGGCGAAAACGGGCTTCCATACATACGTTATCTCCCTCATCTGAACTTGAGCAACTGCAAATAAGGCGCAGACATTTTAAAATAAGAGTCAGTGTCAATGAGTATATTTTGAGTAGTGGTCAATGAGTATTTCGAGCTTGTTTATAATTAAAAGTCACGCGTTATATATACGTTTTTCCCCTGGTCATTATTGATATTTTGGTTACACAAACTATTTAATTTAATTCCCATTTCATTCTTAGTAAGGAAGAAAAAATAAGAACATTATTTGACATATTACTGATGGTTTATGAAGTTTGTGTCCTTTTTCACCCTTAAAAAAATAAAAATAAAATATCACCGTAAGAGCTGAACAAACAAAGCATTAGAAGTGCGCATTAACGTCTCATTCACAAACTCTCTCTCTCTGTTACATTACCATTAAAGGATTAGTTCACTTTTAAATAAACTTTTGCTGATAATTTACTCACCCCCATGTCATCCAAGATGTCCATGTCTTTCTTTCTTCAGTCGAAAAGAAATGAAGGTTTTTGATGAAAACATTCCAGGATTTTTCTCCATATAATGGACTTCAATGGGCACCAAACAGTTCAAGGTCCAAATGACAGTTTCAGTGCAGCTTTAAAGGGCTTTAAACGATACCAGACGATGAATAAGACGATGCTCTGTTCTGTGATGCACGTTCGTGACGTCACTTAATACGCAATTACGTTGAAAAGGTCACGCTTTTTAACGTAATTGCGTATTTCGTGACATCACGAAGACGCATCACAGAACAGAGCAAGGCGAGCATTTGTGCTTATAAAACTTACATTTTTTTTTTTTTAAATGGCCGATCGTTCCGCTAGATAAGACCCTTATTCGTCGTCTGGTATCGTTTAAAACCCTTTGAAGCTGCACTGAAACTGTCATTTGGACCTTGAACCGTTTGGTGCCCATTGAGTCCATTATACGTATGGAGAAAAATCCTGGAATGTTTTCATCAAAAACCTTAATTTCTTTTCGACTGAAGAAAGAAAGACATGGACATCTTGGATGACATGGGGGTGAGTAAATTATCAGCAAAAGTTTATTTAAAAGTGAACTAATCCTTTAACACACACAGCAAATTACACACAAACACTCATACAACTAACAGTAAACCAACACATACAGACCATATACCTTTTCGGGGGTGCTAATAAACTTGTATCTGAAAACAACTGAAAATAAACTGCGAATGCGAGCTCTCCCTTCACTACCCGCATCGCTCCGTAGACTATAACACCCATCAAAATAGGAGTCCCTCTTTAGTAAGACAGATAATGTAGACCTTGAACATATCTAAACTCACAGAAATTGATGTGTTTTTGATCTACACTGTTCACGTTGAGACGTGAGAACAGTTAGTTATTTCGGTTTGTATGTTAGCAGAGACTCACTAACTTTAATCGTAACTTATTGAGTGTATGACAACCAGAAAATTCTCTCAGGATACCTGGTATCAGTGTTACAGTACCCCAGGCACATCGTTTTACCATTTTTGTAGCATAAACACCATCAAACCGATGAGAGCTTGGGATTTTCCAATGTTTCGCTATGGCGCTGAAACCTAAAGATGTCCGAGTTCCGGTCCCAGCGCAACTAATACTCGACTGCTATTGGCTCATCTGCGTTCGAGGGGAGGGGCTTACCGATAGGTCAATTATGTCAAAATGTCAGTTTTGACATGAATTCAAGTAACAGTCGGTTATGTAATGCTTAAATGCTCAATTAATGCATTACAATTTAAACTCATAAGATTTTAGTCGCCGCACAGCAGCGCAAGATGAGCAATTTAGGTTTAAAAAGTATATAACCGTTTTTTTTTTTTTTTTTTAATGACTGATGGTTTGGCTAGATAAGACCCTATTCCTCGTCTGGGATCGTGCAGAGCCTCTGAAGCCCTTCCTTTGAAACTGCATTGATTTGGACCTTCAACATTTTGGTTGCCATTGAAGTCTACTATATGGAGAAAAATCCTGGAATGTTTTCCTCAAAAAACTTAATTTCTTTTTGACTGAAGAAAGAAAGACATGAACATCTTGGATGAGATGGGGGTGAGTAAAATATCAGGAAATTTTCATTTTTAACTAATCCTTTAAGTGATATACAAGTGCTCTTTTAGATAAAATTAGTAGTGACACGCCCCTCAATTTTAAGCACTTGTCCTAAATTTCCATGTTAGAAGTAACTTTTAGCTGAAAGATTTTGGTGAATATGGATTATGCAGTGCTGCTCATATTCAGTGATAAAAGAATGCATGCAAGTAATACTTGCCCTCCTGCATCTCCAGTAGCAAACAACCCCCAATTACGATATTAATCGTAGACCTCTAGTTGAGCACTGATCTTCTTTTGATCTATTAATCCAAATGTTGACAAACTGTGGCAATTCCTGATTATACAGTAAATTCCATTTTCATGAATGGATTCTGTACCAGTTTTCTGCATCACAGAAATCATTAGGGCCCTAATTTACTGCCATTAAGTGAAATTTAAGATTTATTTCTACTCCAATTTAAGACATTAAAGGGATAGTTCACCCAAAAATGAAAATCATTTTTCTAAATAGTTAAATAAATCATGAGGAGTTAATGCTGTGGATCAAATGATGTGAAATCGGATTCTTTATATCACCTAAATGTTATCACTTTGGTGATTGTTTTTCAAAAAGCAGTTTTAAGTCATGTCCGAGTCGAGACCGAGTTCAGAGAGGGTTGAGTCCGAGTCGAGACCGAGTTCAGAGAGGGTTGAGTCCGAGTCGAGACCGAGTTCAGAGAGGGTTGAGTCCGAGTCAAGACCGAGTTTAGAGAGAGTTGAGTCCGAGTCGAGACCGAGACCAGAGAGGGTTGAATCCGAGTCGAGACCGAGTTCAGAGAGGGTTGAGTCCGAGTCGAGACCGAGTTCAGAGAGGGTTGAGTCCGAGTCGAGACCGAGTTCAGAGAGGGTTGAGTCCGAGTCGAGACCGAGTTCAGAGAGGGTTGAGTCCGAGTCGAGACCGAGTTCAGAGAGGGTTGAGTCCGAGTTCGAGACCGAGACCAGAGAGGGTTGAGTCCGAGTCGAGACCGAGTTCAGAGAGGGTTGAGTCCGAGTCGAGACCGAGTTCAGAGAGGGTTGAGTCCGAGTCGAGACTGAGTTCAGAGAGGGTTGAGTCCGAGTCGAGACCGAGTTCAGAGAGGGTTGAGTCCGAGTCGAGACCGAGTTCAGAGAGGGTTGAGTCCGAGTCGAGACCGAGTTTAGAGAGAGTTGAGTCCGAGTCGAGACCGAGACCAGAGAGGGTTGAATCCGAGTCGAGACCGAGTTCAGAGAGGGTTGAGTCCGAGTCGAGACCGAGTTCAGAGAGGGTTGAATCCGAGTCGAGACCGAGACCAGAGAGGGTTGAGTCCGAGTCGAGACCGAGTTCAGAGAGGGTTGAGTCCGAGTCGAGACCGAGTTCAGAGAGGGTTGAGTCCGAGTCGAGACCGAGACCAGAGAGGGTTGAATCCGAGTCGAGACCGAGTTCAGAGAGGGTTGAGTCCGAGTCGAGACCGAGTTCAGAGAGGGTTGAGTCCGAGTCGAGACCGAGTTCAGAGAGGGTTGAGTCCGAGTCGAGACCGAGTTTAGAGAGAGTTGAGTCTGAGTCGAGACCGAGACCAGAGAGGGTTGAATCCGAGGCGAGACCGAGTTCAGAGAGGGTTGAGTCCGAGTCGAGACCGAGTTCAGAGAGGGTTGAGTCCGAGTCGAGACCGAGTTCAGAGAGGGTTGAGTCCGAGTCGAGACCGAGTTCAGAGAGGGTTGAGTCCGAGTCGAGACCGAGACCAGAGAGGGTTGAATCCGAGTCGAGACCGAGTTCAGAGAGGGTTGAGTCCGAGTCGAGACCGAGTTCAGAGAGGGTTGAGTCCGAGTCGAGACCGAGTTCAGAGAGGGTTGAGTCCGAGTCGAGACCGAGTTTAGAGAGAGTTGAGTCCGAGTCGAGACCGAGACCAGAGAGGGTTGAATCCGAGGCGAGACCGAGTTCAGAGAGGGTTGAGTCCGAGTCGAGACTGAGACCAGAGAGGGTTGAGTCCGAGTCAAACGTGTTTTTTTTCCCCCAATGTAATTTCTACAGTTACTATTTATTTTCATATCTTTAGTATTATGACTTCAATTATTCTATCATCTGCTACTAATTGTATCTAATGTTGTTGTTGTTGTTTTATTTTTTATTATTTTATTTATATTATGTTAAATACCAAAACCGATAAAAAGACAATAGAAAAGAAATAATGTAGCAATGTGACTTTCTGGAAAGTGGGATAAATAAATAAACCACTACAGGTTGATGGCAGGTGGACACAGTGTAAAATAGAACCGAGAGCGGGCGGGTCACGGGTGTGGGAGAGAACGTACTCGGTTACTTGTGTAACCTCGGTTCCCTGAGATAAGGGACCGAGTACTGCGTCTTAAGACGCAATGGGAAATAATCTATTTCTCGAATTACTGAAGCATTTTTGTAAAATCACGCAGTACTACTGCCCAGTCAAAACAGTGTAGAGACATCTCGCACGCTATTGGCTGGCCAGTGGGAACTACATGAACCAATGGCAGAACAGCGTAACTGAGCGAACCAATGGGCAGAAGGCTCGTGATTCATAGATCCCTGACCTGGAGCTGCTGACTTTCTGGATGGTCACAGACACATTTCCTTTTCCAACGTTCAGCGATACTCCAGAAAGAGGGGGTTCATCATAGCTCCAAGGAACCTGAGCAATAACACGTTTTTCCCCATGGTCTGCTTTAAAGCTAATCTTCACCTGATCGGCTTTCTTCACTTCATCGATGTCAAAATATATCGTAACATTCTGTCCATCGGTTGCCTCGAACTTCGAGCCAGCAACAACCAGAGCTGGAAATCAGAAGCACTGCATTAGAATAACGCGAAATACCCACTGACAGTAACATTATTTTTTTTCATCCGCTCATTAAATCAACAGTCTACATACCCAAAATTGCCAAAGTCATAGCGACAATAGTATTCATCTTCAGCAAAAACTACCAAGGTGCTTTAAACGAGCCCCACAAGTGTGTATGTCTGCAGACCGGAGAAAACGGGGCGGGAACTACACTATGGGGCGGGAACTTCAATATGGGGCGGGAACTACACTATGGGGCGGGAACTTCAATATGGGGCGGGAACTACACAATGGGGCGGGAACTTCAATGTGGGGCGGGAACTACACTATGGGGCGGGAACTCCAATATGGGGCGGGAACTTCAATATGAGGCGGGAACTTCAATATGGGGCGGGAACTACACTATGGGGCGGGAACTTTAATATGGGGCGGGAACTACACTATGGGGCGGGAACTCCAATATGGGGCGGGAACTTCAATATGGGGCGGGAACTACACTATGGGGCAGGAACTTCAATATGGGGCGGGAACTACACAATGGGGCGGGAACTTCAATATGGGGCGGGAACTACACTATGGGGCGGGAACTCCAATATGGGGCGGGAACTTCAATATGGGGCGGGATCTCCACGAGCAACAACTTTCGCCATTGGCTGTGGATTCAGCCAATTGTCATTGACTTAAATTTCAAAATAAAAGGGCGCAAATTAAACATCACTTTAAAATAAAGCTTCGTTAATAAAACTCAGTTTTTAACTGAAAATTCAATTGATCTTATACATAAAATGTAATTTTTAAATATTATAAGTAATACGTTTTAAATAGTAATATAGTTAAAATGTTAAATATTGTTATAAATATTAATAATTATAATATTATATTTAATATATAACATTTTATAATATAATAATACATTTTAAATTTTATAATATAATATTAAAGTTTTAAAATGTGCTATATCAATGGAATAAACGTATATTTTTGCAGTTCTTCATTTCTTTTCATGGCTGTAATGTAAAAAGTTAATAAAGAAAAAAAAAAGACAAGAATGCATTTCAACTTTTCAACATGTTTTATTGCTCAGCTTATGTTACTCAAAACCCTGTAAAAATGCCAGGTTTAACTGATCACGTGATGATCATAAAAGCTTAAACTTGTAATATGAACAATAAAAATAATTCATATAATTCCAGTACTTTAATCAATGTGATCCAACTAACTTTTAATGAGAACAGATGGAAATACTCCATTTTCAATATAAACCATAACAAAGCAGTCCTCATAAAGCTTAAATTGTCTTCAAAAAAATTCATGCATATCAGTGATGACATGATGGTAAGTACATCACTACGAAGTTGTAACAGCTGTGCCCATTTCATCGTGTTCCTTAGTTCTTGCATCGAATCTCTTGACTGGCTCGTGATGCTTCTGTGGAAATGTGCAAGACACAAATTAATGAATGTGTTCTGTTATGACTTCATAGAAACCTCTTTTAGGGTATGTCTGTAAAAGATAAATGGCAAACTTGTTTCCGGTCAAAACTCTTACTGTGGGGACTGGACACGTCCTCTTCCTTGGTATCCGGAAGAAGATTCTCCTTATGTGAGTGATATACCAGATTTCATAATCTGTAAGGATTTAAAAACACCTCTAGTCTGAGCCCGGCTTAAATGATGACAGTTCACCCAACAATGAAAATGATATCCCTTTAAAGAGTAGATAAGGTCACCAGCCCTTGTATAATTTATGGACAGGAAGTATCAAAAGAGATTTAAAGGGGTCATGAACTGCGTTTTTAAAAATTGTTTTATGATGTTTCCTGGGGTGCACTTATAATGTTAGAATGCTTTTTACATCAAAAATTGTCATAATTTATTAATAAAAGGCATTTTTCCTACCCTGATTTTAGGCTTCTGCTCTGAACCGTTTTAAGGGGCGTGTCCGCTGGGAGACTTCAGTGTAAACACCCACTACTGTGATTGGCTGACGTCTTTGCATTTTAAATAGTATTACTCTCTCTTTTAGCTCGTTTTTACAATTACAGCTCTCCTGGTTAACTAATCGTGAAAAGTGTTGCATTACATTCAGATCTATGGCATTATATTTAGATCTATGGCATTACATTTAGTTCTATGGCATTACATTTAGATCTATGGCATTATATTCAGATCTATGGCATTACATTCAGATCTATGGCATTATATTAAGATCTATGGCATTATATTTAGATCTATGGCATTATATTAAGATTGTGGCATGAAAGGTTGCAGTGATGATCATTGTAGCCGATCACACACATGCTGAGCGCATGAAAGCAGCGATCTCGTCATTGCAACTCAGTTTCTGTACACTAACGAATGCTTTTATCTTCACTAACAGTGCAAATGTGATATAGTTAAGAGATTCGTTGAATAAAACAGGAGTCACTGATAAACGCGTCACTGATAAACTCTCTGTTTGATTGACAGGTTCAGTGCGTGCTGCTCAAACGATTGCAAAGGAAGCTTTCTTTGATCGCTTTCTTTATAGAATTTAATCACTGTTAAATAATCATCCTACTAAGAGAAACAGCACAAGTTGATGTTTAGTCACTAGTTTGATTTACTGACACAGACAAAGAACATCTGACTACATGAATCATCACATTTCAGATCAGGCATTAGAATGAACACAGTTACTTACATGTTGCATTACTGTTGAACGCAGTCACTGCACAATATTTTGTAATCCTCAATGGCATGTTTATTGCTTTGTAGCTCGATGGTTTAACACTAGGCCTATGTTACATGCGCGAATCGGTGGGCGGGGCTAAACGGGCAGTTATGAAGTAGGCGTTGATATTCTTCTGTTGAGGCGGGGCTTGCCTCCCTTTGACGTCATAGATCCCCACTTTGAAAAACCTGTCGTTTGCTGGGCCTAGTGTCTATAAAAGCATTTCTTTGACTAACAAGGAAGTTTTCAGCTCTGAAACTTACAGGATATTCTTATATTACCATGACCTTTTATATATTAAAAGCTCAAGGGAAAGTTGATTTTTCAATTCATCACCCCTTTAAATATTACTTTGAGAAGTCTAATTTTCTAATCAGTTTAGTCAGGCTTTTTGATTTACCTGCACTGATGTTACCTCCTCAGTTTATGATAGCATAGGCCTGGAAAACTCATTGAAATAAATAAAAACTTCAATAAAAAAGTCATTTCTATAGAAAAAATTACTTTTTGGTTCTATACAATAACCAAAAGTGAAAATTATTATGTATTATTAATTTATATTTTATATAAATTTCAAACATGATTTAAAGTGTTTAAATATTGATAATTTTATATATTCATATTAAATATTGTCTGCAAGGTGTAACTGGTTTCATGGTCACTTCCTGATGAAACCGAATGTCTTCACTGAGATGATGTCACATGTTCACACTGCTCGAGTGAGCTCCAGATGCATCATCAAGAGAAGGCAAACTGGTGAATGCTCATCAGGATGTGGGTTTTCATTGTGTTTTTCATCAGTGTTGAAGGTAAGATGCCTAAAACCTCATATTATTATCATTTTTCTTTTGTTTCTTTCATTAGATTATGATTCATTGTGCTCTTTGATTGCTCTCTTGCTGAAACACATTCAGTAGTTGGTAGACTTTTCACTTATTTTGTACCATCTTCTATTCTTGAAATTATTCAAGTATAAGTATTGCAGAACTGCTAATATTTTTGGCAATTGCATCTGGAGTGTTTGCTCATATACTTTAATGTTGCTTTTAAATACATACATTTTTATCCTTCTTTTACGTTTTTTCCCCTTCTCTAGCAAGTCATAAAGCAGTCATGTGACGATAATGTAGTTGTTCTTGGCAGATACTGTCTTTAAAATTTGACTTGTAGCTATTGGTAGTTAAGGATATAAGTCAAAAGATAAATAGTTAGTGGTGTTGCTCATTTGTAAGTTACACCGATCAGGCATAACATTATGACCATCCTAATAACTTCCTAATATTGTGTTGGTCCCCCTTTTGCTGCCAAAACATCCCTGACCCGTCGAGGCATGGACTCATCTAGACCCCTGAAGGTGTGCTGTGGTATCTGGCACCAAGATGTTAGCAGCATATCCTTTAAGTCCTGTAAGTTGTGAGGTGGGGCCTCCATGGATCGGACCTGTTTGTTCAGCACATCCCACAGATGCTCGATTGGATTGAGATCTGGGGAAATTGGAGGCCAAGTCAACACCTCAAACTCATTGTTGTGCTCCTCAAACCATTCCTGAACCATTTTTGCTTTGTGGCAGGAGCATTATCCTGCTGAAAGAGCCACAGCCACCAGGGAATACCGTTTCCATGAAAGGGTGTACATGGTCTGCAACAATGCTTAGTAGGTGGTACGTGTCAAAGTAACATCCACATGGATGGCAGGACCCAAGGTTTCCCATCAGAACATTGCCCAAAGCATCACACTGCCTCCGCCGGCTTGCCTTCTTCCCATAGTGCATCCTGGTGCCATGTGTTCCCCAGGTAACACGCACCAGGCAATCTACGTGATGCAAAAGAAAACGTGATTCATCAGACCAGGCCACCTTCTTCCATTGCTCCGTGGTCCAGTTCTGATGCTCACGTGCCACTGTTGGTGCTTTCGGCGGTGGACAGGGGTCAGCATGGGCACCCTGACTGGTCTGCGGCTATGCAGCCCCATATGCAACAAACTGAGATGCACTGTGTGTTCTGACACCTTTCTATCAGAACCAGCATTAACTTCTTGAGCAATTTGAGCTTCAGTAGCTTGTCTGTTTGATCGGACCACACAGGCCAGCCTTCGCTCCCCACGTGCATCAATGAGCCTTGGCCGCCCATGACCCTGTTGCCGGTTCTCCACTGTTCCTTCCTTGGAGCACTTTTGATAGATCCTGACCACTGCAGACCGGGAACACCCCACAAGAGCTGCAGTTTTGGAGATGCTCTGACCCAGTCGTCTAGCCATCACAATTTGGCCCTTGTCAAACTCGCTCAAATCCTTACACTTACCCATTTTTCTTGCTTCTAACACGTCAACTTTGAGGACAAAATGTTCACTTGCTGCCTAATATATCCCACCCACTAACAGGTGCTGTGATGAAGAGATAATCAGTGTTATTCACTTCACCTGTCAGTGGTCATAATGTTGGTGTACTTTGGATAAAGGTGTATGCTGATTGTTTAAATGTAATGTGTTAATCAAAGTTGAGAATGCAATCTTGAGAGAGAACTTGTTAAATTAGATTACGATATATGATGACAACTTGAGAACAGGTGAGAATTTGTGGTTTTGGCACGCATTTCTGCACACTGATACAGATACAATGAAAGCATTTAAGTGCAAATAAACAGATGCATCCTCCACATATAGACGATTTCAAATATACATATCAAATTACTTGTCATTTCAACTGGGAATATCTGCAGAGACTTGTCAGAAGTGCTTTGTTTAACAATTGTAATCTGTCATTCTTGACTTCTGAGGAATAAGATACAAATTATTACAAACACAATCCAACAACATATGACCCATATTTAATGCACTTTCACATTGTTTCAGATCTCGTGAATGGTAAGTGGGATGAGGTAAAGACAGTGATGGAGGGACACGTTCTGACTCTACATACAGGAGCTCAACTGAAGAGAGACTCTGAGACAATGTGGTTTTTTAAAAGTGGCCGTGTTTCCACCCGTATAGCACAGATGAATAATGGAAAAGCTTTTACCCGTTTTAACGAGAAACTTACTGCCAGATTGCATCTAGATCAAGAGAGTGGATCACTGACCATTTGGAATATCAGTACCAGTGATTCTGGAGTTTATGACGTATCTCTCACCATCGGGTTACTCATCTCTGAGAAGAAGTTCAAAGTGAATGTGTATAGTAAGTTACTGCTGCTGCATTATTATACATTACATTATTATCATTTGTTGTAGATAAAGGAAATCACTTAAAGGGTTAGTTCACCCAAAAATGAAAGTTCTGTCATTAATTACTCACTCTCATGTTGTTCCAAACCGTAAGACCTTCGTTCATCTTCACAACACAAATTAAGATATTTTTGATTAAATCTAACCAATGAGGTTCATTCTTGTTACGCAGCACATTTGAGCTTCAGCAAGAACCAATGAGGTTCATTCTTGTTACGCAGCACATTTGAGCTTCAGCAAGAACCAATGAGGTTCATTCTTGTTACGCAGCACGTTTGAGCTTCAGCAAGAACCAATGAGATTCATTCTTGTTACGCAGCGTGTTTGAGCTTCAGCAAGAACCAATGAGGTTCATTCTTGTTACGCAGCACGTTTGAGCTTCAGCAAGAACCAATGAAGTTTATTCTTGTTACGCAGCACGTTTGAGCTTCAGCGAGAACCAATGAGGTTCATTCTCGTGTTACGCAGCGTGTTTGAGCTTTAGCAAGAACCAATGAGGTTCATTCTCATGTTAGGCATCACGTCTGAGCTTCTGCAAGAACCAATGAGGTTCATTCTTGTTACGCAGCACGTTTGAGCTTTAGTGAGAACCAATGAGGTTCATTCTCGTGTTACGCATCACGTCTGAGCTTCTGCAAGAACCAATGAGGTTCATTCTCGTGTTACGCAGCACGTTTGAGCTTCAGCGAGAACCAATGAGGTTCATTCTTGTTACGCAGCGTGTTTGAGCTTCAGCAAGAACCAATGAGATTCATTCTTGTTACGCAGCACGTTTGAGCTTCAGCAAGAACCAATGAGGTTCATTCTTGTTACGCAGCACGTTTGAGCTTCAGCAAGAACCAATGAGGTTCATTCTTGTTACGCAGCACGTTTGAGCTTCAGCAAGAACCAATGAGATTCATTCTTGTTACGCAGCACGTTTGAGCTTCAGCAAGAACCAATGAGGTTCATTCTCGTGTAACGCAGCATGTTTGAGCTTTAGCAAGAACCAATGAGGTTCATTCTCATGTTAGGCATCACGTCTGAGCTTCTGCAAGAACCAATGAGGTTCATTCTTGTTACGCAGCACGTTTGAGCTTTAGCGAGAACCAATGAGGTTCATTCTCGTGTTACGCATCACGTCTGAGCTTCTGCAAGAACCAATGAGGTTCATTCTCTTGTTACGCAGCACGTTTGAGCTTCAGCGAGAACCAGTGAGGTTCATTCTCGTGTTACGCAGCGTGTTTGAGCTTCAGCGAGAACCAATGAGGTTCATTCTCGTGTTACGCAGCACGTTTGAGCTTCAGCGAGAACCAATGAGGTTCATTCTCGTGTTACGCAGCGTGTTTGAGCTTCAGCGAGAACCAATGATGTTCATTCTCGTGTTACGCATCACGTCTGAGCTTCTGCGAGAACCAATGAGGTTCATTCTCGTGTTACGCAGCGTGTTTGAGCTTCAGCGAGAACCAATGAGGTTCATTCTCGTGTTACGCAGCGTGTTTGAGCTTTAGCGAGAACCAATGAGGTTCATTCTTGTTACGCAGCACGTTTGAGCTTCAGCGAGAACCAATGAGGTTCATTCTCGTGTTACGCAGCGTGTTTGAGCTTCAGCGAGAACCAATGAGGTTCATTCTCGTGATACGCAGCGTGTTTGAGCTTCAGCGAGAACCAATGAGGTTCATTCTCATGTTACGCAGCGTGTTTGAGCTTTAGCGAGAACCAATGAGGTTCATTCTTGTTACGCAGCACGTTTGAGCTTCAGCGAGAACCAATGAGGTTCATTCTTGTTACGCAGCACGTTTGAGCTTCAGCGAGAACCAATGAGGTTCATTCTCGTGTTACGCAGCACGTTTGAGCTTTAGCGAGAACCAATGAGGTTCATTCTCGTGTTACGCAGCGTTTGAGCTTCAGCGAGAACCAATGAGGTTCATTCTCGTGTTACGCAGCGTGTTTGAGCTTTAGCGAGAACCAATGAGGTTCATTCTTGTTACGCAGCACGTTTGAGCTTCAGCGAGAACCAATGAGGTTCATTCTCGTGTTACGCAGCGTGTTTGAGCTTCAGCGAGAACCAATGAGGTTCATTCTCGTGATACGCAGCGTGTTTGAGCTTCAGCGAGAACCAATGAGGTTCATTCTCATGTTACGCAGCGTGTTTGAGCTTTAGCGAGAACCAATGAGGTTCATTCTTGTTACGCAGCACGTTTGAGCTTCAGCAAGAACCAATGAGGTTCATTCTTGTTACGCAGCACGTTTGAGCTTCAGCAAGAACCAATGAGGTTCATTCTTGTTACGCAGCACGTTTGAGCTTCAGCAAGAACCAATGAGATTCATTCTTGTTACGCAGCACGTTTGAGCTTCAGCAAGAACCAATGAGGTTCATTCTCGTGTAACGCAGCATGTTTGAGCTTTAGCAAGAACCAATGAGGTTCATTCTCATGTTAGGCATCACGTCTGAGCTTCTGCAAGAACCAATGAGGTTCATTCTTGTTACGCAGCACGTTTGAGCTTTAGCGAGAACCAATGAGGTTCATTCTCGTGTTACGCATCACGTCTGAGCTTCTGCAAGAACCAATGAGGTTCATTCTCTTGTTACGCAGCACGTTTGAGCTTCAGCGAGAACCAGTGAGGTTCATTCTCGTGTTACGCAGCGTGTTTGAGCTTCAGCGAGAACCAATGAGGTTCATTCTCGTGTTACGCAGCACGTTTGAGCTTCAGCGAGAACCAATGAGGTTCATTCTCGTGTTACGCAGCGTGTTTGAGCTTCAGCGAGAACCAATGATGTTCATTCTCGTGTTACGCATCACGTCTGAGCTTCTGCGAGAACCAATGAGGTTCATTCTTGTTACGCAGCACGTTTGAGCTTCAGCGAGAACCAATGAGGTTCATTCTTGTTACGCAGCACGTTTGAGCTTCAGCGAGAACCAATGAGGTTCATTCTCGTGTTACGCAGCACGTTTGAGCTTTAGCGAGAACCAATGAGGTTCATTCTTGTTACGCAGCGCGTTTGAGCTTCAGCGAGAACCAATGAGGTTCATTCTCGTGTTACGCATCACGTCTGAGCTTTAGCGAGAACCAATGAGGTTCATTCTTGTTACGCAGCGTGTTTGAGCTTTAGTGAGAACCAATGAGGTTCATTCTTGTTACGCATCACGTCTGAGCTTCTGCAAGAACCAATGAGGTTCATTCTCGTGTTACGCAGCACGTTTGAGCTTTAGCGAGAACCAATGAGGTTCATTCTTGTTACGCAGCGTGTTTGAGCTTTAGCGAGAACCAATGAGGTTCATTCTTGTTACGCATCACGTCTGAGCTTCTGCAAGAACCAATGAGGTTCATTCTCGTGTTACGCAGCACGTTTGAGCTTCAGCGAGAACCAATGAGGTTCATTCTTGTTACGCAGCACGTTTGAGCTTCAGCGAGAACCAATGAGGTTCATTCTTGTTACGCAGCATGTTTGAGCTTCAGCGAGAACCAATGAGGTTCATTCTCGTGTTACGCAGCGTGTTTGAGCTTCAGCGAGAACCAATGAGGTTCATTCTCGTGTTACGCAGCGTGTTTGAGCTTCAGCGAGAACCAATGAGGTTCATTCTTGTTACGCAGCACGTTTGAGCTTCAGCGAGAACCAATGAGGTTCATTCTTGTTAAGCAGCGCGTTTGAGCTTCAGCGAGAACCAATGAGGTTCATTCTTGTTACGCAGCGCGTTTGAGCTTCAGCGAGAACCAGTGAGGTTCATTCTCGTGTTACGCAGCGTGTTTGAGCTTTAGCAAGAACCAATGAGGTTCATTCTCATGTTAGGCATCACGTCTGAGCTTCTGCAAGAACCAATGAGGTTCATTCTTGTTACGCAGCACGTTTGAGCTTTAGCGAGAACCAATGAGGTTCATTCTCGTGTTACGCATCACGTCTGAGCTTCTGCAAGAACCAATGAGGTTCATTCTCTTGTTACGCAGCACGTTTGAGCTTCAGCGAGAACCAGTGAGGTTCATTCTCGTGTTACGCAGCGTGTTTGAGCTTCAGCGAGAACCAATGAGGTTCATTCTCGTGTTACGCAGCACGTTTGAGCTTCAGCGAGAACCAATGAGGTTCATTCTCGTGTTACGCAGCGTGTTTGAGCTTCAGCGAGAACCAATGATGTTCATTCTCGTGTTACGCATCACGTCTGAGCTTCTGCGAGAACCAATGAGGTTCATTCTTGTTACGCAGCACGTTTGAGCTTCAGCGAGAACCAATGAGGTTCATTCTTGTTACGCAGCACGTTTGAGCTTCAGCGAGAACCAATGAGGTTCATTCTCGTGTTACGCAGCACGTTTGAGCTTTAGCGAGAACCAATGAGGTTCATTCTTGTTACGCAGCGCGTTTGAGCTTCAGCGAGAACCAATGAGGTTCATTCTCGTGTTACGCATCACGTCTGAGCTTTAGCGAGAACCAATGAGGTTCATTCTTGTTACGCAGCGTGTTTGAGCTTTAGTGAGAACCAATGAGGTTCATTCTTGTTACGCATCACGTCTGAGCTTCTGCAAGAACCAATGAGGTTCATTCTCGTGTTACGCAGCACGTTTGAGCTTTAGCGAGAACCAATGAGGTTCATTCTTGTTACGCAGCGTGTTTGAGCTTTAGCGAGAACCAATGAGGTTCATTCTTGTTACGCATCACGTCTGAGCTTCTGCAAGAACCAATGAGGTTCATTCTCGTGTTACGCAGCACGTTTGAGCTTCAGCGAGAACCAATGAGGTTCATTCTTGTTACGCAGCACGTTTGAGCTTCAGCGAGAACCAATGAGGTTCATTCTTGTTACGCAGCATGTTTGAGCTTCAGCGAGAACCAATGAGGTTCATTCTCGTGTTACGCAGCGTGTTTGAGCTTCAGCGAGAACCAATGAGGTTCATTCTCGTGTTACGCAGCGTGTTTGAGCTTCAGCGAGAACCAATGAGGTTCATTCTTGTTACGCAGCACGTTTGAGCTTCAGCGAGAACCAATGAGGTTCATTCTTGTTAAGCAGCGCGTTTGAGCTTCAGCGAGAACCAATGAGGTTCATTCTTGTTACGCAGCGCGTTTGAGCTTCAGCGAGAACCAGTGAGGTTCATTCTCGTGTTACGCAGCGTGTTTGAGCTTTAGCAAGAACCAATGAGGTTCATTCTCATGTTAGGCATCACGTCTGAGCTTCTGCAAGAACCAATGAGGTTCATTCTTGTTACGCAGCACGTTTGAGCTTTAGCGAGAACCAATGAGGTTCATTCTCGTGTTACGCATCACGTCTGAGCTTCTGCAAGAACCAATGAGGTTCATTCTCGTGTTACGCAGCACGTTTGAGCTTCAGCGAGAACCAATGATGTTCATTCTCGTGTTACGCATCACGTCTGAGCTTCTGCGAGAACCAATGAGGTTCATTCTCGTGTTACGCAGCGTGTTTGAGCTTCAGCGAGAACCAATGTGGTTCATTCTCGTGTTACGCAGCGTGTTTGAGCTTTAGCGAGAACCAATGAGGTTAATTCTTGTTACGCAGCACGTTTGAGCTTCAGCGAGAACCAATTAGGGTTCATTCTCGTGTTACGCAGCGTGTTTGAGCTTCAGCGAGAACCAATGAGGTTCATTCTCGTGTTACGCAGCGTGTTTGAGCTTCAGCGAGAACCAATGAGGTTCATTCTCGTGTTACGCAGCGTGTTTGAGCTTTAGCGAGAAGCAATGAGGTTCATTCTTGTTACGCAGCACGTTTGAGCTTCAGCGAGAACCAATGAGGTTCATTCTTGTTACGCAGCATGTTTGAGCTTCAGCGAGAACCAATGAGGTTCATTCTTGTTACGCAGCGCGTTTGAGCTTTAGCGAGAAGCAATGAGGTTCATTCTTGTTACGCAGCACGTTTGAGCTTCAGCGAGAACCAATGAGGTTCATTCTTGTTACGCAGCGCGTTTGAGCTTCAGCGAGAACCAATGAGGTTCATTCTCATGTTACGCAGCGTTTGAGCTTTAGCGAGAACCAATGAGGTTCATTCTTGTTACGCAGCACGTTTGAGCTTCAGCGAGAGCCAATGATGTTCATTCTCGTGTTACGCATCACGTCTGAGCTTCTGCAAGAACCAATGAGGTTCATTCTCGTGTTACGCAGCACGTTTGAGCTTCAGCGAGTACCAATGAGGTTCATTCTTGTTACGCAGCACGTTTGAGCTTCAGCGAGAACCAATGAGGTTCATTCTTGTTACGCAGCGTGTTTGAGCTTCAGCGAGAACCAGTGAGGTTCATTCTCGTGTTACGCAGCGTGTTTGAGCTTCAGCGAGAACCAATGAGGATCATTCTCGTGTTACGCAGCATGTTTGAGCTTCAGCGAGAACCAATGAGGTTCATTCTTGTTACGCAGCACGTTTGAGCTTCAGCGAGAACCAATGAGGTTCATTCTTGTTACGCAGCACGTTTGAGCTTCCTCAAGAACCAATGAGGTTCATTCTTGTTACGCAGCACGTTTGAGCTTCAGCAAGAACCAATGAGGTTCATTCTTGTTACGGAGCGCGTTTGAGCTTCCTCAAGAACCAATGAGGTTCATTCTTGTTACGCAGCGCATTTGAGCTTCCTCAAGAACCAATGAGGTTCATTCTTGTTACGCAGCACGTTTGAGCTTCAGCAAGAACCAATGAGGTTCATTCTTGTTACGCAGCGCGTTTGAGCTTCAGCGAGAACCAATGAGGTTCATTCTTGTTACGCAACGCGTTTGAGCTTCAGTGAGAACCAATGAGGTTCATTCTTGTTACGCAGCACGTTTGAGCTTCAGCGAGAACCAATGAGGTTCATTCTTATTACGCAGCGCGTTTGAGCTTCCTCAAGAACCAATGAGGTTCATTCTTGTTACGCAGCACGTTTGAGCTTCAGCAAGAACCAATAAGGTTCATTCTTGTTACGCAGCGCTTTTGAGCTTCAGCGAGAACCAATGAGGTTCATTCTTGTTACGCAACGCGTTTGAGCTTCAGCGAGAACCAATGAGGTTCATTCTTGTTACGCAGCACGTTTGAGCTTCCTCAAGAACCAATGAGGTTCATTCTTGTTACGCAGCGCGTTTGAGCTTCAGCGAGAACCAATGAGGTTCATTCTTGTTACGCAGCGCGTTTGAGCTTCAGCGAGAACCAATGAGGTTCATTCTTGTTACGCAGCACGTTTGAGCTTCAGCAAGAACCAATGAGGTTCATTCTTGTTACGCAGCCCGTTTGAGCTTCAGCGAGAACCAATGAGGTTCATTCTTGTTACGCAGCGCGTTTGAGCTTCAGCGAGAACCAATGAGGTTCATTCTTGTTACGCAACGCGTTTGAGCTTCAGCGAGAACCAATGAGGTTCATTCTTGTTACGCAGCGCGTTTGAGCTTCAGCGAGAACCAATGAGGTTCATTCTTGTTACGCAGCGCGTTTGAGCTTCAGCGAGAACCAATGAGGTTCATTCTTGTTACGCAACGCGTTTGAGCTTCAGCGAGAACCAATGAGGTTCATTCTTGTTACGCAGCACGTTTGAGCTTCAGCGAGAACCAATGAGGTTCATTCTTGTTACGCAGCACGTTTGAGCTTCAGCGAGATCCAATGAGGTTCATTCTTGTTACGCAGCGCGTTTGAGCTTCAGCGAGAACCAATGAGGTTCATTCTTGTTACGCAACGCGTTTGAGCTTCAGCGAGAACCAATGAGGTTCATTCTTGTTACGCAGCACGTTTGAGCTTCCTCAAGAACCAATGAGGTTCATTCTTGTTACGCAGCACGTTTGAGCTTCCTCAAGAACCAATGATGTTTATTCTTGTTACGCAGCACGTTTGAGCTTCAGCAAGAACCAATGAGGTTCATTCTTGTTACGCAGCGCGTTTGAGCTTCAGCGAGAACCAATGAGGTTCATTCTTGTTACGCAACGCGTTTGAGCTTCAGCGAGAACCAATGAGGTTCATTCTTGTTACGCAGCACGTTTGAGCTTCCTCAAGAACCAATGAGGTTAATTCTTGTTACGCAGCGCGTTTGAGCTTCCTGAAGAACCAATGAGGTTCATTCTTGTTACGCAGCGCGTTTGAGCTTCAGCGAGAACCAATGAGGTTCATTCTTGTTACGCAACGCGTTTGAGCTTCAGCGAGAACCAATGAGGTTCATTCTTGTTACGCAGCACGTTTGAGCTTCAGCGAGAACCAATGAGGTTCATTCTTGTTACGCAACGCGTTTGAGCTTCAGCGAGAACCAATGAGGTTCATTCTTGTTACGCAGCACGTTTGAGCTTCCTCAAGAACCAATGAGGTTAATTCTTGTTACGCAGCGCGTTTGAGCTTCCTGAAGAACCAATGAGGTTCATTCTTGTTACGCAGCGCGTTTGAGCTTCAGCGAGAACCAATGAGGTTCATTCTTGTTACGCAACGCGTTTGAGCTTCAGCGAGAACCAATGAGGTTCATTCTTGTTACGCAGCACGTTTGAGCTTCAGCAAGAACCAATGAGGTTAATTCTTGTTACGCAGCGCGTTTGAGCTTCCTGAAGAACCAATGAGGTTCATTCTTGTTACGCAGCGCGTTTGAGCTTCCTCAAGAACCAATGAGGTTCATTCTTGTTACGCAGCGTGTTTGAGCTTCAACAAGAACCAATGATGTTTATTCTTGTTACGCAGCACGTTTGAGCTTCAGCAAGAACCAATGAGGTTCATTCTTGTTACGCAGCGCGTTTGAGCTTCAGCGAGAACCAATGAGGTTCATTCTTGTTACGCAACGCGTTTGAGCTTCAGCGAGAACCAATGAGGTTCATTCTTGTTACGCAGCACGTTTGAGCTTCAGCGAGAACCAATGAGGTTCATTCTTGTTAGGCAGCACGTTTGAGCTTCAGCGAGAACCAATGAGGTTCATTCTTGTTACGCAGCACGTTTGAGCTTCCTCAAGAACCAATGATGTTCATTCTTGTTACGCAGCACGTTTGAGCTTCAGCAAGAACCAATGAGGTTCATTCTTGTTACGCAGCACGTTTGAGCTTCCTCAAGAACCAATGATGTTCATTCTTGTTACGCAGCACGTTTGAGCTTCAGCAAGAACCAATGAGGTTCATTCTTGTTACGCAGCGCGTTTGAGCTTCAGCGAGAACCAATGAGGTTCATTCTTGTTACGCAACGCGTTTGAGCTTCAGCGAGAACCAATGAGGTTCATTCTTGTTACGCAGCACGTTTGAGCTTCCTCAAGAACAATGAGGTTCATTCTTGTTACGCAGCACGTTTGAGCTTCAGCAAGAACCAATGAGGTTAATTCTTGTTACGCAGCGCGTTTGAGCTTCCTGAAGAACCAATGAGGTTCATTCTTGTTACGCAGCGCGTTTGAGCTTCCTCAAGAACCAATGAGGTTCATTCTTGTTACGCAGCGTGTTTGAGCTTCAGCAAGAACCAATGAGGTTAATTCTTGTTACGCAGCACGTTTGAGCTTCAGCAAGAACCAATGAGGTTCATTCTTGTTACGCAGCACGTTTGAGCTTCAGCGAGAACCAATGAGGTTCATTCTTGTTACGCAGCACGTTTGAGCTTCAGCGAGAACCAATGAGGTTCATTCTCGTGTTACGCAGCGTGTTTGAGCTTTAGCGAGAACCAATGAGGTTCATTCTCGTGTTACGCAGCACGTTTGAGCTTCAGTGAGAACCAATGATGTTCATTCTCATGTTACACAGCGTGTTTGCGCTTTAGCGAGAACCAATGAGGTTCATTCTCGTGTTACGCAGCGTGTTTGAGCTTTAGCGAGAACCAATGAGGTTCATTCTCGTGTTACGCAGCGTGTTTGAGCTTTAGCGAGAACCAATGAGGTTCATTCTCGTGTTACGCAGCACGTTTGAGCTTCAGTGAGAACCAATGATGTTCATTCTCATGTTACGCAGCGTGTTTGAGCTTTAGCGAGAACCAATGAGGTTCATTCTTGTTACGCATCACGTTTGAGCTTCAGCGAGAACCAATGAGGTTCATTCTCGTGTTACGCAGCACGTTTGAGCTTAAATTAGTCCAAAATGCAGCTGCCAGAGTTCTTACCAGGTCAAGAAAATATGATCATGTAAGACCAATTTGATCATCTCTACACTGGTTACCTATCAAGTAATTAGTGAAAGAATTTAAATTTTTGTGTGAACTATCCCTTTAATGAATAAATCTCATATGGTTTCTGCCAATGGTCTTATTAAAAGATGTACATGTTTCCTCTTGTCCTAAAGCACCTGTCTCTGTACCTGTTATTGAGAGAAACTCATTGGTTATTGACCAACCTTCAGGTGAGTCTTTTAAGTCAGTTCATTCAGCTGCTATCTTGTCCTGTATGGTTCCTCTCCTGACCTCTAAATCATTGCTGGGTGAAAGGGGCAGGAATTTGTTTAGGAGTCATTAAAGCCATAAATACTGAGAATAAAGACCTCCTAAACTTTAACATTGAAATGTAACTTGTGCAAAACATATCTACACCAGGTACTTTAAAGCAGCCACGAGAAGTAGAGAATTTCTGCTTTGTGTTCTGCTCTGTGAGAAATGATCGAGACGTGTCCGTCTCATGGTATAAAGGGAGTGAAATGGTGAATCAGACCAGCAATCCTGATCTCAGCATCAACCTCAGTTTACCATTAGAGCTTCATTATAATGATCCAAAGACCTACAGCTGCACGGCTGCAAATCCAGTGAGCAATAAGAGCGTCCGTCTTCACAGGAAAGAGATCTGCCCACGACATGAAGGTAAGAACTCATTTACTACAAAACTTTCTTCCTGCCACAGTGACCTCTGTTCAGTGTCTGTTTTTCCACAGAAAAAAAGCCTTTAATGAGACGGAAGATGTTTATGAAAAGTCTCTTCTTTTTCAGATTGTCTGGATCGTTGTGGTGTCACTGAGGCTCTGATCCGACTGGTTTTGTCAGGTCTGGTGGGAATGGCCACGGTTTTCTTTCTGGTTGAGCATGTGAGAATCTGCTCATCTCAGAGAAGAGCTGCTGCCTCTGTGTGCTGATACTTTTTTGAGAGTTTGCAGGGTGTGAACTTTGACATTGAAGGAGGTTTGCAGGGTAAAGAGTTGAGGTGTAAAGCATCTCATTTATTACTTTAGATAAAGGTAAAGGTCTGCTAAAATTATATGTAGTAGGCTAAGTGTGAACAGTAGCCTATGCGTTGTGACCAAAATGCACACTTTTATGTACATACTAACCTAAATATATATGTGTAGGTATGTGTGAGTATATGCAATTTTAATGTCTTTTTAATAATGTAGGGGAGAGTGGGGTAAGATGAGCTATTTTTTACTTATGTGGTCCTCAAGAGAAAATAAGGCAGATGTACAATAAAATTATCTAAAGTAATTTCAGAATGTTTGCTATCATTTTAAATGATCAGCAGTGTTGGGCGTAACGCATTACAAGTAACTCAAGTTATGTAATCAGATTACTTTCTCAAGTAACTAGTAAAGTAACGCATTACTTTTAAATTTACAACAAAATATTGTTATTTTTTAAATAAGTAATGCAAGTAACTTTGTTTTCCCATTTATTGACTGACGCTCTCTTGTCCCCATGTTGAAAAAAATCGTGAGTAAGCATGCGCTCTGTGTAAACATGATGGTTATTGTATTTCTAGACTAAATCTGAGCATGCACAAAAAAAATTCTGTTTTCCTCAAAATGAATAAAATCAGTGAAATGCAAAATCAGAATTTTACACAAACCTCCAATAATTAAATATGTTAAATAAAACAAATATTTGTATGCATTTAATCTCACTTTATTGACCAATGTCTTGCTGCTGACCTTCGATGATTCAG
The DNA here is from genome assembly GCA_039654625.1 of Rhinogobio ventralis. NCBI lineage: Eukaryota > Metazoa > Chordata > Actinopteri > Cypriniformes > Gobionidae > Rhinogobio > Rhinogobio ventralis. Next base: position 3,485,314 of record CM077203.1, read on the forward strand.
TTAAACAAGCAAAAATTACTTTAGATTCTTTGTTTTTACTGGTAAAGTAAGTGTTAAACTTTCTTCTCCTGCGGTCCAGAATGGCAGGACAGATGAAAAGTTAGTTTGAGCTGCGCCCTCTACATGAATTTGCTTTTCCTTCAGCCTTATTATTTCAATTTTGGTGTGAAAGGGCCTTTACATATGCCCAAAAATATTACTTTTTTGTTATAAAAAAAAAAATCAAGCCCAGCCCAGGTGAGAAAAAGTAACGCAAAAGTAACGTAACACATTACTTTTCTTAAAATGTAACTAAGTATCGCAATTAGTTACTTTTTAAGGGAGTAACAGAATAATGTAATGCATTACTTTTCAAAGTAACTTTCCCCAACACTGATGGTCAGAATACATCTATGACAAAGAGTTCTAAAAATATGGCTTCCTGTGGCTCAATTTACCCCAGGTTAGGGGTAAGTTGATCCGATTCAGTGGGTAAGTTGCACCATCTGGGTGTAAACAGACCATCTAATTGAATCTGAATCAAACCCATGTGAAATTGTAAAGATAATTTACCTCTTTTAAAAACACCTTCAATAATTTAATAAAATTTCCTTTTACAAAGAGTCATATTTATGTTCTTAAAGCTAACTTAAATAACATAAAACCAACCAAGTGAAGTTGAAATTTCAATTTTTTTAATTGTTTGCATTACTGAAACAATATGTTGAACACCAAAGTTGTAACCTTCCCAAAAACAGACTAAACAGAGTTTGTTGAGTAAAATTAAATAAACATTAAATTAAATAAAAACTGAATAAATGTCATTGAAACTAATAAACATTTTAGTGTAAAGTATGTTAGGCCATTAGGGACTACAGGTGGAAAGATATACATGATTAAGCATCTTCTGGCTCTTATCAGAGAAGGATTTGGTGTACTTGTACATTGTTCCTAAACTTAAACACATTTTTTTTAAAGAAATTTCTAAACTAAAACAGTTGTGTAACACTACACTGGTAAGTCAAAACACTGGCTCAATTTACCCCACATCATCGTGGGGTAAATTGCTTTCCTGTAGCTCAGACAGTAGAGCGTGGCGCTAGCAACGCCAAGGTCATGGGTTCGATTCCCAGGGAAAGCAAGAACTGACAAAAAAATGTGTACCTTGCATGCAATGTAAGTCGCTTTGGATAAAAGCGTCCGCCAAATGCATAAATGAAAATGTTTGGCTCACTTTGCCCCATAGCTGCCATTTTGTATAAACCTAGCTTACCAATTCAGCTAAATGATTTGCATGGTTTTATACATTGCTAACTCATAAATATTTTAGACCTGGACAGATTTGCTTTGATGCAACAGCCGTTTACATCTGCTAAAATTTTACTTTGACAAGCCAAACACCAAGTTTTTAAAGTGAATTTAAAACTCCTTCTCATTGTAACAGTCTGGCAGAAATGATGGGTGGTTCTGAAATATATACGTTCACACGACAATAGAAGTGTACGGTTGCCAAGACAAAGGGGGCGGGTCAACTTACCCACTGGCTCATCTTACCCCACTCTCCCCTATATGCAATTTTAATTAGTATGCTTGGCGGTTTGATAATGATGTATTGAAGTTTTGGCTAAAACTTTAATTGCGCTATTTAAAATAGAATTAGCAGACAGCACGAAGATCCCGCCTTTTTTTTTTTTTTTTTTTTTTAAATCAATTGATGCTGCATTTACATCTGCCTATTTTTTTTACAGCGTTTGCTCATGTGCAATATGTCTATAGGACGCATCCTATTAGATGTCATATAGACATTTAGAAGACGTCTTTTGCACAGCAGATGCTTTCCAGATGAACAGATCTTCAGCAGACATACCTGTCCAGTTACTTTTCTCAGCAATAATCCGTGTGAACGAATCACTGTGGTTTATGATTACCAGATGAGGCACTTTTAAAAAAGCATTACGTATAGAAATCCTTAATGTTTTTGGACATAAACGAATCTGTAAAATGAGTGGATTCGAAAGATTGTACTCGTTCTCGAGATAAACCTCTGCAGTGAACACAAAACCGTCCTGAGATGTGAACGCGGATCAACAGAAAATCGACTCTGGGGGCCGTCGAGCGCCGCCGGGTGGAGTAACGGTGAAACGGACTCTGAACCGACTGGAAGGGCGGATTTCAGGACCGCGTCTTTGATGACGTGTTGCCGTGAAGATGGCGGAAGTTCATTCCTGATCTGAGCCGCCGGAGTCGCCTGGTACGGGTTCTGTAATAAACTATTTCAGGGCGGATTGGTTCGGCTTCACGTCTCTCATCTGACCCAGAGATACATTCGGGTAAGAGACGGGCATCTAATCGAGGCTTTACCGTGTGTTTTTGTGCTTATCTGTGTACATCGCGCTATAGTGACACTGAGTCGTGTTGACAGGCTAACTAATCACTATCTCATATAAATAGCTCAGGTTTGACAAGGAGAGTCAGAGGGAATCAAACAACACCCCCTAATATGTGTCCGTGGGTTTGTTGTGTACAGTCGGGTCATGTATGAACACATGTGGCGTGTTAATACCCTCAGATGTTCAGAGTTTGTTGTTGGTTTTGGTTTCAGCTCGTTTGATGATTTAAAGCGGTTTGTCCTGAAGCTGCTCACCTGAAAAAATACCGCGGTATCACCGCGGTTAAATTGTTTTGTTATCTGTCATTATCCACCGCTGTCATCCAAAACAGAATGGTGGTACTTTGATATGTAACATGGTATTAAGATGGTAGTGCTTCCTTTTCAATCTTTTTATATGGCTCGGACCCCCAAAATAGGATCAACCTTTAAATTTAATAAGGCAGCTATATAGTAGAATAACAATAAGTGAAAAATGTATAAAATATTAACCATGGTTTTACTACAAATAAAACCAAAAACAAAGTTTAGCTACACTATAGTTTAACCGTGGTGTTTGTAGTAAACCTGTGGGTATACAAATGGTAAATTTTACTGTAATAAAACCATTGTAATTTCCGTAAGGGTCGTTTTTATTATTTTCTACTTGTAGGTGTAAGTTAGATGTATTTTATTATTTATTTAAATGTATTTATTTATTTTAATCACCGCTTTATTTATTTATGTTAATATTGCTTATTTTTATTACTTTAACAAAATGTATAAATTTATTTTAATCAATTTATTTAGGTACTCATTTATTTATTTTTACATTTATATTTATACTGCATTTCTTATTTTTATTTATTTATTTTTTATTTATTTTAATCAAATGTTTTATTTATATTTTAAATAAAATGTTATTTATTTAATCAATTTATTGTAATCTAATGTAGTCTGCCATTTTATTTAAATAAATAATGAAATAATAATTAATGCATTAACTAACATGCACTAACAACATTTATTGACCTTTGTTAATATTCACAGTGCATTAACAGATTCAACTTTTGATCTTAAAAATGTGTTGAGATAATAATATGCTGTAGAAGTATTGTTCATTGTTAACTAATATAGTTAACTGATGTTTAGCTTATTATAAAGTGCTATCAGAAAATTTTGATTAATCATCAAGGAGACAATCGACAGATTAATCGTTTATCAAAATAATCAGATTTAGATTTGATTATATAATGCAGTCACAGCCACGTGGCAAACGAAAGTACCGTGATATCACCGTCACTGCAGTATTGTTGTGTTTTTAGAGATAAATGAGAAGTTTTTGGATTAAAAAGTTGCTATGCGGTTGCTAGGGTGTTCTGCGCGGTTGCTAGGTGGCAAATCTCTGATATACGATATCTCTCGGGTTCTTCTGTGGGGTTTTTTGTCGTCACAAACAAACACTCCCTCCCTCCTCCTGACAGGTAGCCCCGCCCCCAAACTCACGCTATTGGCCGAGTCAGAAGTTGACATGTCGGGTCACGTGAAGCGTCACAGAGTGTTGACAATCTTCAGGTAGACAAACCTACAAATGATTAACCTCTAAAGACTGAACATTACAGACAGTGTTGGTGTTGAGAAGGCGACACTTCACCTTTAAGAGCAAATATCAGGCAGAAGCAGAGCTTGGGTTTTTCCTGACTGACATTTAGATTATGAAGGAACGTCTGTCATAATAGTCTTTCCTCTGGGTTCGGCCCGTCGGTTGCTATTGAGGCGCGACACACGATCAGTGATGAATAATTAACCCAGAGATCAGCTGGGGTGAAAGTTTATTCAGATCTCACTCTTGTGCGAGACACGGTTTGATCGTGAGTGAAGCTTTGTGATGTAACTGGAGGAGAAGTTATCGAGCCAAGCAGCGCCTGTAATCTGGGATCTCTTTACAACACAGAGAAAAAGAAAGCTAACAACACATTCATGGCTACAATCTAATTTTTCCACTCCTGAATAGATGTTGTTGCTCTGATTGTGGCTTTAGTTTCATCATTTTGGAATCTGGTGCGCTTGATTTGTTTCATGTTGGATATGCCATATATTCCTTGGGGGAAAAAAATTACATAATTTTTTTACTGTCTTGTGAAAGTCGTCCAATCTGACCTAGTTTACTTAGAAACTTTTTGACTAGATTTTTTTACTGTTTTATTTCTTGCATCTTTCTGGTGACAATCATAATGGTTCCTCTAAATAATTAAGCCTTTGAAATAATTTAAAAGCGAACAAATTCTGAACATTGTCTGAACATTTCTTTAATAATTTTATATAATATATGTTAGTCTGTTAAAAAATAATGAGAAGAAAAGTGAATGATAAATATGTGAAATGTGAAAAATAAATAAAAGTAAGTTACTAAATTGATTAAAATAAATAAATACATTTTGATTTAAATAAATAATAAGACGTTTTATTAGAATAATTTGATAAAGTAAATTAATAAAATACAAGTACAAAAAAATGCAATAATGTAACTTAATAAAAACTACCCTTACGAAAATTACCATGGTTTTATTGTAGTAAAAGTTACCATTTTTTTTATATATATATATATATATATATATATATATATATATATATATATATATATATATATATATATATATATATATATATATATATAAAATTATACTTTTATTAATTAAGGATGCATTAAATTGTTGCAGTAAAAAACATTGATAATTTCTATGTCAAATGCATGCCTTCTATTTATCAAAAAATTGTAACAACAAATGTTTCCACAAAACTATGAACTGTTTTCAACACTGATAATAATCATAAATGTTTCTTGAGCATCAAATCATCATATTATAATGATTTCTGAAGGATCATGTGACACTGAAGACTGGAGTAATGATGATAAATTCAGCTTTGATCACAGGAATAAATTACACTTTACTATATATTCACAGAAAACTTATTTTAAAATTGCAATAATATTTCACAATATTTACTGTATTTTTAATCAAAGAAATGCAGCCTTGGTGAGCGGTGTCTTTGACGTTACGTTTTATAAGGGCTATTCATTTTTACATATTTAGGGCCCTGTTATTTCTGCGATGTGGGAAAACGGCAGAAATCGTGAAATCCAGTCATAAAAACGGAATTTACACTGTAAACCCTAACACTCAAAATAATGAATTGGTTTGAGTCAACTCAAATTAAATGCATTAGTTCAAACAAATGAACTTTTGTGAGTATTTAGAACTTTCTTTCACTTTTGAGTTCTCAAAACTGACACATTTTAAGTAATCTGAGTTTTACATGCACACACATTAGAGATGTGCGGATGGGCTATTATTTCATCCGCAACCACATCACAAAACTCATCCGCACCAATGTTTTTTGACCAATTTTCAAAGCCGCACCCGCCCGCCATCCGCTGATTGATTTAAGGTCTATAGGCGATGCAAGGCGCTGCTGACGCGAGTCGCGAGGCTAGAAAGTTCTTGCCTGTTCTAGAAAGGATACTGATCCAATGCAGCAAAGATATTTAAAGTCCCGACTAGTATAGCCTATTGGCTATGAATATTGTATCCCCAGAATATCAGCAGTGAACGCCGTCTTTGATCGGCGCACAGACAAAAAAAATAAAAAATATTATAAATAACTATTTAGCCCACTAGCCACTAATAATACATATAGCTTGAATAAAACAAGAAGTCATTCACATTAAAGGCTAATTAACTCTACGCACTGTCATGTCAGGGTGACGACAAGGACGAGCCTGAAGAAATTAAACCGTTAATTTTGACTGCATGGGAAGAGAGCGCGTCTTTTTCAGGCAGACCTAACAATAATACAAGAAACAAACTATGGAGCCTCGATATTAAAGAAACGCCGACTCTATTCATTCGCTTAAAGTCCACCGCACAACAGTGCAACGTGCATGTTCACGTTTTTAATTGTCCATAACAACCCCAAAATTTGCCTGCTTGCCTCGCACATCTAATTAATGGGCAAAGTTTTCCGACTATTTTTCTTACCTTTTTTTTTTTTTTGTTGCTGTGGATGTTATTGAGCTCGTAGAAGTTTAGCTCTTGCGTTCTTCTGAACATCTTGCGCTGCCATTGCCCACTTCTGATATCACTCCATCATCTGTCTCTCTTTTAAATGCCTATTCCCCGAGTGGTAGGCTACAATGACTGGCTGTTTTAAAATATAACTAATATCGAAACAAAATAACCCAGGCAGTCTCATGTACGAGACGTTTAGGCCTCCATACTGGCAGCTCATAGCTTGCAGGTTTGCTTAGTGTAGGTAACAATATTTAACAATGTATATATTTTTTCATTTGATTGGTTCAACCGCCACCCGCCCAAATTTAATTATTAAAATATTATTTTTCATCACGGTATCCGCCGGATCCGCGGTTTATTCACGGAGTCCGCAGCCGTATCCGCCAACCGCGCATCTCTAATGCACATGCACTTTAATGACATCCCATTCTTAATCCGTAGGGTTTAATATGGAGTTGGCCCATCCTTTGCAGCTATAACAGCTTCAACTCTTCTGGGAAGGCTTTCCACAAGGTTTAGGAGTGTGTTTATGGGAATTTTTGACCATTCTTCTAGAAGTGCATTTGTGCTGTTAAAGCTAGTCAAGTTTCCACTACTAAAAATTTGAGGTTACATGATATTTTTAAGTTAAATGTCAAATATTTCAAGTTCAGAGCAATTAAAATCTGCAAGTTGTGTTTACTTAAACTTTACATTTCTGATTGCCCCAATTTTTTTGAGTTTTGCCAAATTATTCGGGTTTACAGTGTGTATAATGTGGAATTTGTCAAATGTTTGATTAATAATTTTTTGATGAATAAATCAAATCACGATATAGACTAGTGTCTGTGAATATTAAACCGCAAAAAGACTATTTAAATATGAATGCGAGGTTTCGTCTACACTGTAAACACGAATAAGTTGGCAAAACTCAAAAAAATTGGGGCAATCAGAAATGTAAAGTTTAAGTAAACACAACTTGCAGATTTTAATTGTTCTGAACTTGAAATATTTGACATTTAACTTAAAAATACCATGTAACCTCAAATTTTTAGTACTTGAAACTTGGCTAGCTTTAACTAGCTAATTCAATAAATGCTACCTTGCTAATTGGTTACACAATGCTTTGATGGCATTAGCATAGCATAGCACTTGCTGAATGAGGACAGCAATATAATACATTTAACATATATCTGTTCTCAAACTAAGCTCATGCTTCAGATGTCACGGCCACGGACCGTTGGCTGAACGTCTGATGCATGTGGCACACTTTTCTGGAAACACTTCAGGAGTTTAAAAGTCATTATCTGATTGGTTGAATTCTGCAGGATGTCCGCGAGACGTGTGTGTCGCGTTCTTTAACGGTCCACCTGGAAACAAATGCCGCGACTCCAAACTCCCTCGTGGAAGAACAACACGTTGTGTTTACAACTGTGACAATGAGCGCTTACCAGGATCAACTAAATGCTCGATTATCAAAAGTATGTGAATTTCGCGGTGCCATTGTTGTAGTAAACTTGAACAATGATCATAAATGTATCATTTATAGATGCACGCCGGTCTGTTATTGCAGGGATGCTGACTTTACATTTTCACGCCCCTAAACATGACACGGATCAAAACGAATGTGATTAGTTGCGTTAAATGTCAGTCAAACGTCCTCTTGGGCGGTGAAAGCTGCGATAGAGTCCAGACCTTGTGCCGTCAATCTGAAGGCCTGGCTACGCGAGACTACCATGATGGTAACCCTACAAAAACCAACATAACAGAAACTCTACTAAATTAGCATAACAAAACATTAAACACTACTAAATCTCCCACTTAACGTTAATCTTGCACACAAAAAAAACACAGTATAACACTTAATTTTGGCATTTACTGTCCTTTTTGAGTGTCATGGCAAAGCATGCTGGGAAATAGAAATCCCAGCTCAGTTTCGGTTAAATTTAAGTTAGTCTAAATTAAAAGACACAAGTTCATAATACTCAAAACAATGAAACAACTCAGATTACTTAAAATCTGTCAGTTTTGAGAACTCAAAAGTAAAAGAAAGTTCTAAATACTCATAAAAGTTCTTTTGATTAAACTAATGTGTTTCATTTGAGTTGGCTCTACTCAAACCAATTAATTATTTTGACTGTTAGGGTTTACAGTGAAGCACGAATATATTGTAAAATATAGTAGGGCTGGAACTGAATATTCAAATATTCGTTCGGTGGGTTGGTATTTGATTTTCCCCTCGAAACAGTTCTCATTTGTGCTTGTATAGGATCAACAGATTTTTAATAGGATCAACAGATGAAGGAACCCAATCTCGTTATACTTAATAATAAATATATTTGCTTCTTAGCCTAAGTGTTCCCTGCGACTGGAGTATATTCTCTGTCTAGAGCGCACAACTGCATGAGCTTAAATGGACAGAAGCGCATGCCTGAGCTGGGTTAAGCTGCTGGTTTGACAATAGAATAATAGAAACAAAATGTATTAGCCTTTTTTACCCGTTAGCGTTGTGAAATTTTTCCCTCGCCGTCACATTATAGTGCTTGTGCACTGTGCGGCCGTGAACGAATGACTGTGCAGCCGTGCGCATTTTACTTTCGATTTAGAATTAGCGCCAATTTGGGGACGGGTTGCTTGATTATTCTTAGTGAAAAACACAACAACAAAACAGTACAATGACAAACTAAGTATAACGTTCAGTTTTTATTTGTAGTGCCTGTTCTCTAACTGAACTAAATTATTTTATTACTATTAAAAAAAATCTAAACGAAGGTGGGGGCGGTGCCGCGGTGGGCAAGTGATGTAACCGGTGTTATGCCTGAACACAGGTAACACCGACTATCGCAGCAAGCCTATTACCCGTTATTATTATCAATCTAAATGAATCTACTGCGAAATATAGGAGCTTGTTACTGCGACGTAACAGACCTGTGTGTATCAGTAGTGCAGTGCTCAGAGCATAGAATCCCTTACGCTGGGGCGCATCTCGAGATTCCTGCCTTTATTAGAGAAGAAGAATATGTTCAGGCCCTCCCTCCGAAGCTTTGAATATTCGGTGTCGATTACTACCAAAGCTCAAAAAATGGTATTCGGACCAGCTCTAAAATGTAGTCACTTTATGAGCGTTTTACCGTTTAATTTGAGAAAAAACTTTCGTCATATCATAAACACACAGAGACTTTAAGCTCTTCACGGAAACCCTTCAGAATAAAAGTTCGGTTTAACTTGAAGAAATTGTGACAGAAATATATTACTGTTGTACAGCAGAATGCAAGTCTTATAATGTAATAGTATAATAATAATAATAATAATACAATTATTATTAAAAAAATTTTTTAAGGAATAATCACAATTTTTCTTCCATGTTTTCATTTTAACAGTAAATTTCTGTTGTGCAGCACTTTGTTTGGCAGAAAAATGAAAGGGTTTCATTTTCATTTGATTAAAAGATAAATTAAAATACAAAACACAGAATTTCAAAAAAGAAAAAATCATATTGTCCTATTATTGTAAAAAAAAAAAAAAAGATTTTGTTTTTATGAATTCAATTAATCAGATATGCTTTTGTTTATTAAAATTTAATTAAATCGTTAAAATGGAATCCCGAAAATTTTTAATGGAAAACACAGAATTTGGGAAAAAATAAAACGTTTCATAGGGCCATACAGGAATAAATGAAGAGATGTTAAGGTGCCCTTTGAAGTTACATTTTATTTCATTTCACATTTCATTATTTTTTTTACATATTTAGGGCCCTATGATTTCTGCGATGCGGCAAATGTGGACGGAATCCAGTCATAAAAACTAAAATATAACACGGAATTTCACGAAAAAAAAAAAAAAAAAAAAATTAAGGTGTTTTTATGAATTCAATTAATTAGGCATGCTTTTGTAATTATATCATCTAAATGCAATCCAGAAAAATTAAAATGGAAAACAGAATTTGGTACTATGTATTTCATAAGGCCCTAAAAATGTAATTTTTGCAACAAAAAAAAAAAATATTTTTTTTTTATAAATTGCTGTTAAATTGTGTAAGTTTCATGATTTAAAATAATTAGTTTTGGATTAATAAAATTAATACAATTTTGGAATTTCACAGGGCCCTACAGGAATAAATTACATTTACAATATATTCTTCACATAAAAAAACCCAGTTATTTAATAATGGTAATAGTAATAATATTGCACAATTTTTACTGTATTTTTAATCAAAGACATGCAGTCTTGGTGAGCAGAAGAGACTTCTTTACAAAACATTACCTTCCTAAAAGTGCAGAATTTTTCAGGTGCCTTTTGGACTTTGTTAAATTTTATTAGAACTATTAATTTTTACAAATTGCAAACAAAAATCTGTTTCTCACACTGATGTAATGAGCACTTTTGCTGGAATTTCAAGATTCGTGGCTTCAGGTCTATGAAAGACAGAACTGCAGAACTGTATATTGCTTTGTCTGACACTTTATGTCCAACCAAGCAGGTCTGTCACGTTTGAAAGATGCACAAATGTGTGCGTTATATAGTTTAGATTAGAATAAGCTGCAGTGTGCATTATTAATACCTGTGTCCTGTGTGTTTCTGTGTGTGCAGGTCTCAGCGTAGCTCTATGTCATGGCCTGCAGTGTCGCTAAAGCAGGCCCTACTAATGGCTTCCCTATGAAAGCACAGCTGCAGATCATGGGTATGTTTGCATATGTTGTTATATCTGATTCTTCTTCACCAGCTGCACTCCAATCTCTCACCTCCTTAATATATACGCAAATATTTCACTTCTAACAGAGGTGCACATGTCCCAGTCTCTACTATCTCTAATAAAACCCCCCAAAAATCACGTTTTTGCTTTAATTCACTGGTGATGTAAACTAAGGAAACTATCTTCAGGAAATGTGCATGTTATTTGTGCATTACTGTTAATATAAGAAATACTAAAAATGTTCTTACTTTCTGTATAATATAGAAAATTAGTAAACTTCCTAATAGTTTATAGCACACTTTCTGTGGTTTTGCTGAATTGTGTAAAACACTAAACTACTGAACAATATTAATAATGATGATTTTTGGCAGACCAACTTTGACCGAACAAAAAACAAATAAACAGTAAAGTCAAAAACTAAACGGTCAAGTAAAAACATTTTATTTTTGAGGTTTTATTTAATTTGCAATGTCAAATGTTTGTTTCAGTTCATATAGTGATGATATCTTGTCATTTTACAATTTGCCTTTGATATTACTAAAAAGTTTAGTAACTTTTAAAGGGCTATAAACGGGTTTATTTACATGCATGTTTTAAACTTTCTGTGCTTATAAAAGGGTCTTATAATAAGTAATTTATCACATTAAAGCAAAAAAGTCACATTTTCTCTGGAGTCTATGTCGATTGTATTAATTAGCAAATTTGTGCATATTTTTTGCAAATTATTTTTAATGGGTACAAACCTGAAATTTAACATTTAGTAATTATCAGAGGAGTTTTTATTATTAGCAGTCTATTAGAGACTTTAAAAAAAATGTATTACAAAAATTAAATCAAGTTTTATTATTATTAAATAAGTTTTTTTTAAGGTTTATTTACATGCATGTTTTATTAAAAATATTATTTAAAAAATTTAAATCTGAAAAAAAAAAAAAAAAACTATTTAAAAGAAATTTTTTTATAAAATATAAAATTGTATTATAGAATAAAAATAGAAAATTATTAAAATTATCTTAAAATAATAAATGTCATTATATATTTTTTTTAGATAAACATGTTTATTTACATGCATGTTTTATAAAAAATAATAATTTTAGAATGTTTTATTCTAAAATAAAAATTAAAAATAGTTTGTTTTTTTTCATATTTCTGTGGAGTCTACATCACTTTTGTAATATGCAAATTTGTGCTTTTTTTTTTTGCATATCATTTTTCATAGGTATAGACCCGTAATTTTACATTTAGCCTATAAAACAATTTATGAGACTTTAAAAAAACTTTATTTAAAAAATTAAATCCAAGTTTTATTATAAAATAATTTTTTTTTTATTAAAATAAGTTTTTTTAAGGGCTATAAATATGTTTATTTATATGCATGTTTAATTAAAAATATTATTTAAAAAAGTAAATGTGAAGATTACAATAAATAAATACATTTAAATAAAAAAAAGTAAAATAAATTGTATTATAGAATAAAAATAGAAAATTATTAAAATTATATTAAAATAATAAATGTCATTATATATTTTTTTAGATAAACATGTTTATTTACATGCTTGTTTTATGTATATAAAAAAGTTTTATTATAAAATAAAAATTAAAAAAAAGTCTACATCACTTTTGTAATATGCAAATTTGTGCATATTTTTTGCATATCATTTTTCATAGGTATAGACCCATAATTTTACATTTAGCCTATAAAATAAATTACTGGTAATTATCAGAGGAGTTTTTATTATTAGCAATTTATGATGACATGATATAAAATAAAAAAATAAAGTTTTATTAATATAAAAAGGTCTATAAACATGTTTATTTACATGCATGTTTTATTAAAAAATATTATTTAAACATTTTTAAATATATATTTTTTTCTTCTGTGGAGTCTACATCACTTCTGTAATAATATGCAATTTGTGCATATTTTATGCACATTATTTTTAAACTTTCAGCACAGTGTATTTCCTCCTCAGTAACAGCTGCTTTCCTAATGTTTAGGGTCACATGTGTTTGCATAAATCTGTCAAAAGTCATGGTGTGTCGTTTTGACCATGTGTTCTTCCTGTTCGCAGTGATCTCTGCCAAACTCAAGGACAACAAGAAGAACTGGTTCGGCCCGAATCCGTACGTGGAGGTGTGTGTGGACGGCCAGTCCAAAAAGACGGAGAAGTGCACCAACACGAACTCGCCCAAATGGAAGCAGTCGCTCACCGTGTGAGTGTGCTTTCACTTTAGTACCAGCACCAACAAGTGTGTGTGTGTGTGTGTGTGTGTGTGTGTGTGGCAAACAAAGGCTTCACCTGCACATTGTCATGTGCCTCAATTCTATGAAATGCTTTCATCCTCCTGACGTGAAGTGATTAAGACTGACGTCAGAACTGACTGCATTATTAGTGGTGTTTGTCAAGTCAAGCTGTTGTGATCTGAACTCTAGTCAGTCGAGTGTGTCACCTTCTTCCTCTCTTGTGTTTCTGTAGAGCTGTGGTTTCCAGGTTTATGATTTCTGTGTTGTGTTTGTCCATCAGGATTGTCACTCCATTCAGCAAACTGATCTTCCGTGTTTGGAGTCACCAGACGCTGAAGTCGGACGTTCTGTTGGGCGTGGCCACCCTCGACGTCAGCGAGACGCTCAAGTCACATGACATGAAGAGTGAGTTTCTGTGCTCCGCCCCCAGAGCCACATGAACCACATTAAAGAGTGTCAGCTGTCTTATTTCAAAAGGAAATGAAAATCACTGCACATAAATGAATTCTTCCTTGATGTTTTCATTTAAGTCGTAATGTTTTGTTGTCAGAATACTGTTTTCATGTATTCATGTTTGCCAGCTCGGACAGGAATTATAATATTGGACAGACTAGATTAGTATGTGATTGTATCACACTAGTCTCATGTCAACGTGTTATGTTTATATATCGATTAATCGCATAACAGAAAAGTTTGTGTACACATATAGATTAGATTATATATAATATATTTATCAATGTATTATATTAATTATTAAATGTATTTAAAAATATAAATACATAAAATATAAATTATTTAAAGTCTGCTAATGTTTAAATGATAAATAAAAATTATAAATTTTGATATTATAATATAATTTATATTATATAATATAGATTTAATTAATTGTATAAAATTGCTTAAATTATTATATTATATATTATTTTAAATAAATATAATACATGTATATTTCAATTAAAATAAATACGTTCAATAATTAAATTAAAATTTAAGTAATACATAAAAAATTATAAAATATAAATTAAACAATATAATATATGAATATACTAATAAAATATTGATATTATAATATACATCTGTATATCATTACATCAAATATAAATTATTATAAATCATTGTATAATCTAAATTATTATATTGTGTATAATTTATATTTTTTATATATATATGTATAAAATAAATCAATCAATAATGTTGTTAATAATCAATTACAAAAATAATCAAATTTTTCTGTAATTAATCGCGATTAATCGCACCTAACATTACAGTTTTTAATATATTTTTATATTGTAATCATTTCACATTTAATCTCCTAATTAATGTAGAAACCACATAAAGACCGTATATTTTAAATATTTGTTGTAATGGCATATTTTTATGAATGAAGGCCAGTATCACTGATACCAATACTGATACTGTCTCTATGAAATGTATTTTTCCCCTCTCCATTTTGGCCATTAATTAATATAATTATATCTGTGTGTGATCATATAATGTAACGCTAGCCAAAGGATGATTGGAAAAATGATTGGAAAAATGATTTTTTTTTTTTGTAATAAATATATATACGTGCAAGTAATGTTTCATTGATTTTGTTGTGTCGTTCAGTCTGCGAGGTTGTGCAGACGCTGCAGCTGTGCGCAGATAGAGATCAGACGGATAACATTGGTGATCTGTCCGTGTGTTTGGACGGTCTGCATGTGGATCCCGACATGTTCCAGTCGGCCGAGGCCAACAACCAGAGTCAGTCGCTCTTTTCCTTTCAATAAAAATGCGATCTTAATATTTTACATTGAAAAGACCACAAATGGCTAATGTAATTTTTTTTCCCAGGTACTTTAAATGGCGAGTTGGAGCTTAACGAAGACTCAAGCAGAAGGTATCTTCATATCATCCAATAATTAACAGTAGAAGTGCAAGTGTACATGAAGAAATGATCGTCTGCGTGCGGTTTCTTTTGTTGTTATTGTGCTGATGGCAGTACCAAGAATGATCAAAGGAACCTGTGATTGGTTGAGGAATGTCACATGTCTGTAGTCACATGGTTTTGGATTCTCAAACATCTCTGCCTGAGTCTCCTGTGTCTGTCTCTCTCTGTGCAGCAGCAGAGATCCGTCCCCGACGGTCTCAGACGGTCAGGATCGGCCGTCTGCTCCTAACGGCCGTGTCAATGGAATGGACTCGCCCTCAGGGTCAGCTAGAGGGTCACGAGCCCAGAGACCCCCGCGACCCTCGCGACCTCCTCCGCCAACCCCACGCAGACCCACGTCTTCCCCAGGTGAGACCATCTGCACATACACATTCTGTTAGGCTGTTTTGATGTTTAATGCTCTCCTTTTGTAGGTTAAAACATATTAAAATCAGGGCTCCAGACTGCGAGCAAATGCATTTTGCAACCCTTTTTCCTGTCGGTGTGACTACATTTTGTTAGAGGTCGCACTGGTGCCACCACCGTGTCCCAACTGATAAGAGCTGCCTTTTATGTTGCATATGAGAAACATAAAACGGCAAATGAAACGGAAGTGAAAAGAAACCGCATTGAGCTCAGCGTGAGCTCAGAGCAGGTTTACTCGCGGGCCAATCACGTGACACTGTTACTACACAGCGCTGGGAGATCCAGTGAGAAAGCGTTTGAAGTCGCCGCAGAATTAATAACATTGCAACAAGATCTAGTGAGAAGTGTTCGCTGCAGAATTCTCTGTTATAAACCACAGATATCAGATCAAACAGCGCTGACGTGGAAACCAGGAGGAACATTGTATGAATGAACAAGTTATAGAAGGCTTTCAATACACAAATCACCAACATTCACTATGGATTTAATGTAGTAACGCTAACTGTAACCATGGTATTGTGGCAGAAATAGTCAAACGTTTTTACATTATTCCTCTCAGGGTTCGTACAACCTTTTGAGAGTGAAATTCAAGCACTTTTCAAGGGATTTCAAGAGCTTCACGCTTTTTTCAGCACTTCAAAGCTCTAAATATTATACAATTTGAATGTTATTTGTAATGTGGTGATTTGTAAAAGTTTAAAGATGTTGGGAAACTAAAACTTGGTGGCAAACAAACACTTTTATGATTAAAAAAGACATGAAATGACCACTATAACCAGTAGTTGGCGGCAGAGGAGCACTTATTGATATATTAGCCATTTCCACTCCCTATTATATGGGAAAGGTAAGAAGTGACAGTGTCATGGAAAAACAAAAACTTTTCTTCAAATTGTGACTGAATTACACAGAAAACAAGTGAAGAGCGCTCCTTTTATAATCACTGAAGCTGTCGGTCAGATCAGTGTGATACTGTAGAAAAGAGCAATGGTACATTTAATAAGAGTAGAATATTTACATTTTCCCTATAAAATGAGTTTTTCGGCATTACTATTGTTAATAAAAGTTAATTTTATCTGCATCTCAATTCAAGCTCAGTGCTTTACTGTTAAATTTCCAATAAACAAACATGTGATATTATTAGTAACTGCACTTAATAATGCAAAACAATAGTATTTAAATTAACTTTATGATTTAAAAATCCCCCCAGCGCCACCAAATCAGGTGCTGGTGCCTCAGTGTTTCAAATATCAAAAAGTCTGAAAAGTACAGAATATCATCCAGACTTATTTGTTTGTCGGCCAGTATTAACTGAATCATATTTGTGATTAAAAAATAAATCTGAGCTGACTACTATTGTAAAATGTTTATAGTTTTATTGCCTCATTATTTTTGGAAGATTGCATTGTGAAAATGGTGGTGAAACCCCCCTCTCCTCCTTTTTGCAGCTTCCTCTACTAGTTCAATTCCTGACGGCAGCGATTCGTCTCGTTCAGACACTCCGGTTCGTAATCCCTCTGGGGGAGGAGCCTCAGATTCTAGCCCCGCCCCCACAGTGGAGCAGCCTGGTAGGACGGCTCTCAGTGTAGTCCCCGCCCCCAGCAGGATTCCCAGCATGGTCAACACCGGACCTCTGCCGCCCGGGTATGACATGCATATCAAGTAGAATGAGTATGTGCAGTGTCTGCACACTTGGTTAATAAACAGAAGTGCTGGTTCCTCTTTACGTCACTTCCCAAATTACTTGTTTTCCCTTTATATTAAGTTTATTTTCCTGACCCCATTGGCAAATATTTGTTCTAAGCATAAAGTCACTTAATTTTGATCAGTATTTCAGGAAACAAAGTCAATATGCATCTCAAGTAAATGTTTTTAAATTTAAGAATGTTTAGATATTTATACTGGAAAACAATAGAAAAAATACTAAGGAAGAAAATCGTTTTCCATATCATTCGACCACTAACTGTCGTGTGTGTGTTTGCAGTTGGGAGCAGCGTGTCGATCAGAACGGCCGTCTGTATTTTGTTGACCATGTGGAAAAGAGGACGACTTGGGAGAGACCGGAGCCTCTGCCGTCAGGGTAGGAAACTGAATTATGGGACACACCCTTAAAAGAATGCACTATGCATACTTGACGCATTCTTTTAACATATTTAAACTGTAACACACAGTCAGAGTTTGGCTATTGCAGGTGGAGTTGCTTAGTAGTTCAGTATTTGACACAAGATCTCATGTATTTCTGATAATTATATTAGAATATACACGGAAAAACAACTGCCAAATGCTACCTAGGTGGATCTTATAAAGCCAAGGTCAAATTTCACCACAAAACATTATATTTTGTGTAAGAAAATGCAGCCTATATTTTTAGGATCACCTTTAGGGATGTACAACTACATATTTGCCTGAAAAACAAGTCTGACTAATCAAACTTATCAGCCTGTAATTAGGCTGGTTTCACCTGACCAACTGACACATAAAACACGTTCTTGACTAGATGAGCAATGAGTATATTATATTTAATGTTGTTTAATGCTTAAACATGTTTGGCCTCAAATGAGCTTCTCCCTTGTAGCTGGGAGCGGCGCGTGGACCAGATGGGACGGGTGTATTTCGTGGACCACATTACCAGAACCACCACGTGGCAGCGGCCCACGATGGAGACGGTGAGGAACTACGAGCAGTGGCAGCACCAGCGCAGTCAGCTACAGGGAGCCATGCAGCAGTTCAACCAGAGGTTCATCATCGGGGTGAGGAACTTAAACGCACAGATAGATCTGATGTATGAAGAAGCCTCAGGGGCCTAAAGCCCGGGACACACCAAGCCGGCATCAAAGAACTAGCAGCGACAAATGCGGACTGTGTTGTCAGTTGCATCTCGGCCAAAAAGCTGCACTTGAACACACCAAAAAGACTAAAGGCGAATGTCAACTCAACAGTCAGAGTTCTCCCTCTCACCGAAGGCCAGACGCCAATTCAACATGCTGAATCGGCCCAAAAAAACCCCGACAACGGTGTGGAACACACCGGAAAAACTAAGACGACGACTCTCAAAAACAGCTTGATTATTGTCGGCTTGGTGTGTCCCGGGCTTAAAACACTGAGGTCCTGTTTACACCTGGTATTAAGCATTTTGGTTGATCGGATCACAAGTGGACGAGAGAGACACATTCCCGTTTACACCTGGGATTTTATTCTGTCTCTTTCATCCACTTTAAACCACTTCCTAATCTATTTGTGTGTAAATGTATGGGCTTTTCCATATCTTTCAATCTAATGGATGAAGTAAGCTCACGCATGTTACATGAACGCGACCAGAGACGAGTCAGATGACGGAAACACACATGCAGCTTTTATTTCTGCTCTGACAGCCGCAAGACCAGCCGAACGCTGAGTGTGTGTTAGAAATCCGTAATGGCGAGAGAACATTGTGCTTGGGACGTTTTTAATGTTGGGTCTTCAACTTGGGTCTCCAGCCGAAGGAGGTTAAACTAGTGCTGGGCGGTATGACCAAAAATATATATCACGGTATTTTTCGCGGTTTCGCGGTATATGACGGTATTTTTTTTTCCTATGCATGACAGGGTGTTAACTACATTTTCTACTGATTGAGAGAGGAAATACTGCAGTAGATTGACTAGAATGCCCTAATTTACTGTCATGATGAGTGAATATTGTAGAAAAATTCCACACTAGAGTTAAAACAGGTTTGCAAAGCCCCACAAAATGATGGGGAGACAACAACCAATAAAACACAGACCTGCAACACTCTCATTACAGACACATGAATATTAAAATATGACCACAGAGAGAAAAAAAAAACAGAGTTGAGGGCACCTTATGCATTTTAAAAATATAACCCTATATGACAACAAACTGCCAAAACGAGGGAGAAACGTGGAAGAACATTTAAAAGGTCTAAGGATATTTTCAATACATTTAAGAGCACTGCAGTCTCTGAACAAACGACACACGTCAGTTTAACACAGAAAGAATAAAGCAGTTACTTTTTTGCCCAATCTTCTTTGAATTGTCAGTCTACATCATCGTCTTCGGTGTATCAGAATAATCCATCGTGTCATCGCGGTCGTGAAAAGGCTGTATCAGTGTCCTTGTTTGCACATATATTTCATTTGAAGAAGACGTGATTAAATATGTGCGCATACACGGTGCTGGTCCATGTGCACCAGAGTATATGAAATATGTCCATTAAAAAACATAAACGCACTTGCTCCGGTCTGTATCTGATCTATATGATCCATGTGGTGAGCGTTGTTAATCTCATCGCGGCGCTCTGTGCAGAAACCGCTCTCTTGCGTGCGCTGCGTGTTGTTTGAATTCTCTGCTGTAATGTGAGCTCAGCTGTGTCCTCACTACAGTGCAACAGTTAAACGGGACCCCTCTCAAACAGTGTCGCGCTGCACCGTGTTCCGAACGTTGTTAAAGCGACATACACCGGTATTGCGGTATAATCAAAATTCCTATCATAACAAAAATATTCGGTATGAACCGGTATACCGCCCAGCACTAGTTTAAACTCCGTCTGGCTAGCGCGCTTCCCATAATGTTAGCTCAGTAGATGGAGAGTAGATGGTCTTTTAGTGGCTGTTCATGTGCATTTGCCCACATGAGTGTTTACACTATGAAAGCAACCCAGTCGAATGCATTTCGACTACCTCTGGAAGTGGTCAAAAGTGGACGAGCTCAAAACGTTTCAGGCCCCGTTTACACCTGTATTTAGCGTTGTCCACTTGTGATCCGATCGACCAAAACGCATCTTAGGTGTAAACAGGGCCTGCCTTATATTATTGAGAAAGTTATCTTATAAAGTTATGGCTTTGAAAGTTATTAATTTGGGGATTTTTCTCAGAAAATATTGATATACACTATATGGACAAAAGTATTGGGACAGATGTTTCAATCAGACCCATTGCCACTGGTGTATAAAATTAAGTCTGCATTTACAAACATTTGTGAAAAAAATGTCATCCTGAAAAGTTCAGTGAATTCAAGCATGGACCTGTGATAGGATGCCACCTTTGCAATAAGTCGGTCATGGGATTCATCCCTGCTAGATATTCCAAAGTGAGCTGTAAGAGGTATTATTGGAAACTGACCAGAAGGTCACGTAAAGTCACAGAGTGGGTTCACCGAGTGCTGAGGCTCACGGTGTGTAGAAGTCGCCAATGCTCTGCTGATTCCCTACCTGAAGAGTTACAAACTTCCACTGGCATTAATATCAGCACAAGAACTGTGCGGCGGGAGCTTCACAGAGTGGGTTTCCATGGCCAAGCAACTGCATGCAAACCTCACATCACCAAGTGCAATGCAAAGCGTTGGATGCGGTGGTGTAAAGCACGCCGCCACTGGACTCTAGAGCAGTGGAGACGTGTTCTGTGTGGAGTGACAAAACATGCTTCTCTGTTTGGTGTTTGGCAGATGCCAGGAAAACGTCGCCCGCCTGACTGCATTGTGCCAACTGTTAAGTCTGGTGTCAGTCTTTTTTTCAGGGGTTAGGCTACGCCCCTTACTTCCAGTGAAGGAAAATCTTAATGTTTCGGAATACCAAGACATTTGGACAATGCTATGCTTCCAACTGAACCGTTTGTGGAAGACCCTTTTCTATTCCAGCATGACTGTGCCTCATTGCACAAAACAAAATCCATAAAGACATAGTTGGATGAGTTTGGTGTGAAAGAACTGGACTGATCCCTGACCTCAACCCCATCAAACACCTTTGGGATGAGCTGGAACGGGGATTGCTAGACAGGCCTTTGCATCCAACATCAGGGCCTGACCTCACAAATGCTTTACTGGATGGATGAATTATCAAAAATTCCTACACAGAAATCTTGTGGAAAGCCTTCCCAGAAGAGTGGAAGCTGTTATAGCTGCAAAGGGGGGACCAACTCCATATTAAAGGGGGCCTATTATGCAAAATTCACTTTTACATGGTGTTTAAACATAAATATGTGTCGGCAGTGTGTGCACAACCACCCTATAATGGTAAAAATCCACCCACTCCTCTTTTTTCAATCCCCATAAATCATCTGAGCAGTGTCTCAGAACAAGCATTTGCAGTTTATATGCAGTGTGTCACATTGCTTAGGCCCCGCCCATGACTGCTGACAGACTCCGCCCTATTAGCATAGACCCCGCCCACAGTGAGCTGTACACTGTCCGCCATGTTTATCTCCTCACCAGAGCATTAAACAGCAATATTCAAGTTAGAAATGTGTTCTTGTTAAGGCTACTAAAGTTATTCAGTCGAGAACAGTGAGTGATTTATGTTTTTCTATTGTTGTTTGATTCATATTAACAGCATATATAGCAGTAGCTACTGTATATTATGCTGCTGTCACTTTAATACACAGATCTAATATACACATGATTTCTTTCACAAACATAACCGACTGTGTTTATGTGAACTGTGTGTTTTTGACGTAACCTTGTGTGTATTTGACAGTTTAAGCGCGATAAGACGTGAAAGAGAACTTAGTTTAATACTCACGGGACGCTCCGTCTGGCATCCAGCTTTCTGTGCGCGTGCTTCGGGTGTGTGCGCTCAGAAAACCATACATCAGAAGTTTAGACTGATATGGCTTTAAAGCGCATGCAGATACTAAACTTTCATGATGATGAAGAACTGCAGTGTCATGTGAGCGCGATAGAGATGATCATCAAAACCAAACAGATGTTGTAGTTGTTGGCAGAGTATCCAAGGCATGAGCTGTACAGGCTCCGCCCTCTTCTGGATAGGGGGCGGGGCAGCAGCTTATTTGCATTTAAAGATGCATCATGTTTCATCATGTCACGAAAACAGCATGTTTTTCCTTCCACTCATTTACAACATGGTATAATAAATGACCTGTGGGGTATTTTGAGCTGAAACTTCACAGACACATTCTGGGGACACCAGAGACTTATATCTTGTAAAAAGAGGTATAATAGGTCCCCTTTAATGTCTATGTATTTAGAATGTGATTACAGTCATTTACAGTCCCTTTTGCTGTAATAGTCAGGTGTCACAATAATTTTGTCCATATATTTATACAGTTAGCCATAATGTTTTCTTTTGTGTTATTCTGTAGCTGCAGGATCAGGCTTCAGCCACCCAGAATAAGGAGTTTGACCCGCTGGGACCTCTGCCACACGGATGGGGTGAGAGAGAGCGCCAAACCTTCCTTTCATCACCGGGAGAAACTGCTGTAAAAACTGTTATCTCCTCTGTAATATGCTGGACCAGCAGCCACTTTTTATTGTTCTGGTAACCGTATTATCTGCACCTGCAAAGCGGCACTAAAATTAGCCACTACATCCTTCAGTGTCCCAATTTAACAAATGAGAACCGCTTGCTCCGTGCAAACCAGCTGGCGAAAATAGCTCAGATGCTGAAAATAGCTTTGAGTGATTTGTTTGAGGTAAAGTTTGCAGAGGTTTAATCACATCTTGAATCCATTATTTCTCACTGTCTTCCTGGTATCTCTCTCTCTCTCTCTCTCTCTCTCTCTCTCTCTCTCTCTCTCTCTCTCTCTCTCTCTCAGAGAAGAGAACAGACTCTACTGGCAGAGTTTACTTCGTTCATCACCCGACCAGAGCGACGCAGTGGGAGGATCCGCGCACTCAAGGGTCAGATCCTATTTATCTTTTTCCTCTGAACGGTTAATACTCACTAATGAGTAGTTAAAGCCTCATCTAAAGCAATAATCCACAAGTTGCAAGCATTGTGTGTAAAACCATCTAAAATGCCAATCTACAGAGAGACACAATAAAGCACTCTGGACATTAATGACCTTCAGTGTAAAATAACTCATCCGACAACTCGTACATCCCCTGCTTTCATGACTCTGAAGTTTTCTTGTTGATCTGTGAGTTAATGTTCCATTCTGTAGTTTCATTCTGTGTTGTGATGCGTTGCAAATAACACATTAATAATACATTGTTTCAGTTCAAGGTCCATTTTTTTTTTATTTGTTAGCGAGGATAAGTGAAGTATTGATTATTCATTAAATGTCTAAAGAATCTTTTCATAAACTCTTGCTTATTGAAGCGTTATCATGACTCGGTTTCTGTGTTGTGCAGTTTGCTAAATGAGAAGGCTCTACCTGAAGGATGGGAGATGAGGTTTACGGTCGATGGCATCCCTTACTTCGTAGATCACAACCGGAGAACCACCACTTACATCGACCCACGGACTGGGAAGTCCTCCCTGTAAGTGCAAATCTACTGATTGACAAGCCTGCATAGATGCTCGTGAAATCATTGTTGAAATTAGGGCTGTCGATGTTAATGCATCTGATTTAATATAAATAATTGAACGCAAATAAATGACTGAAGCATGTGAAATTGCATCATTAGTGTAATTTACATCACGCAGTTAGATGATCTTTGAAGTCACGAGTTTGTTTATCACATTGAGCATCTACAAACACCTGTAACCCTGCTAGGCGGAAATTTGCATTCGAACCCTTTAACCCGATTTCGCTTCTCTTTGTGATTTGAGATCATTTTAAGCCACTAAACTCCGGGAAAGTTTTCAGTCCAATGATCCAGTCAGCGAATGCATTCAAACAATCAGACCAAAACAGCCCTAATTAGGGCTGGGCGATATGGCCAAAAAAAATATCATGCTAAATTTTCATATCAGTCGATATCAATAATTATCACAATAAATGGCAAATCTTTATTTCTTTCGAGTTTAAAGGCAGATTTTTGCTCCTAAGTGAAAATTGTAGAAACCAGACTGTTAATTGGGGTTTTAAACTATACTCTGCATCATGAGCGTCACTAGGCCCTTTTTTTTTTTAAATTCTGCCCAGCCCCCCTAAAAAATATGTGATTAACTCCCCTTTAAAACATATGAAACTGACGGGAGGCTTCGGCTTCGTCCTGTCTTTTAATCAGCGCGTTCTTCAATCCGCAGCGGCGCTGAGCAGAGCGCACATCAGAAGCAGAGTTGTGTGTGTGTTCATCTAAGCCTCATTGGTCTGTCACCGCTCGTCAGTGTCAAAATATAAAATAAACCAATCAAATCAGAGTAGGCTGAGCGCGAATTTTAGCAGCGCGACTCGACGTCAAGTGAGAGATTCATATTTGACAGCTGCTTCAAGTCAGAAATGTTAAACAAATGACAAAAATATTCAAGCAAATTAAACTTTTGTCTAATTTCGCCATTTTGAATTGAAAATAGTGTGTCTAATGTGATTCATAATGTAGCCTAATTAACGAACAAGAAATATTAACAAAGCCGTTTTCATCAGATTAGGCATAAGATTAATAATGAATGTGTACATATTGTAAATTAATATAATTCCATTTGTAGCCTTCATTAAATTAAAAAATCTCAGCTTTTTTCAGCCTGTATTGGGCATAAGATTAGTAATGAATGTGTGCATATTGTGAATTCATTTTAAAAACCTACCCTTTTCTTGTAGCCTTCAATAAATTAAAGTGTCTACGAAAATGATTCATAAAACTTATAAATATCAGTTAACCATATGTTTACTTTTCTTCACTGACTATCAGTCAAAGCTCAGCTTTAGGGGACGAGACAGGGCAAGAGAAAAACAAAGAGAATTTTTTGGCCTTCAGAACATCTTAAAATGCACATATGTAGATCACAGAAATCAAAATTTTCTCGGGAGAGAAGCCCCCCAACCCCCCAAACTACGTCACATTTGGGATTTCACTGATTATAAAACCCTACCGAAATTCCTGGGTATGATTTAAGGGATGAACAATATGGTCATGCAGAATAAGGCATTAATATTTTCCTTTATAAGTAGCCTAATAATGAACAGCCAATATCCTAATAATATGCATGCTAAAAAACTACTAGTTAATAGTGAGAATTGGACCCTAAACTAAAGTGTTACCATTTGTTTCATACCCTCACTGGGGGCTGAGCCCCCCTAAAATGAAAACCCTAGAATCGCCCCTGCTCTGCGTTCCAGGCAGGTTTTTGAGCCCGTAAGTTATGACTTCAAACCACGACTTTGTAGCGTTCCAGGCAAAGTTACGCCAAACTGCCTGAGCGGTAGCTAGATGTAAACAAAGCATGGCGGACCGTACGGGGCTTATGCTCATTTACAATCATTTCTATCGCCAAAGGTGCTTATTCCTTGCTTATTTGAGGGAAACGGAGGAGAAAAAAGCGCTCAATAAGGCAAGATATAAAGCTGATGTACCTTTTTATTTTACATTTGTATATTTGGAAATGTATTTGGTATTAATTTATTCTTGCACTCAATGAACTGAAAACTAGCCAACGCTAAAAAAGCTGCTGATAATGCATAACATTTGCGGATAAATAACGTTAGATAAATAACCGTGTACGACTTTCATAAACACTGCATCCGTAGGGGCTGCCATTGTTGTTTCGCGGGCTATGTGACGTCAGAGCTCGTAACTGGGAGTACATCGATCTAGTACGAGTTCACAGGTGGGAAGTCACGGGTTTGACTGCCGTTCCAGTGCACTTTCATGGGTAGACGGTTGGAAAAACACGGGTTACGGGTTGCCTGGAACGCGGCGTTATTGTCAGAACATGACTAACACTTATAATATTCCATTAAAAAAACAAGAATTGTCCATTTTGATGTCATGGTGACTTTAAATCACAAGATCGATCTTTTAGTCTATGCTGCTTCCCAGCTAATAAAAATATGTCCCAAGAAGGTTTTGCTAACGTTCCCCTTAAGTTATGAAAATTATATTTCTGAATGTTCTCTAATCGTTAAAAAAAATCTTGGTCATGCAAGTGTTAAGTGAACATTCTATTTTAGAATTTTGCAAACAATATGGGAATGTTACTTTTAAATATTCTCTGAACATTCTAAAACTAAAACGTAGTAACATTTAAAAGATGTTAGACAAACATCCAACTAAAATGTTTCAGAAAAAAACATTTAATTAATTAATTGCTAACGTTTTCAGAACATTATCAAAGACCAGATAACTTTAAACAAACGTACTATTAATGTTACCAGAAGAACGTTTGCTCATAACTTTGAGAGAACCTTGACAGAACGTTCTGAGAACGTTCCCTATGCTGGTTTTCAGTGGATGTGTGATCAAAACTTCACTAAACATTATTTGTAGTGCACCTACCATCCAATAAATCACAATAAATGTTGTGCTTTGTTACTTTTGATATAAAACAAAGGCTTAGCTTCCAAATTCACTTTACTGTACCTGATATATATCAAAATGAATCAACATAGAATAAAATTAAATTGAATCATAAGCTTGTGAATCGCACTGTTTAGTAGTCAAGTGACCGAGAACGATCAGTGAGTAAACTCATCTGCTCTAGTAAGCACGTGTTGAGCTGCTGTTTGAACTTTGAGCGGAACAAGTGGTCCGTGTGGCGCGCGGTTCAAGTGAGTAGCACGGTTTCGTTTCCTGCAGAAAATATAGTTTACATTTCAAAATAAATGCGTTAAACAAGATAATTTATGTATGCTTAATTTCATGATAAGTATGCGATTAATCGCTCAAAGTCTGAGATTTAATTGTGATTATTCACTCACAAAGTCTGAGATAAAAGGTCTGAGATTTAGGCATGATTTAATCTCTCAAAGTGTCTGAGATTTAATCGCGCAAAGTTTACGAATTAATCACTCAAAAGTCTATGTAATCGCGATTAATCACGCAAAGTCTGCGATGTAATCGCGATTAATCTATCAAAAGCCTGCGATTTTAATTGCAATTAATAGCTCAAAGTCTGCGATTTTAATCACGATTACAAATGAATCCATTGACAGCCCTAATATAAATCATAAATGTAATTTATGACCTTGAGGCTGGCCTGAGAGATGTTCATTTGAATGAGCTTGGAGATGCACAATGATCTCTTTCAGGCAGGACCGTGTTCATCAGACCTCAGATGTGTAACTGGAAAAACGGGTTTGTGTGTGTGAAACCGCATTCGATTGTAATCATCTGTGATGAGTCAGCTCAGAGAGCGCAAACACACCTCTCGCTGTCGAGCTGGAGAATGTGTGTATTGATTTACAAAGTGTTTTTAAGGTACAAAGCGATCCTCTATGTCAGAGGAATGTGAGACATGCTTTTGATGACAAAATATTCTCCTGAGCGTCAGAATAAAGGCTCACGCCATCTAGATTAGGATTAGGAGTGTTTCAGCTGTTCTGGGTTCAGTTTGAGGGCGTTTATGAAGTAACCAAGCAGGTTTAGTAGGCAAAGCAATTTTACTGAAGTCATTTTCATATTTTGATATTCATTTGGTGATAGAGACAGCAAAACACGTCTGTGAATGTGTATCTTTTCACATTACAATAAATAAATGTATTGAAAATTAGTAGCAGCACTGATTCACATTCAGAAAGTAATTTGTTTCTGAATACAGTTTAATTCATTTCTGAAATCCGATTTAAATGGATGACTTTGTGTGTGCAAACCAGTGATCACTACAGAATAGAAACTCAGTGTTTTTCACTCAGTCTTTGTGTCATATATCACATTAAATTTACACAACATCTCTAATAAAAAAGTCCTTTTTGCCATGATGCTGTAGCTTTAGTGGTGTGGTGATCAAACTAGGATGATTCCTGGACAAAATATAAAGCAGTTTTAACAGACTTTGATTCTCTCTTTCACTCTTTCCTTCCCCACAGTGAGAACGGCCCTCAAATCACATACGTACGAGACTTCAAAGCCAAAGTTCAGTACTTCAAATTCTGGTGTCAGGTGAGGGTTTCCTTCAGTTCTGCATATTTCATCCAGATGTGTTATTATGGATGGATAAATGCAAATAATTTAATGAGCAAACATCTGTTCGGGTAATGCAAAATAGACCTTTTAACTTGTTTAGTTATATTTGAATCACCTTTTTGTTTGTTTTTAATTTTTCATCATAGCAATTAGCGATGCCACAGCACATAAAGATCAACGTCAGCCGCAAAACGCTGTTTGAAGACTCGTTCCAGCAGGTACTGCAGTCCACGCTCAAAATAAACCATGGCTATGGTAAAACCATGGTGCATTTTTGTTAGTAGCTCTAGCTTTGTTAAACCATATATACAGTCAAACCATCATTTATTCAGACACCTTCAACATTTTCTCACATTATCACAGTTTATTCGCTATAGTTTAGAAAATGGTGCTAAAATATGACAAGAACTCAGAGTGTGTCAGAACAAATTCATCTTGATAATGTCAGATAACTTTGATAGGAAAGGTATGTAATGATTACAATCAACCAATCAGCTGTTAAATGTAAGTACTCAATTAGATAATACCAATTTAGGTCAACCAATGACCAAGCAATGCTTCATTTTGTTCAGTCTGTGGTGTCAAAGCTTGCATTAGCAATTAAAGAAAGAACACTTCAGCAAAACATGCTCAGGTCAAAGTGTCTGAATCATTTTGGCTCCAAATTTTTCTTAATTTTACTGGTAGTCACTGTATGAAGAATTTTTGGGTATAATATGTCACAGTTTACTTTATTTTGCTGTTCTTACTTACATAAATGAACTGTAGTGTCCTGCACCCACTAGTAAACAATTATATCTGGTGTCTGAATAATTTTTTGACCGTATATATAACAGACATATCCCAGTTTTAAAAGGCTCTCCGTGGCGCTCTGATCCAGAGGCAGGTTTAACCTGTTGCTGTGGAGCATGCTTCTTTAAATGCTTCAGGCATCTGCACAGCTCGAGTCTCTGAGATGTGAAGTGACGTTGTTCTGGTGTCTCCCACACAGATCATGAGTTTCAGCGCTCAAGATCTCCGCCGCAGGCTGTGGATCATCTTCCCCGGGGAGGAGGGGCTTGACTATGGAGGCGTGGCAAGGCAGGTTTCATTTTTCAAATATTTTGGATTTTATTGACTTAAGACTGTCTAAAATGAAAGCATACACATGATGTTTGTATTTCCTGTGTGTGTATGTGTGTATATATATATGTGTATATGTATGTATATTTATATGTATATACACCAATTACGCATAACATTTATGACCACCTTCCTAATATTGTGTTGGTCCCCCTTTTGCTGCCAAAACAGCCCTGACCCGTTGAGGCATGGACTCCACTAGACCCCTGAAGGTGTGCTGGGGTATCTGGCACCAAGATGCTAGCAGCAGATCCTTTAAGTCCTGTAAGTTGCGAGGTGGGGCCTCCATGGATCGGACTTGTTTGTTCAGCACATCCCCCAGATGCTCAATTGGATTGAGATCTGGGGAATTTAGAGGCCAAGTCAACACCACAAACTCGTTGTTGTGCTCCTCAAACCATTCCTGAACCATTTTTGCTTTGTGGCAGGAGCATTATCCTGCTGAAAGAGCCACAGCCACCAGGGAATAAAAAGGGTGAAAGGGTGTACATGGTCTGCAACAATGCTTAGGTAGGTGGTACGTGTCAAACTAACATCCACATGGATGGCAGGACCCAAGGTTTCCCAGCAGAACATTGCCCAAAGCATCACACTGCCTCCGCCGGCTTGCCTTCTTCCCATAGTGCATCCTGGTGCCACACAGACCAGGCCTGATGCTCACGTGCCACTGTTGGTGCTTTCGGTGGTGGACAGGGGTCAGCATGGGCACCCTGACTGGTCAGCGGCTATGCAGCCCCATACACAACAAACTGAGATGCGCTGTGTATTCTGACACCTTTCTATCAGAACCAGCATTAACTTCTATTGTAATTATGTAATTATGCATAAATTACTATAGTAAGTACATGTAGTAACATGTAACTATGTCACCTTAAAATAAAGTGTTGTCATATAGGCTGTGAGTGAAATTTTATGATGCGCATTGAGGAATTTATTTGGTAAATATGTTTCCATTGTAGTTTATGTGCATGTCAATTGAGCGCATGCTTTTTTTTTTTTATGTGCATTTTTAGAAATTATGTACATTTATGCCGTTTCCATCCATATAGTTATATTCCAAAATGTGCATGAAAATATGTGGATGGAAACAGCAGTAGTGATGTAGTTTTAAAGCATCACTTGTGTGTAGACCAGGTGTAAATACTTTAAAGTAATGCTTGTTGTGTGTTTGGTGCAGGGAATGGTTCTTCCTGTTATCTCACGAGGTGTTGAACCCCATGTACTGCCTGTTCGAGTACGCTGGCAAAGACAACTACTGCCTCCAGATAAACCCCGCCTCCTACATCAACCCCGACCACCTCAAATACTTCAAGTTCATTGGACGCTTCATTGCCATGGTAATGTTGTTTTGCCATATTTGTTCAGAAAGATTGTATTCCAAGTGGTGAGATTATTTTTTTTCTGTTAAGTTTCATAACTGGATTAGTACGTTCATGAACTTTTATAAAGGCAAAAATCTCTATCGTGCCAATTTAACGTGTTTTTTTTTTTCTGATTCCTGTAGGCCTTGTTTCATGGGAAGTTCATCGACACAGGCTTCTCGTTGCCGTTCTACAAGCGCATCCTGAACAAGCCCTGGGCTCTAAAAGACCTGGAGTCCATTGACCCGGAGTTCTACAACTCTCTCATCTGGATCAAGTCAGTTTACCTTCTTCTTTACCTGCTATGAGCTATTATGACTTCCTGAGTCTTTTCTTGTGTTTGTATGTTGTGATTATAAACCCCACAGATGTTTCTCGCAGCTCAGCATAGTTTGATTTCTGTCATGAACGCCTCTCAAAGTGTTTGTGTGTGTTGTGTCAGGGATAATAACATCGAGGAGTGCGGTCTGGAGATGTTCTTCTCGGTGGATAAGGAGATCCTGGGTGAGGTGTCCACTCACGAGCTGAAGCCGGACGGCGGGAACATCCAGGTCACAGAGGAGAACAAGGAGGAGTACATCAGGTGCCGCTCTGCCCGTCTCTCAGTGTCACGATTAAACGCTCTTAAAGCCAAACTGACACACATTAAGCTCTCTGGATGCTTTAGGACGGCTGATGATGTTATTTTACAGGGTTATATTCATTACACTTCATTATCCAATTAGTGCTCATATTATAAAGAAGTCTGGTTTCCCATTTCCCTCATTTCAGTGCCGTCACACTGGGTCTGTTCCAAAACGTGAATAGTCAAAATCTGCTAAGGGGTAATAATGGAACAAACGGTTTTAAAAAGTGATTCTTCACTATTATTTACAACAGAATATGCATTTTCATGGGTTTAAATTAAATATTTTTGTTATAAGAGACAGTAAAACAACTTTGTGCATCAAAACCACTCCTTTCCTGTTAAAAAAGAAAAAGAAAAAAGGAAATAACTTGATTTTCAAAAGTCAACGGATTTGTGACAGCTGGAAATAATATTTTTGAAAAGCCAAACATGTCCATCTGTGAGTAACGCAATTTATTTAAGGCAAGACACCCCAGGTCAATAGGGTAAAAAAATATCACCATACTTCCCTGTTGATTTGATTACATTAAGAATTGCACAAAAAAAATTGTATTACAAGTTTTCTGAAATGTTATGTTTAAATATGCAAATGAGGTGTTATGTAATTAAATATGCACTAATTTGCATACATTTCTAGAACAAAAATATGAACACTGGATAAAGCCAGGTTCAAAATTCTTGTTTCGTTGACATATTAGAGTTAAAGGTTTTTACAGAGGGGA
Source organism: Rhinogobio ventralis (assembly GCA_039654625.1). Taxonomy (NCBI): domain Eukaryota; kingdom Metazoa; phylum Chordata; class Actinopteri; order Cypriniformes; family Gobionidae; genus Rhinogobio; species Rhinogobio ventralis. The sequence goes on from CM077203.1 coordinate 3,517,551, forward strand.
TATCTTTGGATATCTTTTTATCATAAATCAGAAAATATTGTCAACAGACAAAAAAATACATTTTCAACATGTTTTTAGGAATGAAATGTATTAATTCGGGCAAATGATATATGAACAAACCTTCAGAATATAGAATGAAACTAAAGTTTGGTGTGTTAAGTGCTGCTGAAGTGGAGATTTCTGACTTTGTATTTTGGATGTTTTCTTTCCACTAATCTGAAAAAACACTTTATGAAAAGCCAAAAAGCGCAAAATCTCAAAATTGACAGATTAATGAAGTTTTTGCCTGTAGTGTCTCGCCTTAAGCCATGAAATTAAACTCAATAAAATAAGTATAATGAACTACCCAAAAAAGCATTTCAAACGTCTCCAGCACGTTTTATAATTGCACAAAATTCAAACCGGTCACCCCTCATACGTCCGTCAAAAACTTTGGCTGGTTGACGGTTGGAATATTAGAACTAAAACTTAGACATAACGCACTCATGGGCATCAGTCACGTCACTGAATACTTGCCGGCTAAGAAATGAATGATTATTACCTTACGATCCATCTGTTTTTAAATCCACATCACTTGAAAAGCATGGCATCGATGTCTGTCAAAAAACAACGTGCACAATACACAGTAGTATTTACGAGAAGCCGCGGTCTAGGGAGTTCACGCATTTCCTGGACAACCCACACGACCGGGTGTTTTGACTGCCATCGGTTTCCTTGAAGAGGGAGAAAATGGCGGCCTGAGCGGCTTCAACATGCTGTCTGTCAGAGACCATAACGTACATAATACATAACACAACATGACACATAATTGACTATCATAAGCATAGATTCAAGAACTTGACAGGTGACTTTTATAAAATGTAGTTTGAGCACCATCTTCTCCAGTTATTTAAAAATTTAAAAAGGCAATTATCAAAGTTTGATAAAATCTAAGATGATTTTTTTTTTTACATGATTTGTTGCATTTAATTACCCCTTAGCAGATTTTGACGCACGCACGCACTCACTCATTCTCACTCACTCACACTCACACACACACTCTCTCTCTCTCTCTCTCTCTCTCTCACACACACACACACACACACACACACACACACACACACACACACACACACACTCACACTCACACACTCACTCTCACACTCTCTCTCTCACACTCACACACACACACTCTCTCTCTCACACTCACACACACACACACACTCTCTCTCTCTCTCTCTCTCTCTCTCTCTCTCTCACTCACTCACACTCACACACTCACTCACACACACTCACACACTCTCTCTCTCTCTCACACACACACACACACACTCTCTCACACACACACACACTCTCCATAGGTGTAATGGTTTTTATACTGTACAAACTGTATATTCTCTCCCCTTACACTAACCCTAACCCTCAATTTAGGTCCCCATGAGTCAGTGTCCACTGGGATAGAATACATGTGTACACACTCTCACTCACTCACTCACTCACTCACTCACTCACTCACTCACACTCACACACTCTCACACACTCTCTCTCTCTCTCACACACACACACACACACACACACACACTCTCTCTCTCTCACACACACACACTCTCCATTGGTGTAATGGTTTTTATACTGTACAAACTGTATATTCTCTCCCCTTACACTAACCCTAACCCTCAATTTAGGTCCCCATGAGTCAGTGTGCACTGGGATAGAATACATGTGTACACACTCTCACTCACTCACTCACTCACTCACTCACTCACTCACTCACTCACTCACACACACTCACACACTCTCTCTCTCACACACTCTCTCTCACACACACACACTCTCTCCATAGGTGTAATGGTTTTTATACTGTACAAACTGTATATTCTCTCCCCTTACACTAACCCTAAACCTCAATTTAGGTCCCCATGAGTCAGTGTGCACTGGGATAGAATACATGTGTACACACACACACACAAACACACACACACACGTATTTACACTCCTAAGCAAAAGAAAACCTTTTAATTGTCTTAACCACAAATTATTGGTCAGTAAATTAGCTAAATTTAAGCAAATGCACTACTTAAAAAGCCATTGCTGTCTCAGAAAGCATCAAAGAATATGCAGAATATGGGAGGTTGTGTGCAGAGTGATGAATCACAATGAAACATGAGTTGTCTTCTTTAAAATCTGCTGAGTAATATAATAATAAATGCATCTCTAGCTCAGTGGAGCGTGGAGGAAGAGTGTCATTAGCTGCTGGTGTTGGTGAGCTACACTGTGAAAAGTCATTTAATGCTTTGGCGTAAAGGAGAATATGGCAGATAACAATTGTAAAGTTATCTAAAGAGGAATGATCAGATGTTATGTTTCAACAAGACGATGCTCCTGCCCAGACTGCAAAGACAACCAAGAAGTGGCTTGAGAACGAGTCCATCAGGCTCATGTTTTGTCCTGGTCAGAGTCCAGATTTGCTATAGAGAATATTTGGTCTCATACAAAAAATGTCAATTTTGGTTGAATTCAAGGTTTTTCACCGTTAGAGGTGGCTTATTCAAAACAAAGGCGTAACTTGCTTCCGCTTCTTCTGCTCATGTGTATGTGGGGTAACACAGCGCTGTTTTATCATATTACACACATTTGAGTGTGTTGAAAGTTATGTTATAATAGACACTGCAGTGTGAGCGATGTTAGGCATGGTAAAACATGGTACTCGTGGTAAATCAAGAACAGCAGATTAAATCAATAAGACTGTGTTGAGCTGGAGAACAATGATTAGTTTCTGTCCATGAATGATCCAAACAGTTGCTCACCTGACTTATAAAACACATCAGATATTAAAGCGTCTTTGGTGTTTCCATGGTTTCTACTAAATAAAATCGAGGGTCATTCGGGGATGATGTCATTGATAGGCGATGCATGGTCTGTGTCCTGGGTAAAATTGCTTATTTCTCTGGATTTAAACATTCTTGGAAACATTTGGGATAATGCAAGTACACAAGTCAACAAAATATATAACACTGTTCTAGTGGTTTTTAGATGTTTTAATCCAAAAATCGTACATATTGTGCCTTTAAGCCCTCGTCTAGCGATCCCGATGCTCCAAATAGCAATTAAACATCTAAAAGTATCTTTATTTGTACGTTTTCTGAGAGGAGTACCTTTCTCTTGTTCCCTTCAGCACATCGTTTTAAAGCGCAGTATTCCAACCTTGTGAATATTCATAGTGAATTCTCGATGGCATGAGTCTGAACCAATGAGATTCTCAAACAAAACGATCTTACTTGCGCTGAGTTGCAGATCCGAAGCGCACGCACAAAGATGCCTCAGACAGCACGTGATCCCCATATACACATGAATTACAGTATTTCAAAATATCTGTAATGGCGAGTATTCACGCAAACATTATCCGTTATGTCGTAAATGAATGTTTGGTTAACTGTTGGGGAAAAACATCTGATGTGTGACATTATATTAGATCCGTGCGGTACAGTAGGTCTGAATATATAGGATGTGTGTTTCATTAATGTGAATCAAACAGTTGTGGTATCATGGAAAAGAAAAAGTTGAATATATATTTTTCCTATAGATATTTGATTTTGACTTGATGTGTGCCACATTTGGTGTTATTACCAGGGTATGATTACTAGATGATTTTGTTTTGGAAACTCGGTTTTCTCAAAATTGACTTTGCTGACTCTATCGAATTCAAACAGGTGTAGCTCAGTCATTTTTTTTGTCTGATTCCAACAAATTATACATTATTTTGAAGGTTTTTAATAGAGAATGTGAAAATATAACAAATTTTTGAAAATGTGCTCATTGCGACCCATTTTGCCAGCACGGTTCGCACAAATATATATAATTTACCCATAAAGTGTGTTTCAAACCAGGTTCTGTATTTGTAAGATGCTGCCTATGTCGACAGGGATTGGGGTTGGATCGAAGCTGCTGTGTGTCTCAATATCTCCGCAGGTGTTGTTCAGTGTTGGTAGTAAATGTCCTGTTGTGCGCTCTGTCCAGGCTGGTGGCGGAGTGGCGGCTGTCTCGTGGTGTCGAGGAACAAACTCAAGCTTTCTTTGAAGGATTTAATGAGGTTCTTCCGCAGCAGTACCTGCAGTATTTCGACGCCAAAGAGCTGGAGGTGAGAGACGCTGATTCAAAATCCCATAAATCCCTCATGTACAGCTGCCTAAAAAATAAAGCTTAAAGAGGATGTATTATGCACTTTTACAAAGTCTTGATGTTGTTTTTGGGCTTGACTAGAGCAGGTTTTCCTGCTTGAATGTTGATTATTTCCCCATATTCTCCATTGTTGCAGCTCGTCTCTTCCCAGTCTGTCAGTAACGCTCAGCTTAGTTCCCGTCTCTATGAAGCCCCGCCTTCTGAAAAGCACACTGTGCTCTGATTGGTCGGCTGTAGGGGTGTAACGATACACTTGTCACGATTCGATATAAATCGCGATACAATTTATTATATTGTATTATTATCAGGACCCACGAATATTCCCCCATTGCATCATTATACATTATATTCAACAATATATATATATATATATAGTCGTTTAATGTAGTAATGTCACTGAAACTCCGTAAACTTACATTTTTTCCCGTCATGCATTACTCACGCTTTCAATGCAGGCAGCATTCTCTCCCGGTGCTCGCTATGTCCCGCCTCTCCCGCTATTAATGCACTATATAAGAATAAACAATCTAAAATGCTTTGAATAATCATACTACTAAAACTAAAAATGTGATCTGGTGATTTAAATGATGCTTGCGCTTTGACTTTGAGTGTCATTCCGGCAGCGCGTGCGCTTCAGATGATCAATGCAATCAGTCACAGTTCTAATCGCAAGAAAGAGTGTCAACATGACTATTCCCAAACTGTAAGTGTTTAGCTCATCCAAAAAATGTTATTCTGCATTTACTCACTCTCATGTTGTTTTTGCGCGTCACGCAATCATCTGAACGTCCGTTTACTACAGTATGCGCGTCGTGGTAAATCTGGGGCCTGTACCATGAAGCCGGTTTCCCTGGCTAGCCAGGTAAGTTTCAGTTTAGATACCATTAAAGTGGTTTGGCTTTTATTTGTGTTCATCGTCATAGTAACTTAAGCTCCACAGCAAACCTGCTCCGGAGCAGGTTATGTTCGGGATAATAGATCTAAAACTGAAATTGAACCAACCAGTGAGCAAAGTGACATGCAATAAAGTCACTCCCCCAGTTTCTCTTGCTCCAAATTAAAGGTCTCTATATGATAAAAAAATATATTGTCTGGCTTTAATGATGATTACTTAATATAATAGTTGTATATGATTTATAATTATAATTTTATATATACATCAACTATATAAACTTATTTCACAACTTTCACTTTATTTTCTTTATTTCTAATTTTCTTTATCCTTTTTCATGGAAAAGCATTTTCTTCTGTGTGAATGCATTTCAATTCTTTATATACTTCAATCTCTTAATCTTCAGCAAAAGAGTTTTGAATCACGTTGGCTCTCTCGCGAGAAATGAGTCTCTCTCTCTGTGTTGAAAGGCACGTGATTGGCTGCTCACTGCTGATGTCAGACTTTCATGTGCATGCGCTCCATGAACTCAGGATCAAAGCCTGAGTTGACAGAGAAAGCTGAATAGATTGGTTTGGTTTTGTCAACTCAACTTACCCTGTAACCCTGAGTTTGTTCAGCTACCATCATGGTACAGGCCCCTGTTCATCATATAAAGCCATCGTGTCTCTTCAGAAGACTTGGATTTGGATTAGACACTCGATTCGTTATTTTTACGATGCCCTTATGACAATTTTTGGATCTTTTAAGTTTGAGAGGAGTGGACTTTAAATGGCGGGACAGAAATCTCTCAGGTATTATATCTTCATTTGTGTTTAGGAGTTAAACGAAACGACATGAGGGTGAGTACATGATGACAGAGTTTACATTTTTGGGTGAATTATACCTTATAAATACAGCAAGCTGAGCCTTGGATAAAACAACTTGATATCGCGAATCATATCGTTTACATATCGTCGCATTTTTATATCACGATATATCGATTAATGATGTATCGTTACACCCCTAGTCAGCTGGAGCAGTGTGTCGTGATTGGTCAAGCGGTTTCGAGCGTGTTTGGGAAATGTCCCGCCCCTTTATCATAACCGCCAGTTTCAACACACGACTAACTAACTCAACCAGGCCCCGCCCCTTTATTCTGCGTATGAATTATTTAAATGAGGAATATTGTGACGTGTTGGTTCCGGAAGAAACTCAAGACTACGATGGAGTTCAGAAACACTGACACTGATATAGAGAATAACTCAGAGCTTTTTCATGCTCAAACAGCAACACTACACACTAAAGAACAAGGAAAAAAGCACAGTATGTCCTCTTTAAGCATATCTGAAAGTCATTGAATTAGATAACATCAGGATGTATTTAAATGTGTAAACAGTTTTCTGTTGCATGTATCCAGTATTTAACAGTGTTTCTTGTGTCGTAGGTGATGTTGTGTGGTATGCAGGAAATCGATTTGAATGACTGGCAGAGAAACACCATTTACAGACATTACACCTCCTCCAGTAAACAGATCCTGTGGTTCTGGCAGGTACTGACACTATGGATTTAAGATTAGTATTCATTCAGATTGCACCGAGTTTTAAGACACTTCATCTTTTCTCTCTAGTTTATTAAAGAGATGGACAATGAGAAGCGCATGAGACTGTTGCAGTTTGTCACCGGCACCTGTCGTCTGCCCGTCGGAGGCTTTGCTGACCTGATGGGTGAGTTATTTTAGATGCACATCTGTTTTTATGCACATGAAATAGCATGCACTATGCATTTAACGTCCATAATGTGAGTTAAAGGATTAGTTCACTTCAAAATTAAAATTTCCTGATATTTTACTCACCCGCATCTCATCCAAGATGTTCGTGTCTTTCTTTCTTCAGTCGAAAAAGAAATTTTTCTTTGAGGAGAACATTCCAGGATTTTTCTCCCCATCACAGGCTTCCTTGGCAACCAAAATGTTGAAGGTCCAAATCAATGCAGTTTAAAGGAAGGGCTTCAGAGGCTCTGCACGATCCCAGACGAGGAAAGGGTCTTATCTAGACAAACCATCAGTCATTTAAAAACATTTTTTAAAATGAATATACTTTACCTAAATTGCTCATCTTGCGCTGCTCTGCGACGTGCCAGTGATTGCGTAATCACATCGAAACGGTCACGGTAGACGTAGGCAGAAGTACCGCCCCGTGTTTACAAAGCGCTCGTGTGAAGACTAATACAAACGCCCTTTAGCAAAAGAAAAGGTAAAACAACGATGTCGGACGATTTTGAAGTTGAAGGTGGAGTGTTTTTTGGTAAAGGGCGTTTGTATTAGTCTTCGCACGTTCGCTTGGGGCGGTGCTTCCACCTGCGTCTAGCGTGACCTTTCCGCCATGATTGCGCAATCCATGGGACGTCGCAGAGCAGCGCAAGATGAGCAATTTAGGTTAAAAAGTATATTAGTGTTTATTTTTTCTTGAAAATGACCGATGGTTTGTCTAGATAAGACCCTATTCCTCGTCTGGGATCGTGCAGAGCCTCTGAAGCCCTTCCTTTGAAACTGCATTGATTTGGACCTTCAACATTTTGGTTGCAATGGAAGTCTGTGATGGGGAGAAAAATCCTGGAATGTTTTCCTCAAAAAACTTAATTTCATTAAAAGACATGAACATCTTGGATGAGATGGGGGTGAGTAAAATGTCCGGAAATTTTCATTTTGAAGTGAAATAATCCTTTAAGGCAAGACACTACAGGTGAACAGGGTAAAAAAAGTGTTTAATAGACATAACCCTACTTTCCCCAGTAATTAATCATAATCAATTAATGTAAATAGCATCAGTTCTATGTATTTAGGATATTTTGCAATAGATGACAGAAAACTGCTCTTGGTCCTTTACTCTAAAAAAAAAAAAAGAGCTCTATGAAGACATATTTTAGTGTGGAGATTAGTGATGTGTTTTATTTGTCTGCTCACAGGAAGTAACGGAGCGCAGAAGTTCTGCATCGAGAAGGTCGGGAAAGAGAACTGGCTTCCCCGCAGCCACACATGGTACATAACCTCATTCATATACACATTATATTCATCTGAAGAGAGCGGTTCACATTTCTCTTGATGTGAGCTGTTATTGAATAGTTTTGTTTATTTCTGTGTATTTAAGCTGTGCAAGTCAGAGGAGGCTTGTTTTAAACTGTTCAATGGTTGCATCAGTGTCAACTGTCTATTTACATCATTTAATCTATTAATAATCTATCAATCAGTTGGCAATTTTTTTTTAGTAATAATAACAATAATCATAATCATCACAATACAAATGTATTATTATTACCAGCAATTAATATGAATACAATAGCATTAATAATGAATATATGATGTATTGTTGTTGTTATTGTTATTATTTTAAAGATATTCTTGAAATATTTATATATTTTATGTCTGTGTTTTTTAATATATATATATATATATATATATATACACATTTCAAGAATATCTTTTAAAATAATAACAATACAGGGAGTGCAGAATTATTAGGCAAATGAGTATTTTGACCACATCATCCTCGTTATGCATGTTGTCTTACTCCAAGCTGTATAGGCTGGTAAGCCTACTACCAATTAAGCATATTAGGTGATGTGCATCTCTGTAATGAGAAGGGGTGTGGTCTAATGACATCAACACCCTATATCAGGTGTGCATAATTATTAGGCAACTTCCTTTCCTTTGGCAAAATGGGTCAAAAGAAGGACTTGACAGGCTCAGAAAAGTCAAAAATAGTGAGATATATTGCAGAGGGATGCAGCAGTCTTAAAATAGCCAAGCTTCTGAAGCTTATCATCGAACAATCAAGCGTTTCATTCAAAATAGTCAACAGGGTCGCAAGAAGCGTGTGGAAAAACCAAGGCGCAAAATAACTGCCCGTGAACTGAGAAAAGTCAAGCGTGCAGCTGCCAAGATGCCACTTGCCACCAGTTTGGCCATATTTCAGAGCTGCAACATCACTGGAGTGCCCAAAAGCACAAGGTGTGCAATACTCAGAGACATGGCCAAGGTAAGAAAGGCAGAAAGTCGACCACCACTGAACAAGACACACAAGCTGAAACGTCAAGACTGGGCCAAGAAATATCTCAAGACTGATTTTTCTAAGGTTTTATGGACTGATGAAATGAGAGTGAGTCTTGATGGGCCAGATGGATGGGCCCGTGGCTGGATTGGTAAAGGGCAGAGAGCTCCAGTCCGACTCAGACGCCAGCAAGGTGGAGGTGGAGTACTGGTTTGGGCTGGTATCATCAAAGATGAGCTTGTGGGGCCTTTTCGGGTTGAGGATGGAGTCAAGCTCAACTCCCAGTCCTACTGCCAGTTTCTGGAAGACACCTTCTTCAGGCAGTGGTACAGGAAGAAGTCTGCATCCTTCAAGAAAAACATGATTTTCATGCAGGACAATGCTCCATCACACGCGTCCAAGTACTCCACAGCGTGGCTGGCAAGAAAGGGTATAAAAGAAGAAAATCTAATGATATGGCCTCCTTGTTCACCTGATCTGAACCCCATTGAGAACCTGTGGTCCATCATCAAATGTGCGATTTACAAGGAGGGAAAACAGTACACCTCTCTGAACAGTGTCTGGGAGGCTGTGGTTGCTGCTGCACGCAATGTTGATGGTGAACAGATCAAAACACTGACAGAATCCATGGATGGCAGGCTTTTGAGTGTCCTTGCAAAGAAAGGTGGCTATATTGGTCACTGATTTGTTTTTGTTTGGTTTTTGAATGTCAGAAATGTATATTTGTGAATGTTGAGATGTTATATTGGTTTCACTGGTAAAAATAAATAATTGAAATGGGTATAAATTTGTTTTTTGTTAAGTTGCCTAATAATTATGCACAGTAATAGTCACCTGCACACACAGATATCCCCCTAAAATAGCTAAAACTAAAAACTACTTAAAATATTGATACAAAAATATTCAGCTTTGATATTAATGAGTTTTTTGTGTTCATTGAGAACATGGTTGTTGTTCAATAATAAAATTAATCCTCAAAAATACAACTTGCCTAATAATTCTGCACTCCCTGTAATAATAATTGTTATTAATGTATCATATATAAAATAACAGATACAATCAGGAATTTTTCATTTTGAGTTTATCAAATGCAGCCTTATTGTAAAGTGTTAATATTTATTCATATTATTTACTTTTTTATTAATTTAATAATTTTACTAATTATTTGTTGTTTATTCAATAATTATTCATAAATTATATAAATTATTAAATGTAATTAGTTACTTACTATATTTTATTTTGAAATAACTAATTTCTCATGGTTTCTAACCTAGTGCTTCATATACTTGTGTAATTCTTTACACATTTGCATTATGTGTTCATACTTGTATTCTGCATATAATAATAATCCTAAAATTAGGGATGCACGAAATATCGGCCACCATATCGGTATCGACCAACATATGTTAATTTTTAATGTTATCATTATCAGCCCGATAAGAAAATGTCCGATATATTAAAGGTGATAAGTAATGTATTATTTCCTTCAGCTGAGACACTTCATGATGCTTTTGAATTGCTTGAAAAGGAAAATACAGTTCAGTGCAACATGTGCCAATACTACAATGCTAATACCCTAGCAACCGCATAGCACCCAGAGTACTTTAGCAACCGCATAACTACACCCTAGCAACTACCCTGAATATCCTAGCAACCGCATAACAACCACCCAGAGTACCTTATCAACCACATAACACCCTAGCAACCAGCCCAAGTACCTTAGCCACCGCATAGAAACACCCTAGCAACCACCCTGAGTACCCTAGCAACCGCATAGCAACACCCTAACAACCACCCCAAATACCTTAGCAACCAAATAACAACACCCTAGCAACCACCCAGAGTACCTTAGCAACCGCATATCTGTCTGTCAAAAATTCTAACTTTTAAAATGACTAAACTAAACCTTAAAAAACAATTTCAAACTTAACCTGTAAACTTAAAATCTTTAAACTTAAAGCTGTTAAAACTGCTTCAAACTTTCAGGTCTAGCTTTATCAAGCCAACTTCAAAGTTTGTTTACAAACTTTACTCATCTAGTTCAGATTGTAATGCAGCATGCACAGTCATCGAGTGTGTTCAATCACAGCTGTAAATGTTCCTGCTTCTCTTTCTGCTTCAGTTTCAATCGTCTGGATCTTCCGCCGTACAGGAGCTATGAGCAGCTGAAGGAGAAGCTGATGTTTGCCATCGAGGAGACGGAAGGTTTCGGACAGGAGTGAGACGCTAACACACACACACACACACACACACACACACACACTAGTTTAACTGAGAGGACAGACCATGGCTCGATGATCTGGCACACCAGTGCATTATGGGAAAATTGGGGTTTCTGCACTCACCTGTCACTTGGTATTCATTTTTATATTCCCGTGAGATGAAGAGGGCTTTATGCAAGCGTGTAAGATACGTGACTTTGATGTTTCTACATGTGATTAATCCAGCGAGACTTCTGAAGCACCGAGAGCTTTCCTCTACGGCTCCAGGAGAAAGAGCAGAACGATCGTTATGATTCACGAGAGCTCTGTGAATGTGTGTTTTTATGTTTGCAACCCTACGACGGGTCTCCTCCTCGTGCCTTTTTTCCTCACTGTCGTCCAAAACAACTCGGTTGTGAAAGTGTAGCAGTCTGAGACCGCAGGGGCGGCAGTCCAGAACGCCATTGCTTGTTGCACGACTGACCAAAATATTCATTCAAACTGCCAAGAAATGCCCGTTTTCATCCCAAAATCAAAATAAAAACATTTAGATATTTTACATTGTGACTTTGAAATTAAAACAAACTCATGACAATTTTTTCAAAACAAACTTTTCACAAATTCTCATTATTGTAATGTGGATTAAAATATTTTCCATATGTGAAAAAATATATACTTTCAACTGTAAGTATATGTTTTGCTCTAATGAATTTAACTTGTGTTTGTCTAAATAAAAAAAGAATGATTTAACCAAATTAATACATTTGTTAAATAATTCAATAACAATGTTTTCAGAAATGAGAATGATTATGATAATGTAAATCTGTGAGTTAAATGTTTGTATATTTAACACACACACACACACACACACACACACACACACACACACACGTGTGTGTGTATGTATATATATATATATATATATATATATATATATATATATTAGTGCTGTCAAATCATTTAATCGCATCCAAAATAAAGGTTTGTTTCCATTATATATGTGTGTGTACTGTGTATGATTATTATGTATATATAAACACACACATGCATGTATATATTTAGAAAAACATTGTTATATTTATCTATATAAAATATTTATATATTATATAAATATATATACAGTATATACATGCAAATATATACATGAATGAGTGTGTATGTGTATGTGTGTGTATATATATATATATATATATATATATATATATATATATATATATATATATATATATATATATATATATATATATATATATATATATATATATATATATATATATATATATATATACACAGTACACACACATATATAATGTAAACAAACCTTTATTTTGGATGCAATTAATCGATTTGACAGCACTAATATATACACACACACACACACACACACACACACATATACACACATACATACATACATACATCCACACACACACATATATATATCTTGATTTTGTGGTGAAATATGGCCTTGACATTTCTAAAATGATGAAATTTTCAAGACTTGCACTTGGTCTCTGGTGTGTTTAATTTCTCGCTCTGGTTCTTGAGCACAGATTCACATTACTGAATTATTTCTCTGAAATGAGCTGAAATTGTGTCATTTTTGATGCACGACAGATGTGGCACTGTCCTCGGATCCCTGAAGCGATAATGTGAGTTTACTTCGGGACTAAAATCGTGAGAGTGCAGTATTTATTACAGGTGCACGTGTCCGTCTGACAGCGGAGTATCGAGCGCTCTAGTTCTATAGGGCGGCTGCTTTTTAAAGCGTCTTTTTAAGTGTTCTGGAAGCTCTTTGGCTGTTCAGATTGTAGTTTATTTCATGTTTCCTTAATTTTTTGAAGTGATACCAGTCTAAACCACTGGAGCACAAAAGCCCCACTTATAGTGTGCAGTTGTGGTTCAGTGCATTGCATTGTGGGTAATAAAATCAAGGCTCATATGGATGACTGTCTTTTTGAATTTTAAGAAAATAAATCAACACCAAATATTTATTTCAATAGTTATTTTTATCCAAATGACCCTGTTTGAATGAGTATCTAACTAGTGAAATCCCCGGGACGATGGATTATTAAGTGACATGGCTTTCATTTTGACTTTTATTTCCGACTGATCCATGTAAACCAAACAACTTTGACTCTGTATATGAACTGAATCCTGTACATGTGTGAATACTCTCCTCTCTGTTCGGATGAATCTAATGATTTTAGTATTAAAGTAGAAGCGACTGCTTTCACGGTTGTTTCAGAGTTTATTTACTAGAGCTGATTTGTATGTATAGTCAAATGTGAAAAGATGTTCAGCAGCTGAATAAATAATTCTATGGGAAATGTCTTGCGGTTGGTGTTTTTATTTATTTTTCTTTTTGAGCCCTGGACTGTTCATAATGCAAGGAAATGAGTGTCAGCAACAAATCCACATGGGATGAGATTTTATTTTAAAGGGGTCATGACATGAGAAATCAAACTGGCCTTGATATTTTGACATATAAGAGGTTTTTGTGCCATTAAAACTTCCAGCAGGTTTCATAGTTTTAAACATCCTGATTATAAGCCAAGCATTTATTTAATCAAGCTCCAAAAGCGATTCATTTTGATATTGCAGGATCTGTCACATCATACATTTGCATACGCCCGCCTCCAGAGCAAGACATCGACCAATAGCTATACATCATCGCACCGTAGGCCCCGCCCACTGATGTTCAGTCGCTTAGCGCTTAAGTTGAGATTTTGGTCGTCTTCGTCTCAGTGTTATTTTAGTATTATTAATATACTATTATTAGAATAAACTTTTATTTTTATATTTTCAGTTTTAGTTGAAATTGTAGCTTATACACTGTATCAGGCATAACATTGTGTATATTTATATGTATATACACCAATTACGCATAACATTTATGACTACTTTCCTAATATTGTGTTGGTCCCCCTTTTGCTGCCAAAACATCCCTGACCCGTCGAGGCAAGGACTCCGCTAGACCCCTGAAGGTGTGCTGTGGTATCTGGCACCAAGATGTTAGCAGCAGATCCTTTAAATCTGCTTTAAAAGTTGCGAGGTGGGGCCTCCATGGATCGGACTTGTTTGTTCAGCACATCCCACAGATGCTCGATTGGATTGAGATCTGGGGAATTTGGAGGCCAAGTCAACACCTCAAACTCGTTGTGCTCCTCAAACCATTCCTGAACCATTTTTTCCATTCCTGAACCATTTTTTTGTGGCAGGAGCATTATCCTGCTGAAAGAGCCACAGCCACCAGGGAATACCGTTTCCATGAAAGGGTGTACATGGTCTGCAACAATGCTTAGGTAGGTGGTACGTGTCAAAGTAACATCCACATGGATGGCAGGACCCAAGGTTTCCCACCAGAACATTGCCCAAAGCATCACACTGCCTCCGCTGGCTTGCCTTCTTCCCATAGTGCATCCTGGTGCCATGTTTTCCCCAGGTAAGCCACGCACCCGGCCATCCATGTGATGTAAAAGAAAATGTGATTCATTAGACCAGGCCACCTTCTTCCATTGCTCCGTGGTCCAGTTCTGATGCTCACGTGCCACTGTTGGTGCTTTCTGCGGTGGACAGGGGTCAGCATGGGCACCCTGACTGATCTGCGGCTATGCAGCCCCATACGCAACAAACTGTGATGCACTGTGTATTCTGACACCTTTCTATCAGAACCAGCATTAACTTCTTGAGCAATTTTGAGCTACAGTAGCTCGTCTGTTTGATCGGAACACACGGGCCAGCCTTCGCTCCCCACGTGCATCAATGAGCCTTGGCCGCCCATGACCCTGTCGCCGGTTCTCCACTGTTCCTTCCTTGGAGCACTTTTGATAGATACTGACCACTGCAGACCGGGAACACCCCATAAGAGCTGCAGTTTTGGAGATGCTCTGACCCAGTCGTCTAGCCATCACAATCTGGCACTTGTCAAACTCGCTCAAATCCTTACGCTTGCCCATTTTTCGCTTGCTTCTAACACATCAACTTTGAGGACAAAATGTTCACTTGCTGCCTAATATATCCCACCCACTAACAGGTAATATAATCAGTAATATAAACAGGAAGAGATAATCAGTGTTATTCACTTCACCTGTCAGTGGTCATAATGTTATGCCTGATCTGTGTGTGTGTGTATGTATATATATGTATGTGTATATATATATTAGGCAGCAAGTGAACATTTTGTCCTCAAAGTTGATGTATTAGAAGCAGGAAAAATGGCCAAGCGTAAGGATTTGAGCGAGTTTGACAAGGGCCAAATTGTGATGGCTAGACGACTGGGTCAGAGCATCTCCATATATATATATATATATATATATATATATATATATATATATATATATACATACACTCACCTAAAGGATTATTAGGAACACCTGTTCAATTTCTCATTAATGCAATTATCTAATCAACCAATCACATGGCAGTTGCTTCAATGCATTTAGGGGTGTGGTCCTGGTCAAGACAATCTCCTGAACTCCAAACTGAATGTCAGAATGGGAAAGAAAGGTGATTTAAGCAATTTTGAGCGTGGCATGGTTGTTGGTGCCAGACGGGCCGGTCTGAGTATTTCACAATCTGCTCAGTTACTGGGATTTTCACGCACAACCATTTCTAGAGTTTACAAAGAATGGTGTGAAAAGGGAAAAACATCCAGTATGCGGCAGTCCTGTGGGCCAAAATGCCTTGTTGATGCTAGAGGTCAGAGGAGAATGGGCCGACTGATTCAAGCTGATAGAAGAGCAACTTTGACTGAAATAACCACTCGTTACAACCGAGGTATGCAGCAAAGCATTTGTGAAGCCACAACACGCACAACCTTGAGGCGGATGGGCTACAACAGCAGAAGACCCCACCGGGTACCACTCATCTCCACTACAAATAGGAAAAAGAGGCTACAATTTGCACGAGCTCACCAAAATTGGACAGTTGAAGACTGGAAAAATGTTGCCTGGTCTGATGAGTCTCGATTTCTGTTGAGACATTCAGATGGTAGAGTCAGAATTTGGTGTAAACAGAATGAGAACATGGATCCATCATGCCTTGTTACCACTGTGCAGGCTGGTGGTGGTGGTGTAATGGTGTGGGGGATGTTTTCTTGGCACACTTTAGGCCCCTTAGTGCCAATTGGGCATCGTTTAAATGCCACGGCCTACCTGAGCATTGTTTCTGACCATGTCCATCCCTTTATGACCACCATGCACCCATCCTCTGATGGCTACTTCCAGCAGGATAATGCACCATGTCACAAAGCTCGAATCATTTCAAATTTTTTTTATTGAACATGACAATGAGTTCACTGTACTAAAATGGCCCCCACAGTCACCAGATCTCAACCCAATAGAGCATCTTTGGGATGTGGTGGAACGGGAGCTTCGTGCCCTGGATGTGCATCCCACAAATCTCCATCAACTGCAAGATGCTATCCTATCAATATGGGCCAACATTTCTAAAGAATGCTTTCAGCACCTTGTTGAATCAATGCCACGTAGAATTAAGGCAGTTCTGAAGGCGAAAGGGGGTCAAACACAGTATTAGTATGGTGTTCCTAATAATCCTTTAGGTGAGTGTATGTATGTATGTATGTATGTACGTATATATATATATATATATATATATATATATATATATATAAATATAAATATAAATATATATATACTGTATATAAAGCTTTATTTCAGTGACCAAAAATGATTTTTAATAGTTTTAGTTGTTTAACAATAACAACAGCGTTTTGTCAAGTTTTTGGTCAATATACCATAAATTGCATGATTTATAGACCTGCAACAAAACAAGACATCATAACCGTACTGCAAATGTGCAGAAATTCAGCTCAATATTTTATTTGAAACTGTATTAATTAGGTTACAGTCTGAGTTCATCTCAACAAATGCGAGAAAAAATAAATTAGCTTACAAGATTGTTTTAATATAAAACAAATCAAATATCAAAGATCAGCAACAGGGATTTTTATACCCGTGACAATGATAGAAAACATCATTAATACTTTTTAAGACGACTGTGAAAGCCAACGCTATAGATGATGTATTTTTGTAGGCCAAAACGCGGAAGCGAGTTAGCATTTTAGCACTTCCGGTTCCATCGTCCTGAAGTCAATGGTTTTTTTTAATGTGATTTTGTTTAAATGGCTGAAATAAGGTCTGTGGTGTACACAAGCTCAAGACACTTTAATTCTATGACATAATATACATCAGTATTACCCCACTCGTGATTCTTTTAAGATGTTACTTGTCTAGAAAAAGGCGTTTGCTAGCAAGTGTCTAAATGGGACTACAGAGGCTGTTGAGATTAAATGTCATCAGCCGAACAGGAAAACTCATCTACTCACTTTTACAGCCTTGTTATGCTTAAAATCGCGCTCTAGCAAACTATTCTCTCTGAAACTTTCAGGGAAAATGGTTTTAAATAAAGCCTGAAAGAGTTGTTAATGGTAGTGACGTTGAAGTCATGTGACTATGGTGTAATTCGTTTATAGCCTACCTTTAGCTTTTTACTTCTGGCAATTGTATTTAGGCTTCTAAATTCATAAAACTTGTGTTCATCTGTGATAATTATCTTGATGGATAAAGCGTGTAAGTATCATGAACTTTTGTTGATCACAGAGCTTATTTTCTCCAATGAGTAAATGGAAAAATCCAATTGGGTTTTTGTCGAGGGAACCAGTGTGATGCTAACTTCCGGGTTGGCCTACAAATTGACGTCATCCCTGCACCACTCTGTTCTACTATTCGTAAACAGCATGACGTAAGTGCGAGTTCTGGGAAGTGCAAGTACATGGACTCTTCGTCATCACGATCTTCATCAGTCGACCGTCTGGAAGCACATGGGTTCAGAAAGCAGCCTGACGGCTCTGTCTTCTTCCTGCATGTGATCTAGTCTCGTCTCATCACTCCTCTCTTCCTCCTCCTCTTCTCTCGTCTGCTTCTCTCCTCCACCCATTCCCATAATTCCATCCTGCTGAGTCTCACTGTCATTATCCTCGCCCTCCTCTTCGGTTTCTCCGTGTTCATCAGGCTCCACGGCAGGAGACCCTTCCCCTGAATTTTTTATAAAAAGTATTAAAAACGTATATAGGGTGAATTCAGGTTGATTGGGACACTTTTTCCAAGTCATCTCAATGGCAAAAAGTGTCCCAATCACCCTGAATTCACCCTACATAAAAACATATTGATTTGTGTGTGTGTACCCTCGCTGCTGTTGTCCTGTCCCTGCATCCCATCAGCGCCCTGTGCGTCTCCGGCTGAGCCCCCCGCCAGTGGACACTTGTGATCCCGGTAGTATTTCTGGCGGGTGAAGCCCTTGTTACAGGTGGAGCAGCGGAAGCGGTAGTTGTCCGTGTGTGAGCGCTGATGTTCCAGCATGTGAGCTCGACGACTGAACGACTTCTGACAGAACTGACACTTATACGGCTTAATACCTGCACGAGACAAAACAACGCACTTATTATTATTACACCAATTAAAATTTTTGAATCTAATTAATTACACTGTGGCAATTAATTAATCTAATAAACAGAATTTATTACACAAACTTTTTTACTGACTTATTTACACTGTTAAAGAGTTGATTCTCATGCTAAACATGGACAAAGTTAAAAAAAAATTAGTTGGACGTATGAGGGAGTATTTCTGTGCCAAAAATACTCCTTCCGGTTTCTCACAAATTTCTGAAAGTTTTTTTTTCGAGTATGGCACTGTATGGTGTCATAAAGGGCGGAAAATCCTTGTATGGACACTTCTCCTGGAAAAGCGCGTGCACTCACTAACCAGAGCAGGAGAGAGAGCACTCCCATCGTTGAGAAGGATTTTTCAACAATGTCACCAAAGAAGTGTGTTTCTGGTTGTGAGGGAAAGATAACCATGTTCAGCTTCCCAAAGAACCCAGCGTTAAGGAAACAGTGGATGCAGTTTGTTTTTCAAGTGTTTTTCAAATGTTTTATAAGCAAGGCCCGTTGGATTTGCATATCGTTGCAGGCGGTGAGTAAAATGCATTAAATGTCTGTGTTTTGTTGGCAATCGGTGCGAAAGTGTAAACATTTTAAACGGCACGAACGTATAGTGAATCAAAAGTTATCCATGGATAATGTGATGCAGTGGCGTAACTTTGTTTTAAAAAGTAATGTCGTATTGTGTGTGTGTGCGCACTTGTTACTCGTGTGATATTGCACTTGTTACTCTTGTGATATTGCGCTTATTACTCGTGTAATATCGCACTTGTTACTATTATATCGCACTTGTTACTCGTGATATTGCGCTTATTACTCGTGTGATATCGCACTTGTTACTATTATGATATCGCACTTGTTACTCGTGTGATAGCTCTTGTTACTCGTGTGATATCGCACTTGTTACTATTATGATATCGCACTTGTTACTCGTGTGATAACGCACTTGTTACTCGTGTGATAGCTCTTGTTACTCGTGTGATATCGCACTTGTTACTCGTGTGATATTGCACTTGTTACTCGTGTGATATAGCACTTGTTACTCGTGTGATATCGCACTTGTTACTCGTGTGATATAGCACTTGTTACTCGTGTGATAACGCTCTTGTTACTCGTGTGATATCACTCTTGTTACTCGTGTGATATCGCTCGTTACTTGTGTGATATCGCACTTGTTACTCGTGTGATAGCTCTTGTTACTTGTGTGATATCGCACTTGTTACTCGTGTGATATAGCACTTGTTACTCGTGTGATAACGCTCTTGTTACTCGTGTGATAACGCTCTTGTTACTCGTGTGATATCGCGCTTGTTACTCGTGTGATATCGCGCTTGTTACTCGTGTGATATCGCGCTTGTTACTCGTGTGATATCGCGCTTGTTACTCGTGTGATATCGCGCTTGTTACTCGTGTGATATAGCACTTGTTACTCTGTGATAACGCTCGTTACTCGTGTGATATCACTCTTGTTACTCGTGTGATATCGCACTTGTTACTCTTGTGATATCGCGCTTCTTACTCGTGTGATATCGCACTTGTTACTCTTATGATATCGCACTTCTTACTCGTGTGATAACGCTCTTGTTACTCGTGTGATATCGCACTTGTTACTCGTGTGATATCGCACTTGTTACTCGTGTGATATCGCTCTTGTTACTCGTGTGATATCGCGCTTGTTACTCGTGTGATATCGCGCTTGTTACTCGTGTGATATAGCGCTTGTTACTCGTGTGATAACACTCTTGTTACTCGTGTGATATCGCTCTTGTTACTCGTGTGATATAGCACTTGTTACTCGTGTGATATCGCACTTGTTACTCTTGTGATATCGCGCTTGTTACTCGTGTGATATCGCGCTTGTTACTCGTGTGATATCGCGCTTGTTGCTCGTGTTATATAGTGCTTGTAACTCGTGAGATATAGCGCTTGTTACTCGTGTGATATCGCTCGTTACTCGTGTGATATCGCACTTGTTACTCGTGTGATATCGCACTTGTTACTCTTGTGATATCGCGCTTCTTACTCGTGTGATATCGCACTTGTTACTCTTATGATATCGCACTTCTTACTCGTGTGATAACGCTCTTGTTACTCGTGTGATATCGCACTTGTTACTCGTGTGATATCGCACTTGTTACTCGTGTGATATCGCTCTTGTTACTCGTGTGATATCGCGCTTGTTACTCGTGTGATATCGCGCTTGTTACTCGTGTGATATAGCGCTTGTTACTCGTGTGATAACACTCTTGTTACTCGTGTGATATCGCTCTTGTTACTCGTGTGATATAGCACTTGTTACTCGTGTGATATCGCACTTGTTACTCTTGTGATATCGCGCTTGTTACTCGTGTGATATCGCGCTTGTTACTCGTGTGATATCGCGCTTGTTGCTCGTGTTATATAGTGCTTGTAACTCGTGAGATATAGCGCTTGTTACTCGTGTGATATCGCTCGTTACTCGTGTGATATCGCACTTGTTACTCTTGTGATATTGCACTTATTACTCGTGTGATATCGCACTTGTTACTCTTGTGGTATTGCGCTTATTACTCGTGTGATATTGCGATATCACGATATTGCGATTGCGGTATTGCGATGTAACACAAGTAACGAGCCCCATATCACTCTTGTTACTCGTGTGATATAGCACTTGTTACTCGTGTGATATCGCACTTGTTACTCGTGTGATATCGCACTTGTTACTCGTGTGATATCGCGCTTGTTACTCGTGTTATATAGTGCTTGTAACTCGTGAGATATAGCGCTTGTTACTCGTGTGATATCGCTCGTTACTCGTGTGATATCGCACTTGTTACTCTTGTGATATTGCACTTATTACTCGTGTGATATCGCACTTGTTACTCTTGTGGTATTGCGCTTATTACTCGTGTGATATTGCGATATCACGATATTGCGATTGCGGTATTGCGATGTAACACAAGTAACGAGCCCCATATCACTCTTGTTACTCGTGATATCGCACTTGTTACTCTTGTGAGATCGCACTTGTTACTCTTGTGATATCGCACTTGTTACTCGTGTGATATTGCGCTTGTTACTCGTGTGATATCGCACTTGTTACTCTTGTGATATTGCGCTTATTACTCGTGTGATATCGCACTTGTTACTCTTGTGATATTGCGCTTATTACTCTTGTGATATTGCGCTTATTACTCGTGTAATATCGCACTTGTTACTCTTGTGATATTGCGCTTATTACTCTTGTGATATCGCACTTGTTACTCTTGTGATATTGCGCTTATTACTCGTGTGATATCGCACTTGTTACTCTTGTGATATCGCACTTGTTACTCGTGTGATATTGCGCTTGTTACTCGTGTGATATCGCACTTGTTACTCGTGTGATATTGCACTTGTTACTCTTGTGATATTGCGCTTATTACTCGTGTGATATCACACTTGTTACTCGTGTGATATTGCACTTGTTACTCGTGTGATATTGCACTTGTTACTCGTGTGATATCACACTTGTTACTCGTGTGATATCACACTTGTTACTCGTGTGATATTGCGCTTATTACTCGTGTGATATCACACTTGTTACTCGTGTGATATTGCACTTGTTACTCTTGTGATATTGCGCTTATTACTTGTGTGATATCGCACTTGTTACTCTTGTGATATTGCGCTTATTACTCTTGTGATATTGCTTGTTGCTCTTGTGATATCGCACTTGTTACTCTTGTGATATTGCGCTTATTACTTGTGTGATAACGCTCGTTACTCGTGTGATATTGCACTTGTGAGACAACTTTATATTCAGTGTAAAATAAAAAGTATAAAATATATATAATTTTATATTCAGATTGGAGACTTGATCATCTTCACCTGAATGAGAGAGAATATGAGCTTTGAGTTTGTCGGGCCTGTTGAACTCTTTGGTGCAGCCCACATGAGTCCTGCAGAGGAAAGACAACAGAAATAATCAAACCTGTAACTGTTCACGTCCGTTCTCTGATGTTCTCTGTGCCGATCTCACGCCTGTCACTCACCTGAATGGACACTTGTACTTCTTGAAGGGTTCGTGAATCAGCATGTGCCTCTTTACTTTGTCCTTCCTGTTGAACGTAGCCTCACAGACAGAGCATTTATACGGTTTCTCTCCTGCAAAACAACAAAACCTCACCTACGTCACTGTAATTCATCAGGTTTATCACTCCATCAAAGCAGATTAATTCACTTGTTTGTTTTGGGAAAAATAACATACACAAATCTTTCAGGGTGCTTAATTTAAAGTGCCCCTATTAAGCTATTTTAAAGATTCTTAATTTTGTTTTGGCGTCTCCTACAGCAGGTTTACATGCATCAAAGGTCAAAAAACACTTGAATTTTCTCATAATATACATTGCAGCATCAGCTCATTTCTCAAAGAGTCTGAAAACGGTTTGTTCAAAGATTCAGTCTCTCTAAACCCCGCCTTTCTGCATGCTTTCTCTGCTCTGATTGGTCGGACGGCCCAGTCTGTTGTGAATTGGTGTACTCTGCTCTGATTGGTCGGACGGCCCAGTCTGTTGTGAATTGGTGTACTCTGCTCTGATTGGTCAGACGGCCCAGTCTGTTGTGATTGGTCTACTCTGCTCTGATTGGTCGGACGGCCCAGTCTGTTGTGAATTGGTCTACTCTGCTCTGATTGGTCAGACGGCCCAGTCTGTTGTGATTGATCTACTCTGCTCTGATTGGTCGGACGGCCCAGTCTGTTGTGATTGGTCTACTCTGCTCTGATTGGTCAGACGGCCTAGTCTGTTGTGATTGGTCTACTCTGCTCTGATTGGTCAGACGGCCCAGTCTGTTGTGATTGGTCTACTCTGCTCTGATTGGTCAGACGGCCCAGTCTGTTGTGATTGGTCTACTCTGCTCTGATTGGTCAGATGGCCCAGTCTGATGTGATTGGTCTACTCTGCTCTGATTGGTCAGATGGCCCAGTCTGTTGTGATTGGTCTACTCTGCTCTGATTGGTCGGACGGCCCAGTCTGTTGTGAATTGGTCTACTCTGCTCTGATTGGTCAGACGGCCCAGTCTGTTGTGATTGATCTACTCTGCTCTGATTGGTCGGACGGCCCAGTCTGTTGTGATTGGTCTACTCTGCTCTGATTGGTCAGACGGCCTAGTCTGTTGTGATTGGTCTACTCTGCTCTGATTGGTCAGACGGCCCAGTCTGTTGTGATTGGTCTACTCTGCTCTGATTGGTCAGACGGCCCAGTCTGTTGTGATTGGTCTATTCTGCTCTGATTGGTCAGATGGCCCAGTCTGATGTGATTGGTCTACTCTGCTCTGATTGGTCAGACGGCCCAGTCTGTTGTGATTGGTCTACTCTGCTCTGATTGGTCAGACGGCCTAGTCTGTTGTGATTGGTCTACTCTGCTCTGATTGGTCAGACGGCCCAGTCTGTTGTGATTGGTCTACTCTGCTCTGATTGGTCAGACGGCCTAGTCTGTTGTGATTGGTCTACTCTGCTCTGATTGGTCAGACGGCCTAGTCTGTTGTAATTGGTCTACTCTGCTCTGATTGGTCAGACGGCCTAGTCTGTTGTGATTGGTCTACTCTGCTCTGATTGGTCAGATGGCCCAGTCTGTTGTGATTGGTCTACTCTGCTCTGATTGGTCAGATGGCCCAGTCTGATGTGATTGGTCTACTCTGCTCTGATTGGTCAGATGGCCCAGTCTGTTGTGATTGGTCTACTCTGCTCTGATTGGTCAGACGGCCTAGTCTGTTGTGATTGGTCTACTCTGCTCTGATTGGTCAGACGGCCTAGTCTGTTGTGATTGGTCTACTCTGCTCTGATTGGTCAGATGGCCCAGTCTGTTGTGATTGGTCTACTCTGCTCTGATTGGTCAGACGGCCTAGTCTGTTGTGATTGGTCTACTCTGCTCTGATTGGTCAGACGGCCCAGTCTGATGTGATTGGTTGATCGCTTACAGTGCCCACTAGCATATCTGAATTTCAGCACTGGATCTTCCTCAGCTCTTGATACACAGTGATACGAACAGTAACGATGGCTTCAGTTTTTCTGTATCAATTCCAACTACAGTGTTTGAGGGTCAAAGTAGATGTTCACCGGCAGCCAATGACGACCGTAGACTGGCATTATGCAAATTTGTTACATAGCTTTGTAACAGGAAGTGAGACTGGAATTACTGACGACTCGTTCCAGCAGTTCAGAATCTATTCTTTCTTTTAGGAGACAATAACTCCATTTATCTGCACTTTTATCTTTAAAACTTTGCAGACCTTTTACATTCATAAATATCTCTATTACACACCGGTAATATTCGAAAAAGCATAATGGGGCACTTAATAATATCTGATGCAATTCATATACAAATTATATAACTACATAACAATAAAACTGCATTTACGAGTAAAGGACATTTCCACCAATTAAAGTGTCACACCTGAGTGGATCTGTGTGTGTAGTTTGAGGTAGTGCTCAGTTTTGAAGAACTTTTTACAGATCTGACACTTGAATTTCCCGCCAACGCCGTGAGTGGAGAGATGCCTCCGGAAATACCTCTCGCACGGAAACACCTGTGGCATAAAAACACACTGACATCTGACATCTACATTTGAAACGATTCTTCATTATTCAGTGTTATTCTTTGCTCCTGCCGCTATTATTAACTAAATCTAAAACTGTTAAATGTTGTTAATTGAAATAAAGCTGAAATGAAATATGTATATATTAGATGAAAAACTTACATTAGAAAATTTTAAATATTGCCTTGGCAACTAACTGAAATATGAAATAAAAATAAAATAAAAATGACAAAAGCACATAAAATGACTAAAACGTAAACTAAAATTTAAATATCAAAATAAAAGCTAATTCAAAATAGTAATAAATACTATAATAGTATAAATACTAAAACTATTACTTTTTTTGTTAATTGAAATAAAAACTGAAATATAATATGTATATTTAAAACTAACTAAAACGAAAATTAGAAATGTTGCCTTGGCAACTACAGTAACTAAAATAAATAAGTTGACGTACTAAAATTGCTAAACGTAAAACTGAAATAAAAATTAAATATTAAAAAAAGTAATAAAAATGACAAAATACTAACTTAAACTGTAAATATAAAAATAAAAGCTCATTCAAAATATTAATAAATACTATAACAGTGTATGAATAATAATAAAACTATTAATAATAATTTTAGTTTATTGAAATAAAGCTGAAATAAAATATGAATATTAGATGAAAAACCTAAAAGTTAAAGCTGAAGTACTAAAATGACTAAAACTGAAATAAAAATAAATTAAAGCCAATTATAAAATTTACTAAAAATAAAGCACATAAAAATTACTAAAACTTGAGCTAAAGTTAAAAATAAAAGCTAATTAAAAAGCAACATAGTAATACATACTATAACAGGTTATGAATAATAATAAAACTAAAACAACTAATAATTTTCATATTGAAATAAAGATAAAAAAACAATTTTTTAAAAGTTAAAATAAAAATAATTAATTAGAAATATAAAAAACTGACATAAATGACAAAAGCACATAATAAAATTATAGCTGCAAGCAGCGATGAAAGGGCCCTCGCACCCGGGAGCACCGCCACCCAGTGGCCTCAGGAAAACAGCTAATAGTGGGCGACATACATTAAGCGGGTAAATGTAGGAGAAATATGGCAAAGTCACTACAATGTGCCACACTTCCTGCTGCCAGCAGGTGGCGCTTTGACTGTAACTGCATATTGGCATGTGTTCAGGCCAGGACTCTAATAATACATGTAAAGTTTGGGGCAGATCGGACATTGTATGCCTGAGTTACAACAACTTCCTGTTTCGTAAATCGCATACATTAGCACTTAGCCAAGTTTTGCTTGATTTAATGTGTTTCTAGCATGTTTGGGACTTGATGGCATATTTAAATGTGTTTCTGGGAGGGAATTACAGTGTAAAGCATGCCATTTCCTGTTGCCAGCAGGTGACGCTATGACTAACTGAATATTGGCATGTAGATGTCTTCAGGACAGGACTATTATCAAACATGGGAAGTTTGGGCCAGATCGGACATTTTATGCCTGACTTACAAACAGCTTCCTCTGTCATGGCGAAACATCAGACTTTGTCAGGCCGCCACGGACACGCCCTTCAGCGAAAACTCAAGATCTTCACAATTTAACATCACAAAGGCCTTTAGATTAGACTGTACAAATATGATGTTGATCTGGTTAAATCTCTAGGCGGAGTTGATTAAAGTACAACGTCTGGAAATGGCAAAATTTGCAAAAAATTTGCAAAGAAAATTCTAAATATTTCACTTTCTGTTGGTTTTCAGATTTTGTTCCAGGAGACTTTTTGTAGGCATTGGGCTGTTACATGTGTGTACCGAATTTCATACCTGTACGTGAAACGTAGTGGGAGGGGCATGTGTTGTAGGTGGTGCTATCGAGCAATTTTGCCATTCCTAATTCTGAAACTCATATGTAGATGTCTTCAGGCCAGGACTCTTATCAAACATGTGAAGTTTGGGGTGTATCGGACATTGTATGCCTGACTTACAACAGCTTCCTGTGTCATGGCGAAACATCAGACTTTGTCAGGCCGCCAGGGACACGTCCTTTGGGGAAAACTCAAGATCTTCACAATTTAACGTCGCAAAGGCCTTTAGATTAGACTGTGCAAATATGATGTTGATCTGATTAAATCACTATGAGGAGTTAATCACAGTGTAAAACATGCCATTTCCTGTTGCCCACAGGTGGCGCTATGACTGTAACTGCATATTGGCATGTAGATGTGTTCAAGCCAGGACTCTAATAATACATGTGAAGTTTGGGGCAGATCTGACATTGTATGCTCGAGTTACAACAACTTCCTGTTTTATGGCGAAACATCGAACTTTGTCAGGCCGCCACGGACACGCCCTTCAGGGAAAACTCAAGATCTTCGCAATTTAACGTCGCAAAGGCCTTTAGATTAGACTGTGCAAATATGATGTTGATCTGATTAAATCTCTAGGAGGAGTTCGTTAAAGTACAATGTCTGGAAATGGCAAAATTTGCAACCATTTTGCAAAAAAAATTCAAAATATTTAACTTCCTATTGGTTTTCAGATTTTGTACCAGGAGACTTTTTTGTAGGTATTGGGCTGTTACATGTGTCTACTGAATTTCATACCTGTACGTGAAACGTAGCGGGAGGGGCACTTCGTTGAAATTTTGTAGGTGGCGCTATCGAGCCATTTTGCCACGCCTAATTCTGAAACTCATATCAGACGTATATTTTCACCACTTTTGACGCGTGTGCAAAGTTTCATGAGTTTTCGAACATGTTTAGGCCCTCAAAAATGCAATTCATTTGGGAGAATAATAATAATAGGCTGAGCAATTCCAATAGGGTCCACACACCATCGGTGCTCGGCCCTAATTACTAAAACTTAAACTGTAATTAAACTGAAAATATAAAATTAAAAGCTAACTTAAAATAGTAATAAATACTATAAACAGTATATGAATAATACTAAATTTAATTTATTTTAAATCTTTTAAAAACTTAAACTTACAAAGCTTAAACTGAAGTATTAAAATTACTAAAACAAACTAAAATAAAATAAATGTAAAAATAAATAGAAATATTTGTTTTAAAAATTAAAAAATTAAAATGACAAAGCACATAAAACTTAAACTGAAATTAAACTGAAAATATAAAATTAAAATCTAATTTAAAATAGTAATAAATTCTATAACAGTAAATGAATACTAAAACTATTAAAAAAAATCGTTAACTGAAATAAAGCTGAAATATATAAATATAACATGAAAAACTTAATCTTAAAAAGGTTAAACTAAAGTTTTAAAATGACTAAAACAAACTGAAATAAAATAAATTAAAAATAAATATTTAAAAATAATAATACAAAAGGGCAACGGCACATAACATAATTACAAAAGGCTTAAAGTAAAATGAGGATGATGAGACTATAAGAGTAAGAGCTGGAGTACCTTCATGCAGTGTGGACAGGGGTAGCTGTGTGTGGCGTTCAGCAGATGCTGCTCCAGAGCTTCCTGTGTGGAGTATTTACTCTGACACTTCATACATCTGAACACAAAAACAACCACCACACGCTCAGCTCAAACATTTCAACCTGAGCCAGGGCTCGACAGTGCCACCATTTCACTCGCATTTGCCACTAAAAATAGATGTGTGTGAACTGTACAATGTATTCTGGAGCATGTGTGCGAATAAAAAATCCCTGCGGATCAGTTTTCTTAAAGGGGTGGTTGATTATGAATGAACTTTTTTAACTTTAGTTAGTGTGTAATGTTGCTGTTTGACGCTCAAAGTTCAAAGCAAAGGGAGATATTTTCTTTTAAAGAAATCGCTTTTTAAGGACTACAACGGCTGGTAGGGACTACACAAGCTTCCCCCCGGGTTAGTGACATCACTAACCCTGAAATTTGGGAACACCCAACAAAGGGGGTGAGATTATCATGACAGAACATGCTAATCAATGACTTGAAGATAGTGAACTCATCAATTCATCAACTAACCAATCAGAAACGTCCTGTCTCATTCTACCAGAGATGTTCACAAGTCTTTCATCTGGAGTCCGAGTCCTTTTGTCACGAGTCCAAATCGAGTCATTTCATGTCTTACAAAAAACTTACTTTTTTTGGGGAAATTATATACAAAATATATGACCTTTCTATCATCTGTTTTGTTTATAATAAAGGTCCTAATATTTAAGGGATACATCCAGCCTGTTACGTTATAATCATTATAATGTAAAATACAAAACAATTGTCCTGGCAACAAGACCCAGTAATATTCAATACAGTCGCTGAGTGGACACAAGATGGCGGCATTCACGTTTGTTATACAGCGTTGTTATTGACGACAGACATTATCAGAAAATATCAAACCTCGGAATGTTTCCAGTTGTTTCTAGTCAATAGAAAACTGTACGCATGCTGATTGCGATACGTTAAAATATGCGCTTTAAGCAATAAATGGATTAACATCTTTCTATCTCTCTCTCATGTCTACATTAAGAGAGAGAAAAGCTGCTAGGTTTAAAGGTTAGATTTTATTCATGTTTTAACAGGCTGGCAATCCAAAAGAGCCACCCAGCTACACTACAGTAAAACAGCGAGCTGTGTGTGAGTTAATGTCACTAACCTTTGTGGATGCGATGTCTAATAAAATGTCGTTCCGGTGTCTTTAATTGTTTTCCACACATTCTTTGCATCTAGCTGATCTGACATGGTAATAAATCAAAATGTGAGAACATATGGCACGATGGATCCTGTCATGTTTCATGGGACTCTTATGACGCGCGCAATACACGGACATCCGTAATCAAATTCTATGACAAGGGTCCGATCTACCATGTGAAGCAGATATTATAACATTCAAATAAAGCTATTTTTTCCCCATTTACGATAGATAAGGATTAAAGACTTGAGTTTGATTTAAAATATGTACAAGTCTTTTTTGTCGAGTCAAGTCTGAAGTCTCATAAAATGCGACTCGAGTCCGAGTCACTAACTCGAGTGCCCATCTCATGTTGTCTCTTCTTCTTGAGTCTCTCCATCATTGTCCGACTCCGGTTTGAACACAAAACGCTGAATAGTTTCATTCAGTTTCTGTCTAGATGAGGTAATCAGAGATGCTAACTGGAGTTCTTGAAGCTCCGCCCCATGAGCAGCAGCTCATTTGCATTTAAAGGGACACACACAAAAACGGCACATTTATGCTCATCCTCCAAAAGTGACAATTTTAACATGCTATTAAAAAGGATCTGTGCGGTATTTTGAGCTAAAACTTCACATACACACTCATCAGAGACTTATTTTACATCTTGTAAAAAGGGGCAATCAACCCTTTAAATGTAAGATAATAAGAAGTCTTCAATACCTTAAATGGTATAACAATGGTCATTTTAAGGCTTATA
Source organism: Rhinogobio ventralis (assembly GCA_039654625.1). NCBI lineage: Eukaryota > Metazoa > Chordata > Actinopteri > Cypriniformes > Gobionidae > Rhinogobio > Rhinogobio ventralis. The sequence continues at coordinate 3,548,226 of CM077203.1, forward strand.
GTTTGGGAATGGAAAAACATAAATCACGACACTGCCTAATGTGATTATTAAACTTCAAAATGCTGTGACTTCATTAAATAAATGTGAGCGGCTCATGTTTCAAAGCCTGACTGCGCAACAGTTCAATCGATGAATAGCGCATTTATGCCAAGCGATTGCTTATGAACTAATGATGATCAATTGTGTTTACTTTACAGTGTTTATATTGTAGTATGTTGTAAACCGTTGTAAGAATGCATATTTTATCTCCCTCGTCTGAATTTAAATGAGCAGCTGCATTAATAAAGCATTGACATTTCAAAATAAGAGTCCCGGTGTATTTCAGGCTTGTTAATTAAATAAAGTCACACAGTGTGTCCAATTTCCACCCTGGTTATTATTTGGTTACACAAACTGTATGTAGTTTAATTTAATTTCCATTTAATTAAAAGTAAACTATTGTAGCTTCTGTCTGGGACGCCCCGTCACAGGAAGGAAAGACTATATTTGATACACATTATTAAATAAATCGATTTTACTAGTATCAGTGTTATTACAGTTAACAAAAAAATGTCTTTAAATATTAAATACTAACTGACATAAAATAAAATATAACAAACTTTTCTTATTTTCATTTAGTTGAAATTAACCTATTATTTAGTTTCATTAACCTGATAAAAAAGTTAATAAAAACCTAAAACTCAGACAAGTTTTGTTAAAAATAACACATTTTTAAAATTTACCAAACAACAGAATTACTAAAACTACACTCACCTAAAGGATTATTAGGAATACCATACTAATACTGTGTTTGACCCCCAGAACTGCCTTAATTCTACGTGGCATTGATTCAACAAGGTGCTGAAAGCATTCTTTAGAAATGTTGGCCCATATTGATAGGATAGCATCTTGCAGTTGATGGAGATTTGTGGGATGCACATCCAGGGCACGAAGCTCCCGTTCCACCACATCCCAAAGATGCTCTATTGGGTTGAGATCTGGTGACTGTGGGGGCCATTTTAGTACAGTGAACTCATTGTCATGTTCAAGAAACCAATTTGAAATGATTCGAGCTTTGTGACATGGTGCATTATCCTGCTGGAAGTAGCCATCAGAGGATGGGTACATGGTGGTCATAAAGGGATGGACATGGTCAGAAACAATGCTCAGGTAGGCCGTGGCATTTAAACGATGCCCAATTGGCACTAAGGGGCCTAAAGTGTGCCAAGAAAACATCCCCCACACCATTACACCACCACCACCAGCCTGCACAGTGGTAACAAGGCATGATGGATCCATGTTCTCATTCTGTTTACGCCAAATTCTGACTCTACCATCTGAATGTCTCAACAGAAATCGAGACTCATCAGACCAGGCAACATTTGCCGCATACTGGATGTTTTTCCCTTTTCACACCATTCTTTGTAAACTCTAGAAATGGTTGTGCGTGAAAATCCCAGTAACTGAGCAGATTGTGAAATACTCAGACCGGCCCGTCTGGCACCAACAACCATGCCACGCTCAAAATTGCTTAAATCACCTTTCTTTCCCACTCTGACATTCAGTTTGGAGTTCAGGAGATTGTCTTGACCAGGACCACACCCCTAAATGCATTGAAGCAACTGCCATGTGTTTGGTTGATTAGATAATTGCATTAATGAGAAATTGAACAGGTGTTCCTAATAATCCTTTAGGTGAGTGTATATAGTATCTCTATATAGTAAAATAACACTAGTATGGCAAAATCTGTTTATTACAGTGTGTTTTATATAAAGCAGAAGTAGTTAGTTGCACCCCTAAAGTTTCTAAATGCACTAATTTTTTCAACTTTTCAAAAAAGTAAGCGTCAAGCCCTGACCTGAACTATCATCACTGTGACCTGTAGTGTTGCTGAATGAAATCCAGTACTTTTCCTACTCATTTTGCCGTGCTAAAAATAGTGACTTTCTCACAAAATATGACGTGCATTTCATAGCATTTTTGTTTTTGACAACCCTTCGTGCTGGTGTGGTGTCGGTGTGAGCGAGTCTGACCTGTAGTAGTTGGTCTCTTTGCGCTGGTTCTGCTGCGGACAGAAGCTGTGTGAGTACTGGTGAAGGCCGAGCTCGAAGAGCGACGGGAAGACTTTACTGCACTGGTGACAGCGGTACGTCAGCTGCTCCTGGTGTGTGTGGATGTGCTCCAGGAACTGATCCAGCTTCTGGAAGGTCTGAGAGCAGCTCTTCACCACACAGCGATACACCTGCACAACAATGACATTCGGCTGACCGTCCATCCAACACACTTGATTTTTGCATGACATTTGGTGTTGGGTAAACCTGAGATGGAAGATGCTATTTCATATTTTTAGCGAGCATCTTTGTCGTTTTTCTGGAAAAAATTTAATTTTCATTAGTTAACTACATTAGCTACCATGAACTAACAATGAACAACACTTCTACAGCATTTATTTATCTCAGTTAATGTTAATTTCTATATTTACTATTAATCCCTCTTTAATCTGTTGGACATAAACTAACACTAACAGAACATTATTAAATAATGTAATAAATGTAATGCTCATTGTTAGTTAATGCATTAATTGAGATTAACTAATGGGATCTTATTGTAAAGTGTTACCCAAATATCTTGCATCATTTAAACGTCCTTAAAGACACAATATGTAATTTTTTGCTGCTAGATGTCGCTTATTCAATACAAAGGCGTAGCTTGATGGCGCCGGGATTTCGTAGAGCTTTTATTCTGCCGCAGACGAGCGCTTCCGCTTCTTCCTCTCATGTGTATGTGGGGTAACACAGCAATGTTTTATCATATTACACACATTTGAGTGTGTTGAAAGTTATGTTATAATGCTATTCTGTGCTCTACTATGAGACACTTGTTCACACTGCAGTGTGAGCGATGTTAGGCATGGTAAAACATGGTACCCGCGGTAAATCAAGAACACCAGATTTAAACAATAAGACTAACTGTGTTGAGCTGGAGAACAATGATTAGTTTCTGTCGCTGAATGTCTCCAAACAGTTGCTCACCTGACTAATAAAACACATCATATATTAAAGCGTCTTTGGTGTTTCCATGGTTTCTACAAAATAAAACCAGAAATCGAGGGTAACGTGGGTATGATGTCATAGGCATGGATGTTGTAATCCAAAAATCTTACATATTGTGCCTTTAAAACAAACAAGATCAACTGCTGCTGTTAGATAACGTGTTTTGAGAATATATATTTAGTTTGTTTGTTTTTTTCCAAAATAAAATGTATTAATTTGAAGTATTAACTTAAGTAGACATTACAAAATATAAAAAAACTCCTTGCATAATTCATTAAAGAAATAAACTTAATTCAAGACATAAACTACTGTTCAAAAGTTTGGGATCGGTAAGATTGTTTCATGTTTTTGCTCACCAAGGCTGTTTATTTGACCAAAAAAACACTAAAAATTTTGAAATATTATTACAATTTAAAACAGCTGTTTTCTATGTGAATACATTGTAAAATGTAATGTATTCCTGTGATCAAAGCTGAATTTATCATCATTACTCCAGTCTTCAGTGTCACATGATCCTTCAGAAATCATTATAATATGATGATTTGTTGCTCAAGAAACATTTATGACTATTATCAATGTTGAAAACAGTTGTGCTGATCATATTTTAGTGGAAACCGTGATATTCTGGATTATTTGATAAATAGAAAGTTCAAAAGACCAGCATTTATTTGAAATAGAAATATTTTGTGACAGTATAAATGTTTGTCACTTTTGATCAATTGCATCCATGCTGAATAAAAGTATTAATTAAATCTTTAGTTGTTTGTTTTTCCTCAGTATACTTCTGCTGAAAGCATAAAAAACATATTTGCTATAATAAGGTTAGAAAAAATATATCTTAATATGCATTTTTGCTTCTCAAGTTCAATGGAGAAAATAATTTTTGTGGTGTGAATGTGGTTGATGTGTAATATTTTGACCGTGTCTCCGTCTGTGAGTGTGTCTGTCCGTGTGGCACCTGTTCGTCTTTGTGCTGGGTCATGTGAGACTTCAGCTGGAAGTAGGTGCTGAATTTGGCGGAGCAGAACTGGCACTGGTACGAGCTGTCGATGAGGATGATCTGCTTGTTCTGGTTGGTCCCGCCGCTCTGCTTCCCCTCCGCGGGACCCTGCGTCTCCTGGACCTCAGCGTCCTGCTCTTCAATGGCTAAAGACCAGGCCAGACCAATGAGCTTTCAATATAACATCATTTCATAGCTGGTTATCGACACACATTTCTCGATTCAATTCACAAGCTTCAATCCCGATCTCCATTTAATTGGATTCTATATCCATTTATTTTGATATACACTCACCTAAAGGATTATTAGGAACACCTGTTCAATTTCTCATTAATGCAATTATCTAATCAACCAATCACATGGCAGTTGCTTCAATGCATTTAGGGGTGTGGTCCTGGTCAAGACAATCTCCTGAACTCCAAACTGAATGTCAGAATGGGAAAGAAAGGTGATTTAAGCAATTTTGAGCGTGGCATGGTTGTTGGTGCCAGACGGGCCAGTCTGAGTATTTCACAATCTGCTCAGTTACTGGGATTTTCACGCACAACCATTTCTAGAGTTTACAAAGAATGGTGTGAAAAGGGAAAAACATCCAGTATGCGGCAGTCCTGTGGGCGAAAATGCCTTGTTGATGCTAGAGGTCAGAGGAGAATGGACCGACTGATTCAAGCTGATAGAAGAGCAACTTTGACTGAAATAACCACTCGTTACAACCGAGGTATGCAGCAAAGCATTTGTGAAGCCACAACACACACAACCTTGAGGCGGATGGGCTACAACAGCAGAAGACCCCACCGGGTACCACTCATCTCCACTACAAATATGAAAAAGAGGCTACAATTTGCATGAGCTCACCAAAATTGGACAGTTGAAGACTGGAAAAATGTTGCCTGGTCTGATGAGTCTCGATTTCTGTTGAGACATTCAGATGGTAGAGTCAGAATTTGGCGTAAACAGAATGAGAACATGGATCCATCATGCCTTGTTACCACTGTGCAGGCTGGTGGTGGTGGTGTAATGGTGTGGGGGATGTTTTCTTGGCACACCTTAGGCCCCTTAGTGCCAATTGGGCATCATTTAAATGCCACATCCTACCTGAGCATTGTTTCTGACCATGTCCATCCCTTCATGACCACCATGTACCCATCCTCTGATGGCTACTTCCAGCAGGATAATGCACCATGTCACAAAGCTCGAATCATTTCAAATTGGTTTCTAGAACATGACAATGAGTTCACTGTACTAAAATGGCCCCCACAGTCACCAGATCTCAACCCAATAGAGCATCTTTGGGATGTGGTGGAACGGGAGCTTCGTGCCCTGGATGTGCATCCCACAAATCTCCATCAACTGCAAGATGCTATCCTATCAATATGGGCCAACATTTCTAAAGAATGCTTTCAGCACCTTGTTGAATCAATGCCACGTAGAATTAAGGCAGTTCTGAAGGCGAAAGGGGGTCAAACACAGTATTAGTATGGTGCAGTAAAGTGTATTTGGAAGCTAAGCCTTTGTTTCATATCAAAAGTAACAAAGCACAACATTTATTGTGATTTATTGGATGGTAGGTGCACTACAAATAATGTTTAGTGTAGTTTTGATCACACATCCACTGAAAACCAGCATAGGGAACGTTCTGTCAAGGTTCTCTCAAAGTTATGAGCAAACGTTCTTCTGGTAACATTAATAGAACGTTTGTTTAAAGTTATCTGGTCTTTGATAATGTTCTCAAAACATTAGCATTTATACATCATTCATGAAATGTGTTTTTCTAAAATATTTTAGTTGGATGTTTGTGTAACATTTTTTAACCCCTTAACTGTCACAGTTCCGCTAGCAGGATGCTTGGCGCCCTTTTTTTATTGCCTTTTTTCATATCACATATTTTAGTAATCTTCATAAATTATCATTTGAAAGCTTACCAACTCAAAATTCATCCTGTGTAAACCGTTTTGAAATTGGATGTTGCGTTACCATGGAAATGATACTCTAAGTTCTTTTAGCGGGCTCCTTCCTTAGTGGGCGGTGTCAGGTTTCATATTACAAAATGTATTTTAATTACTTTATAGTCAAGACCTTTTCTAATCTTGACAAAACACATATCATCGGAAAGGTGATATTTGGACAGAAAGTAAAATTTGTTACAGGAGAATGATCACACAAAAAAATCAATGGAATGTGGGTGACACCCGGTGGCTATTTTTGGTACAGCGCCTAAACAAAATCTCATGGGAACTTCAATTGTTGTGATATCAACTTCAAATTTGGAACACAACTTGGTTAGACATATGGCTTTCATAGTAATTTCAGAGTAAAAATATTCTGTAAAATATATATATTTTATATAAGATAAAAATTCAGTACATTTGATTTACAGTAAATTTAAACTTCCACAACTTTCATATTTTTTGAAGTATATATTGCAAAGCATTCTTGAATTACAACCATTGGAGTTTGTTTAGTGCATTTTCACGTCTATTCTCAAAAAGGGGGGTGACAGTTAAAATGTTACTACTTGTTTTAGAATGTTCAGAGAATATTTAAAAGTAACATTCCCATATTGTTTGCAAAATTCTAAAATAGAATGTTCACTTAACACTTGCATGACCAAGAAAAGAAATGTTTTAAACTTGACGTTTACACCGTGTCCTAACTACACGCGATGCGACGCGATAGAAGGTATCTTTTCCATGTTAATTACGGTACGGATCCACTTTTGCGACACGACTAAAGCATGATGTTGCGACGCTTCCTCTCATTTGTACGTTGATGGGCGTTCCTCAAATTTACCGCTATGGGCGAGGTTTTGAGCCAGCGGGAAATGAAAAACAAAGGACCCGCGAGAGACCTCCCCCAGTCTCCATGTGCTCGACTTCTATTGGATAGTCGCGTCGCGTTCAACGGATTAATTTGCATAAAGATGGGCTTTTTTGTTGCGAGGCATTTTTTCAAATGCAGCGCCGCCTTCCCGAGATGCTTTGCGGGCACGTTTAAGTCGCTTTACGTCACCCATAGACATAAAGTGGAGTGCGGCACAACAGAAGTATCGCATTGACAAGTGGATCCGTACCGTTAGAGTTTTTGTCCTAACCAGCCGCGACGGCGACGATTCTATTTTAGAAACGGTTTCTATTTTTGCGACGTCGCGGCAGGAACAACAACACAAAACATAATCTCAGGTAATGTTTATGTGCTTTATTTAATGTTAAAAGCGTGTAATGTGACTTTGAATATAATTTAGTGCTCCCAGCTTTGTAACGTAGTCGTACTAAAAACAACAATGGATAATTCCCCTCAGATCTTGAAATTAAACAAATGGGAACGTTCAAACTGTGACAACAAACAAGTATATTCTATGACAAAGATTGTGTTAGCAACTCAGGATGTATTTTAGTAATGTTTAAATGGCATAATATTTGTGAATTTGATTATGTACTTTCCTTGCGCGTGCCGTCAAGATTAATCTTGCCGCGAGAGCCCGCCCACACGCTGTTCTGATTGGCTGTGGTTTTTGATTGATTTGTCGCATCTCGTAGTCGCGTGTGGACAGATAATTTGCTTGTCACTGGAATCTTATCGTGTCGCGTGTAGTTAGGACACGGTGTTAGAGAACATTCAGAAATATAATTTTCATAATTTAAGGGGAAAGTTAGCAAAACCTTCTTAGGACATATTTTTATTAGCTGGGAAACAGCATAGACTAAAAGATCAATCTTGTGATTTAAAGTCACCATTAAATCAAAATGATTTTTTTATGGAATATTGCAGTATATATTATAAATGATTTATATGTGCATAATCAGGGGCTTGACATTAACTTTTTTGCCCACCAGCCACTGTTGCTCGTGGTTTTCCGAAGTTACTAGCCACTCGGCATTTTCACTGGCCACAATTTTGACATTGATACCAGGGGGAAAACTGCTATATAGATATTTTTAATATCATCTCATAATTTGGCAGCAGGTTTATTAGGCTGCTGTCACTTTAAGAGCTGACGCACGGATCCATTATACTGAAACACGTGCGTTTTCTTTCTCAACTGTTTACTGTTTTTTTTTTTTCATTTGACTGTTTAAGCGCAATAAGCAGCGAAAAAGAACTTAATTTAGCACTTTATGTGCGTGCACTTTGGGTGTGAGAGCTAAATCTGTGGGAATGAGTAAAATTATGCACAATATATGCAATCCCACTCAAGCCCTGTAACAGCAGCAATATTCACCCGGAGCAAATGAAACCAGTGAGTGTGTGGAGGCGGGTTTGTGTGTCACTCGCTGTCAGAGAGATGAGAGAGAGAGAAAGAGACGCTGGTGTGTGTGTGTGTATATTCTGAGGAAAATGAGTATTGGAAGTGTTTCAGATATTTCAGTATCGGTATGTATCGAAAAATCTATATTTTTGACAACACTACATTGCATTTAGCTTATTATTTCAGATGCCTTTTTAAAAGACTACAATTGAGAACTCTATATATTAAATAAAATTCAACGCCAAAGTGTATAGGAGTAACTGTTACTGCTGAAATACACACGCATTTGACGGGTTCGCGGGTGTTAATGTCAAGCCCTGTATCATTATTTTTTTAATTCATGTGCCTCATAATCTTGAATCCGAATAACGTCCCCTCCCTCTTGCAACATCTCTTCTTTTCTCTGATGATGAGGGCGGGGCAACCTGTCACTCAAATGAGATCAGCCAATAGCAAACCACAACCATCCAATCAATTCCACAAGCCCCGCCCTACATTTGTTCTAGTTCGAGAAGCTGTTTCACTCAGATATACGTCACAACAGAGAAGAAAAGACTAGCGCAACTTCAGTTTAATGCCGACTTTAACATGGACAGACTCATATTATCTCACCTTGCTCGTGCTCCTCTTCCTCCGTCTGCTGCGAGTTTTCGTGGCTGTTGAGAGGAAGCACGCGGACAGTGATGGGCATCCTGGAGGCGGTGCTGTGAACTCCCGTGGGCCAAACCTTGTGCGTCTGCATGTGTTTCTTCACATTAGACTTCTGAGCAAAGGCACGGCCGCACACGATACACTGAAACGGCTTTTCACCCGTGTGACTGCAGAGAGGACGTGGAGAGCATCATTATGGATCACTGTGTATCTGTTTTGCATATTGTGCCGTTAATATCATGGATTTGAGACCACTGATATACATCTTCTCATTTACCTTCTAATGTGCTGTTGGAGGTCAAAGTTCTTGGTAAACACTTTGTCACAGTAATTGCACTTGAGCTTCTGGGCTTTTCCTTTGGTTTGGCCTGCTGAAACAAAATAAGGTTGTCTTTACTTTTAAATAAAGCAGTAATGTCACACATTTCCAATGTTCTTGCAATTGTAAGTTGCTTAGCGTACAAAAGTTTGAGTTTTTGAACTCTTTTGCTCGCCAAAGCTGCATTTAATTGATCAAAAATACAGTAATATTGTGAAATATTATTACAATTTAAAATGGCTGTTTTCTATGTGAATATATTGTAAAATGTAATTTATTCCTGTGATCAAAGCTGAATTTTCAGCATCATTACTCCAGTCTTCAGTGTCACATGATCCTTCAGAAATCATTCTAATATGACAGAATTATTAAGTCAAGTCAACTTTATTTATATAGCGCTTTTTACAATGCAGATTGTTTCAAAGCAGCTTCACAGTGTTAAACGGGAAAATAATGAACAGAATTTGATTCGCTCTGGAGAAAACGGTGATGTCATCAGCTCATTTCAATTATCATATATATTCAAGTAATGAAGTTGATATAGTTAATTTAGTTTAGTAATTACATTGATTTGGATATTTAGTTGAAAATTGAGTGTCCCCAACTGAGCAAGCCAAAGGCGACAGTGGCAAGGAACCAAAACTCCATCAGGTGTCCTAATGGAGAAAAATAAACCTTGGGAGAAACCAGGCTCAGTCGGGGTGCCAGTTCTCCTCTGGCCAATTAACAAACAGTGTATGATTATTATTTTGGCAGCCTTATAGGTCAGAAGTAATATTAGATTGGAATATTCGAAAGATCGGAGGCATCACGCCGGAGACGGGTTTATTGAGGATGGCGTGTCGATTAAACAATTATTAAATAGGAATATTCGAAAGATCGGAGTCATCACGCCGGAGATGGATCCATTGAGGATGCCGTGTCGATGAGCAATTAATCATAATTCTGATTAATATTAGCCTTTATTTGAAATAGAAATCTTTACTAACATAATAAATGTCTGTACTGTCACTTTTGATCAATTTAATGCATCCTTGCTGAATGAAAAACACTTTGAACAGTACTTGTTTATTGAAATACATATATTTACGCAGGTGTAGATGATGTATAAACGGTGTGAACTACCGTCCTGTGTTTTCTTGGAGGTTCTGGCTCTCTTAGGGATGATAACCTTGTCATATTCACCCAGCTCGGAGAGGTTTGCGCTGATGGTGCAGCTCTTGTTTTTGGCGGTCTGTTTTCCCGGGCTGTAAACCGGAGCGGCGCTGAACACCTGGCCCTCCACGCACTGACTGGGGACCTGTCACATCAGGTGATTAAATGCTCAATAATTACATAAACCTTTAATAGAATATATATATATATATATATATAATTAATCTTTATATGTAACAACACCTATTAAAAGCTGTTTACAAAGACTTTTAGAGGGAATATATAGATTAGTGCTGTCAAATCGATGAATCACGATTAATCGCATCTAACACAAAACTTTGTAAATATATAATATGTGTGTGTGTATATGTATATATATATATATACACACACACACATAGTACAAGTCAAAAATTTTAAAACATTACTATTTTTAATGTTTTTGAAAGAAGTCTCATGCATCAGAAATACAGAAAAAAAACAGTAATATTGTGAAAAAAAAAATATATATATATATATACATATACGAAATTAGCATTTCATTTGTGAGCGTGTAAATTAATCGACAGTGCTGTACCTGAATGGACTGAAACGACTGAAGCCCCAGTGCAGGCACCTCTGTGGTCCCGCCGCCGGCCATAGAGGGCAGTGTGCTGTACACCTGCACCACCGAATTACTGTGGCTGGAGGGCACCTGTGAGGAAAGGGGCGTGGCCTGTGTTTGAGGGAGGGGATGTGGAGGCTGCTGATGGTGCTGGAGGTACGATGCTCCCGCGTGCATGCTGAGATTGCTCTGAAAAACACAATTTTGTCTTGTTCGAGAAGCTGTTTCACTCGGATACACACCGATCAGGCATAACATTATGACCACTGACAGGTGAAGTGAATAACACTGATTATCTCTCCATCACGGCTCCTGTTAGAGGGGTGGGATATATTAGGCAGCAAGTGAACATTTTGTCCTCAAAGTTGATGTGTTAGAAGCAGGAAAAATGGGCAAGCGTAAGGATTTGAGCGAGTTTGACAAGGGCCAAATTGTGATGGCTAGACGACTGGGTCAGAGCATCTCCAAAACTGCAGCTCTTGTGGGATGTTCCCGGTCTGCAGTGGTCAGTATCTATCAAAAGCGCTCCAAGGAAGGAACAGTGGAGAACCGGTGACAGGGTCATGGGTGGACAAGGCTCATTGATGCACGTGGGGAGCGAAGGCTGGCCCGTGTGGTCTGATCAAACAGACGAGCTACTGGAGCTCAAATTGCTCAAGAAGTTAATGCTGGTTCTGATAGAAAGGTGTCAGAATACACAGGGCATCTCAGTTTGTTGCGTATGGGGCTGCATAGCCGCAGACCAGTCAGGGTGCCGATGCTGACCCCTGTCCACCGCAGAAAGCACCTACAGTGGCACGTGAGCATCAGAACTGGACCACAGAGCAATGGAAGAAGGTGGCCTGGTCTGATGAATCACGTTTTCTTTTACATCACATGGATGGCCAGGTGTGTGTGTGTCGCTTACCTGCGGAACACATGGCACCAGGATGCACTATGGGAAGAAGGCAAGCTGGCGGAGGCAGTGTGATGCTTTGGGCAATGTTCTGCTGGGAAACCTTGGGTCCTGCCATCCATGTAGGATGGCAGGATGGCAGGTTATTTCCGATATTCAGTATTCGGAATACCGGAAACGGTATTCCCTGGTGGCTGTGGCTCTTTCAGCAGGATAATGCTCCTGCCACAAAGTAAAAATGGTTCAGGAATGGTTTGAGGAGCACAACAATGAGTTTGAGGTGTTGACTTGGCCTTCAAATTCCCCAGATCTCAATCCAATCGAGCATCTGTGGGATGTGCTGAACAAACAAGTCTGATTCATGGAGACCCTACCTCGCAACTTACAGGATCTGCTGCTAACATCTTGGTGCCAGATACCACAGCACAAAAGGGGGACCAACACAATATTAGGAATAATGTTATGCCTGATCTGTGTACGTCACAATAGAGAAGAAAAGACTAGCGTGTCTTCCGTTTCATGCTGACTTGAACCATCACTTAGTGTTTACCTGTGCGGATCCCTGCATGGCTGCCATTGGCTGATCCAGAGAACTGAACGCTGAAATCGCCGACATCAGAACCTCGTCACTGACCAGCACATTTCCCTGGACCAGCGTGTGTGTAAGCGGAGACTGCGGCACAGTGATGTACGTTGACACCTTGAGGAACACACAAACATATTAATATGAGCCAAATTAATATGAGTAATGCGCCATCTCGTGGTGGTTCTTCAGCAGGTGTGCGGTACCTGTCTGTTTGCGGGCAGCTGCGGTCCGGCGCTGATGGACGGGACGGAGGTGTAGGCGTTGTTAGAGGCCAGAGAGACGGTGGCCAGTGACGGCGTGTTGGGCTGACACTGCTCACGCTTGTGAGTCATGAACGCCGGTAAAGAGTTGAACTGCTTCTTACATTTCCCACACAGAAAGACGTCATCATCGTCTGCGGATGTCATGTGACATACAAGAACAATCAGAGTTTTAAGAAGAAGAACTGAGTGAAAAAGCGTTCAGAAATGCATAATTACTATGTATATACAAATCAGTGTTGTTACTGTTAACTAAAACTAAAACATTATTGTTTTAAAAATATAAAATAAATTAAATATTAGATAACTAACTGAAATAAATAAGTTTAAGCTCAGGTGCAACTAAATAAAAAAACTAATAAAAATGACAAAAGCACATTATTACTAAAACTTAAATTTATATTAAAATGAAAACTGAAAATATAAAATATTTTTAAATATATTTAAAATCATTAATATGTATTTATAAATCAGTGTTATCATTAACTAAAACTATTATTAATCCTTTTTACGTAATTAAAATGAAGCTGAAATAAAATAGATATAAATATTATAGCTATCATACTAAAACTGAAATAAAAATAAATGCCAGCTAAATGGAAGTATATAAAAATAAAAATGCAAAAACACATAACAAAATTACTAAAACTTAAACTAAAATTACAATTAAAACTGAAAATATAAAAAATATGTAAAAAGCAATACCATGTATATATAAATCAGTGTTATTGTTAACTAAAATTTAAAAAAAAGTACTAATTTATTGCACAAAAAAAGTGTTTTGTGCAATAAAATATAAATATTAGATAACTTAAAAAAAAACAAAAAAAACCTTGAAAACGAGCTGAAATAAAATGTGAAAAATGTTAAAATGGAAATACTAAAATTGAAAAATAAAATGACAAAAATACATAAAATTAATAGTACAAATGCACACTTTTAATGTTACATATACTGCATTATGAATATTTAATCATATAAATGCATGAATAAGTCTCACCCATTGGCTGGATGGTCGTTCCTGAGACATTTTGTGTGCCCGGATCCAAAACACCACCTTGACCGTCCAACAGTGACTGGACGTTGAGCACCGTCTGATTGTCCATGCCTTAAATGGGACAAATATGGCTTAAATTAATCTATCAATTATTCAACAAACCAACCACTCACTACCTGTCAATTTGGCCAGTTCAAAATTCATTACAGTACTGTTACTTGAGTTATATATAGTATTAATAATAGTTATTGCATGACTTGATTCTGATTGGTCAAACACAGCATTATGCAGATACACTCACCTAAAGGATTATTAGGAACACCTGTTAAATTTCTCATTAATGCAATTATCTAATCAACCAATCACATGGCAGTTGCTTCAATGCATTTAGGGGTGTGGTCCTGGTCAAGACAATCTCCTGAACTCCAAACTGAATGTCAGAATGGGAAAGAAAGGTGATTTAAGCAATTTTGAGCGTGGCATGGTTGTTGGTGCCAGACGGGCCGGTCTGAGTATTTCACAATCTGCTCAGTTACTGGGATTTTCACGCACAACCATTTCTAGAGTTTACAAAGAATGGTGTGAAAAGGGAAAAACATCCAGTATGCGGCAGTCCTGTGGGCGAAAATGCCTTGTTGATGCTAGAGGTCAGAGGAGAATGGGCCGACTGATTCAAGCTGATAGAAGAGCAACTTTGACTGAAATAACCACTCGTTACAACCGAGGTATGCAGCAAAGCATTTGTGAAGCCACAACACGCACAACCTTGAGGCGGATGGGCTACAACAGCAGAAGACCCCACCGGGTACCACTCATCTCCACTACAAATAGGAAAAAGAGGCTACAATTTGCACGAGCTCACCAAAATTGGACAGTTGAAGACTGGAAAAATGTTGCCTGGTCTGATGAGTCTCGATTTCTGTTGAGACATTCAGATGGTAGAGTCAGAATTTGGCGTAAACAGAATAAGAACATGGATCCATCATGCCTTGTTACCACTGTGCAGGCTGGTGGTGGTGGTGTAATGGTGTGGGGGATGTTTTCTTGGCACACTTTAGGCCCCTTAGTGGCAATTGGGCATCGTTTAAATGCCACGGCCTACCTGAGCATTGTTTCTGACCATGTCCATCCCTTTATGACCACCATGTACCCATCCTCTGATGGCTACTTCCAGCAGGATAATGCACCATGTCACAAAGCTCCAATCATTTCAAATTGGTTTCTTGAACATGACAATGAGTTCACTGTACTAAAATGGCCCCCACAGTCACCAGATCTCAACCCAATAGAGCATCTTTGGGATGTGGTGGAACGGGAGCTTCGTGCCCTGGATGTGCATCCCACAAATCTCCATCAACTGCAAGATGCTATCCTATCAATATGGACCAACATTTCTAAAGAATGCTTTCAGCACCTTGTTAAATCAATGGCACGTAGAATTAAGGCAGTTCTGAAGGCGAAAGGGGGTCAAACACAGTATTAGTATGGTGTTCCTAATAATCCTTTAGGTGAGTGTATTCGTGTATAATGACACTAAACTGTTTCTCAAGCACTGGGTTCCTACTGATCTGTGATAGTTAGCTGTCTGCAAGTCACTTTTCACAGTGAGAAAATATTTCCACAGGTTAATCGACGTGTGCCAACACCAGTAATACCATTATCACGGGGAGGGGGTGACATCGGAGTTTTCCCTCTTTTGCCCCTCGCTTTTAAATTACTCGAAATGCGAAAGTAAAATGCGGGCATTCATAACGGTTTTCAATTATCCCTATGGAAGTTGAGCTTCCAATGGAATGAATTGGAAATGCCAGTGGACACGCACCCTTATGAATGGCCGAACACGCATTTTACTTTCGCGCCAATTCGGGGGTCGCAGTTGCTTGAATGGTGGGTTCATTATTATTCTTAATTTAAAAAAACACAACAACAAAACAATGCAATGTCAACTTGTTTAAATATGCGCTTTTACATTTCGCTTTGAAAACAAATCTTCTGCATCGTCTCGTCAGTCAAGAATGAGGCGAAATCTGATTGCTGTGCTGCGACTCTCGTTCGGCTCACACTGTATTGAGCAGACACGTCTGTTCTCTAACTAAACTAAATTATTTTATAACTATAAAAAAATCAAAACAACGGTGGGGGCGGTGCCGCGGTAGACAAGTGATGTAATCGGTGTAGCGGCTGAACACCGTCAACACCGACTATGGCAGCAAGCCTAATTATGATGATTATTGAAACTCAAATCAATATTTCACACAATATTTTTTATTTATTATTATTTCATTTTTATTATTATTATTACTATTATTATTAGATTTTGTATTAATTATTTTTATTTGTTTTTTTATTTATTTTATCATATATATTAGTGCTGTCAAAACGATTAATCGCAATAATCGCATCTAACATAAGTTTTAAATGTATAATGTGTGTGTGTATGTATATACAGTATATATACACCGATCAGGCATAACATTATGACCACTGACAGGTGAAGTGAATAACACTGATTATCTCTCCATCACGGCTCCTGTTAGTGGGTGTGATATATTAGGCAGCAAGTGAACATTTTGTCCTCAAAGTTGATGTGTTAGAAGCAGGAAAAATGGGCAAGCATAAGGATCTGAGCGAGTTTGACAAGGGCCAAATTGTGATGGCTAGACGACTGGGTCAGAGCATCTCCAAAACTGCAGCTCTTGTGGGGTGTTCCCGGTCTGCAGTGGTCAGTATCTATCAAAAGTGCTCCAAGTAAGGAACAGTGGTGAACCGGCGACAGGGTCATGGGCGGCCAAGGCTCATTGATGCACGTGGGGAGCGAAGGCTGGCCTGTGTGGTCCGATCAAACAGACGAGCTACTGGAGCTCAAATTGCTCAAGAAGTTAATGCTGGTTCTGATAGAAAGGTGTCAGAATACACAGTGCATTTCAGTTTGTTGCGTATGGGGCTGCATAGCCACAGACCAGTCAGGGTGCCGATGCTGACCCCTGTCCACCGCCGAAAGCACCAACAGTGGCACGTGAGCATCAGAACTGGACCACGGAGCAATGGAAGAAGGTGGCCTGGTCTGATGAATCACGTTTTCTTTTACATCACGTGGATGGCCAGGTGTGTGTGCGTGTTACCTGCGGAACACATGGCACCAGGATGCACTATGGGAAGAAGGCAAGCCGGCGGAGGCAGTGTGATGCTTTGGGCAATGTTCTGCTGGGAAACCTTGGGTCCTGCCATCCATGTGGATGTTACTTTGAC